>VDFB02075321.1:304185232-304785232 GCA_007258455.2 Sequoia sempervirens
AAAAAAAAAATGTGAGTACTAGTAAATATGAGTTTTTTTTTTAATAAAAAGGGGTAAGAACTTTATTGAAAATTAGAAAGGAACATTACAAAGAAAGCAAAGGACCACAATCTCAGGAAACAACAATAACAAAAGAACATAACACAACCAAGGTCAACCAACTCCATATCTAGCCCTATCCTCAGCAAGAATTCCCTCCAAATCATGGCAAAGCTCCAAAGGAACAAACTCCCACTCCTTGATTCTCCAACCATCAACACGCTCAAAAGCCCATTTTTCCAAGCAATCAGCAGCCCTATTCCACTCCCGCGGAATATGAACAAAAGTCACCATTTCCATCAACGAACTAACCTGCATAATTTGTTGCACAATCATAGCCAACCACCAGTTGACACCCATCACTTTCCGCTCAATGAGAAAAATTGATCAAGACCTGGGAATCATATTCACATATAATCCTTCTCCACCCCAAAGCATGAGCCCTCTCAAAGGCATAGAGGATTTCCAACCCTTCCACAATGTTGATAGTCTTTGTCCCCTCATGGACCGAAAAGAGGAAAATCACTGAACCTGAAGAATCCCTGCCAATCCCCCCAATACTAGCAGGCCCAGGATTTCCCCTAGAAGAACCATTAGTATTAATCTTTAGAAATCCATCAGGAGGAAGCTACCAACTACCAACCCTATGAATTTTCTGCTTCACCTTTCATCCTCTCCTGACACATGCAGAAGTCATGGACAACCCCTGAATCCCCAATATCTCCACCACCTCAACATGCCTTTTCTCTAAAGGAAAGCTCATAGCACACTTAGCCTCCACTGTCTCCTGAATCATGCCCAAAATTCTCTGCCAGACTTGCTGCACAAACTTCTTCTTGCCACAAAAAATACATTGATTTCGTTCTAGCCAAATCTACCACAGCATAAAGATAGGCCCCACGAACCAGACTTCCACTAAGAAAGAAGCCATAGAGGGAGGCCTACCCATACTATTCCACAATTCAATCAAGGAGGAAGCATGAACATAGGGGCTCTACCAAACACCCCACCAAAAATTCCAAATATGGATAACAAAAGGACAGCGGAAAAACAAGTGAGAAGACTCTTCCTCAATAGCCCCACACAAAACACAGATAGAAGGGCTCTGGAAACCACTCTTCTGAATATTGTCCCATGTCAAACACCTATTCTAGGTCAACATCCAGATAAAGCAATTACACTTTGGCTAGGAGAACTTGTTCCAGACCTTCTTCCACCACTGAACTTCCTCCCCATCCACCCTATGAGCCAATAACACCTTATATCCAAAGGCAATAGTATAGACACCCTTAGGATTAGGAGACCAAGTAAGCACATCTTCCTCCTAGAGTGAATTACACCATCGACTAGAAAGGATACTTTGCAATTCTACACACTCCTCTTGCAAACCAACATTCGACCAAACATCAGGAGACTTCCATCGTGCCACCTCCAATTTCCCGCATGAAGAGGAGGATTTAAAGTCACTCACCCATGACCAACTAGCCTCGAGAAGCCTCTGACAAAGATTCAATAAATTAGGATACTGAGAGATGAGACGAGGAGATCCATCATAGGAATTAGACCAAAATTGAACCTCGGTCCCCTACTTACAAATCCAAAATAAACCCTCCTTAATAAGAGCAGCCCCCTTTTTTAGAGTGCCCCAAATCACCGAACCCCTCCCAACAAGGGGATAGTGAGGAATATCAGTCTGAGGAATCCCCAAGAAGTACTTTTCAGACAAAACCCTGGCCCAAATCTTATCCTGCTCAATGCACCACCGCCAATATAGCTTCATAGCCAGAGCCACCCCAGTCAAAGCCGACTGTCATAATCCAAGACCCCCATACTGCTTCAGACTACAAACAACCTCCCATCTAACTAGACTTCATTTGGAAGAAACCAAACAACCAGCCCATAAAAATTGTCTAGCTACAAAATCAAACTCCTTAACGAAGCTCACTAGGGCAACCTGGAGCATGCATCTATAAATGGGCAAAGCCTGCACCACAGACTTGATTAACTAAACACGCCCAACAAAAGATAACCACCGATGAGTCCAGTGATTAAATTTCACTTGAAATTTATCCAAAATATTCTAAATGACAGTCCCAATTTGAAATCTCAAAGTTTGAGCAATTTGTTGTTGGATGGGGCTCGAAGTATTAAAAAAGAAGATGGAAGATTTATCCTCATTAATCAATTATCTCGAGGCAATCAGGTAAACATCCAACACCCTATGAATATTAACATCCTCTCTCATTGTAGTCATTCCCATCATAGCAGTATCATCCACAAACTACATGTGAGACTATGGAGGCAAGTCCCCACCCTACCGCCAACCCTGGACTAGACCACCCTCCACATTTCTTCTAATCAACCACCCCAAACCTTCAAGAAGGAGAAGAAACAAATACGGAGAGAGGGGATCCCCTTGATAAATCCCCCTAGACACACCAAATAACTCAAAGTGCTCCCCAATATTAAGCACAAAGAAAGAAACAAAAGTTATGCAACTCATAACCCATTGGATCCATTCTTCCCCGAAACCAAAAGCACTGAGAACCTTCTGAAGGAAGGACCATCTGACCCTGTCATAAGTCTTAGCCATATCCAACTTAATGAACATCACCTTTTCTTTGGAGCAAGCCATAGAATGAATGGTCTAAGTTGCAATAACAATCTCATCCATCCAGCCACAAAACCACTTTGTTCCTCAAAAATCAGCTCTTTAAGCCCCTTTTTTAACCTATCAACAATTAACTTAGAGATATTTTTATAAATGACATTGCAAAGAGAAATGGGACGAAATTGACTTAACCTATCAGCCCCATCACACTTGGGAATGAGGGCAAGAAAGGTAGAGTTTAAATCCCTTAGCATTTGCTTATTTCACTGAGATTCTTGAACCACTGCCAATAGGTCCAACTTGATAATATCCCAGAATTCTTGGAAAAACTCCACTGGGAAGCCATCGGGACCAGGTGCTTTCCCTTTCTTCATCTAGAAAATAGTCCCCTCAAGCTCCACCAACGTGATATCACTCATAAGAAGTTCATTCATTTCTCTAGACACTAGAGGGGGAATGCAAGAAAGAACCTGGGCTTCTTCAGGAGATCCCCCTTGCGAATCCTCCCTAAAAGGAGAGGAAAAATACTGCATCACCACGCCTGATATTTTAGGAAAGGAGGAAAGTTGCTCACCCTGATCATTCACCAGAACTGAGATAGAATTGCCATGCCTCTTGGCTTTCACTGAATTGAAGAAAAAAGTTGTATTTTTATCCCCTTCCTGAAGTCACTCTATCTGAGCCTTTTGCTTCCAATACATTTCCTCCCGTAGCTCGCACTCCTCCAAAGCTTTCAAAGCCTGAGCCTCTTCCTGAAGCAATTCTTCAGTCACCCCATCCTCAGCTGCTCGAGTTTGATTTTTCATTGGCCATCTATCAACTTTGGTGACTCCAGTTGTGGATTGCACTGTAGTATTCCATTTTGTACATTTATTTTCTATCGCCTATCTTTTTTTGTTTAGTTATAGCCGCATTTAGGAAACCGCTCGAGTTTGAGTTTTTGTGGGGCATCGATCAACTTTGGTGACTACGATTGTGGATTGCACTGTAGTTTTCATTTATGTACTATGACAACTACAGTTATAACTAAAATAAATATTATAGTTAGATCCAAATAGTTGAACCATTTTGGCATATGCTATGTTATTTGCATTTGATCTTTCATCTCTAGACATTTATGAAACAAGAAAGTTGTTATGAACTTTCACCACATCTTGGAAATGGTTAAACACTCATGTTGATGATGTTAGAGCCATTGTTGGGATATGTATCCAAGTTTGATGTCGCAGGGGAATGCTTGTTAAGCGGTTTGTGAGCTATCTTATTCATTGTGGAGATTGTTGAGACTAGGTTGATCATTGTAAGGTCTTTGTACTTTTTGGCATAATGGAACGAGAAGTATTTGCTTCCTAGACTAGAATTTTTGACTTAGTCTCGTGATACCATCCAATTCAACCTGAGCTGCTGCCTTAGCATGAAATACATTCCCAAATAAATGACGATTCCACCACTTGAGCTGATATTTCACATACTGAAGTAATTTAGCAAAGGTATACATTGTCATACCAAAAGCAGGTCTACCAATTCTCCACCATTCCACCACATAATCATATAGAGATTGGTCTCGCAACCACATGAGCTGGAATCTAAAAGAAAGAGAGCGAGGCACCCGACTTGACTCAATAGCCAACTTGATAGGCCAACGGTCGAATCCTCTCCAATCCAAAATTTCAAAACAAGAGGACCGCATACCACCAACCTAGTAATAGGAAACCAAGAAATGATCCAATCTCTCAGCAATACAATTATCCCCCACCCTACGATTTTTCCATGTAAACTGACCATTATTGGGCTTAATATCAACTAAATTCAAAGCATCAATGTTATCACACAGGAGTAGCACAGAGGGCTCCAGCCTCATAGTACCACCATGCTTTTCAGCCAACTCGGTGATAGCATTAAAATCTCCAACCAAAATCCAGGAATGGAAAGGAGCCAAATTGCAGACAAACTAGATATGGGACCATAGAGACTACTTACCCCAGAGATCAATAAGAGCATAGATATTAGAAAGGAGTAAAATCTCCCCCATCTCAAAGCTAGAAGCAATCATAGACATAGCAGACTTAGAAGACAACCACCAAAGAGGACCGATCTTGACCCATGAGCACCAATGCACTGACACTCCCCATTCCTCCACAACTTAGGAGCCAAACTAAACATAGTATCCATTGATAGCTTGGTCTCCTACAGAAAAAGAATATCAGGGCCTTGATTTCTAACCAAATCATGAATCGCTTTTTTTCTAGGGCCATTTTCAAGCCCCTTACATTCCATGATAAAACAATCATTTCAAGGGGCTCAAAAAATGAGAATCCAGAGTCTTTATTGACCCTGACTCCATCAAAGTCTCACCTATCAACTTGATCTTTTCCATATCCTTCTTTCTACCAAGTTTGGCAAATTTCTTCGCCCCACCTTTCTTAAGATCCCTTTGAATAAGGCTCAACTGAGGAGAAAGCTTGTTTCTCTTAGCCGCATCCGAACGAACAATCCACCCAGGATGAGAATAATCCCCACCACCATTTGGTGCCTTGGCAGAAAGAACCGACACCTCCAAAACCACCAGTTGTTGATCTGTATCCATGTGCAAAGTATCGACACCCAGTGGAACCAAAGAATTACCAAAAATATTTCCCACCTAAGCTGAACCCAGAACCTCCTCAACCAAACTCAATAAACCCGGGTTCACTTCCTACTGGATGAGATCATTCAATACCTCAAACCTATTAAAAGTATCCTCATCCTATCTTTCCTTTAATGTCCTCTTTTGACCTTGGTTCCTGTTATGCGCCTTGACCTAAACAAAACCATCAGCACCAACCACCTCACCAGAGGAAAGGCCCTTCCCCTTATCATCCGTAGGGGGTTGCAAGGAGGTTGTGCAGACTGAGACTCCACAGGGTTATATCTTGGACATCTACGCTGCAAATGACCGTACTCATGACATAGACAACAGCGGAAAGGAAGAGTCTCATAATCCTACTATTGCACCAAAGAGAAAGATCCCGCACACATATCCACAGCATTATGAAAAGGCTTACTAAGATCAATTTCAACACAAATACGGGCATAGGTCATTACCTTTTTACCCAAGGTTTGCAACGAAGACCCAACTAGTTTTCCAAGTAGCGAAGCCAATAGGTGCAAAGTATCCTCCTGACAACATTCCACTAGAAACTGAGGCAAACGAACCCACACTGGAACACGATTTGGCAGCTCCTTCAAAGGGATAAATTCAACATGCCATGGTTTGATAAACAACCCCACCTGGTTATGGAAATAAGGGCCTCCCTCAAAGACCTTATTGTGATCAATCATGCAATTAAAGGTAACCATAAAGGAACTATTGGCCAGCAACATAATCTTCATTTCTCCCTCTCGTGCCCAAGTCCTCTGGGCCCAAGTTTCCAAAAACTACAGTGAAACCCTCATCCCCAAAAATTTGCAATATAAGGAGTGGTTAGAATAATATTCAACATCTTCGGCAATCATTTCAAGCAGGATCACCAATTTAGGCCTCTCCTGGCAACGCTCGAGACAGTCATTAATCTTCTTGAGCCTCAAACCATTAGATGAACCCGCACCGACAAGCCCTGTATTCAGAGCAAATAAATTATTATCAAAAGTCTTCATCCCATGGTTTGGAGACTTCAAACCAAATGCTGCCCAAAAATCCATCTCGAGAGACACCCCTGATGTCTCACCCCTATATAACGATATCGGGCCCAAGATGGGCAAGCAAAAACACTACCCAACAATGGGTGGGGAAACCCCACACCACCGCACCCAACCACCCTTCACACACACACCCACCAACTGTGCCCTACCACACCTGCGCCAAACAAAGAACCAACGGCAAGAGAAAACCCATGTGTGCCATAATACACCAAAGCTCCACACCCACGCACAATAAACCACCCACCAAACACACTTCAAACCCTTGTACCCTACCACACTAGCACCGACAAAGAGGAGTAACAAATAAAGGGAAATCCAAAACACCAAAACCCTCCTACACACCACATCCAAGCCACAGCAGGCCCAAGCCCACCCCACAGTGACTGCCCTAAGCGCTAACCGCCGAAAGAAAACAAAGGAGACCCCAACGCAAGTAGAAAACTTTGATGAAATGCAGAACACAACCCCCACAAATAAAGAGAAATGCAGAAAAACATTTGCAGCCCCCCTAACAACACCAAAAACCCACCCCATAGCGCACAGACCAAGAAGGAGCTTTCACGAGCTAGGGCTCGACCCGAAAAGTTGCAAACGCCATCCTCGTCATTTCGAATTGCAGTAAATATGTGCTTGTTAGTTTGCAAAAATCTTTTAAATAATAATACTAATTTTCTTTTGAATATAAATTAAATTATTACTAATTATTTAGGAAGAAATGTTACAAGTTGATAATTTATGTGAATATGTATAAATTTTAGTTTACATGAATAAATGATTTTAATTAGTTTTTTATAATGACAGATTTATGATTTGAGTAACATTAATGAGTTAAATTAATTGAAAATGCTAAAAAGTAATTTTTCTTTAGAAATAGTATATTTTTTGTAACTTAAAATTTTCTAAATATTAATCAATGAGAAATAGGCCATAAAAAATCAACTTTATGCAAATATTAATCGACTTTAGGCAACACAAAGGCCAACAGTGGGCTACGATTTCATGAATTAACTATGTAGTCACTGCGTGTGTACCCACCAGCCCTTCAACACATCTGACACACAAGGTCCTAAAGAGGTTGGTCAAACCATTGTGTTTCTACTGTAACTCTTGTACTTATCAAGTATGGGAAACAAACCCATGACTAGAGAAGTCGCAGCAAAAACAACACACTAAGGGTAGTGGTTTGGAGCATTTCCAATACCTCGTGATGTGTAAATGATGAACAACTATAAATGGGAATAGTTTTCTATGCATCAGTGCAATGGATATGTTCCAGGCGTCAGATGTGTGCATAGATAGTGAAAATGGCAAGTGTGTTACATGTATAAACAAATGTTGAGGAAAAAAGAAATGTTTTATTGTTCAAAAGGCAAAGGGCATTTGTTTAGGAAGATTCCAATTTTGGAGGATGTGATAGAGGTGAGTTGTTATTCTACTCTAAAGTATTAGAAATGGAATCTAAAAGAACTTAGAGTATTTGGAAAAACCTAATTCAGAAGTTTATAGAGGTAGAGAAGATGTGAAAAACTAATTGGCGTGGGGAAGATCCTTGTAAGTGTGAATGCATTAACTGCATTTTGTTAACATTTTCCTTGCAACAGGAACCATTTTTTGGGATTGGAGTGGAGACAAAGATTTGTAGAGCTGTAAAGACATCTGGTTGTTGAAGCAGAGAGTGGAAGGTTAGAGTATGAGATGTTTTTGTAGATTTTTTTGCAAGGAAGTCTGATTGTTGAAATGTGTGTTAAAATTGTGCAAATTGTTGTTTGATTTTTTCTAATTTTTTCCAATGGAAAAAATGTGGTGGTCAAACTCTACGTGGAACGATATACAAAAATGCAAGAAATAGGTAAAAAAACCCACCATCTTTTCAAAAAACTATAATGAAATGAGAACAAGCACAAAAAAAACCTAGTAGTTGCCTAAGATTTCATGAATTAGTTGTGTTCATTGAATGTGTAGTGAGAGAGATATCAAGTTTTATAAACACACAACCAAGCCATTCAACAACAGTGCAATTTTTTAGAATAACGAATATGCAAAAGTGCAACCAAGAGCTAAAAAATCCATAGTGTTTTTACCAGACGAGATTAAGCACAAACAA
Organism: Sequoia sempervirens; assembly: GCA_007258455.2. NCBI lineage: Eukaryota > Viridiplantae > Streptophyta > Pinopsida > Cupressales > Cupressaceae > Sequoia > Sequoia sempervirens. The sequence goes on from VDFB02075321.1 coordinate 304,193,668, forward strand.
AAGTATTGCATACAACAATTATGCCATTCCTTTTTGTAGAATAAAATAAGCAAATTAGAAACACATTATAAGATCTGTGAAATAAATTTCATTGGCCAATTAAGTATGACAAATTCAAATGCAATATATGCAATAGCAACTTGCACATAAGAGAGTAAACCATTGTGTCGCACATAAAGGGAAAAGATGTCAACTGTAAAACAAAAACACCATAAAATTTAAAGTCAGAGAACATGAGATATATTTATGTAGAGGAAAGAGCTAGTGAGAAAATCATGATAAAAAATAATTGTGTGAAATTGTGGCAGTTTTGCTAGCAAAATAAGACATTCTGAAGGGAAAAAGAACTACACAATGGATTTTTGCAAACAATCAGTCATTAAATCCAAATTTTCCAATTTTTTCTATTAGGCTAGTGCCTTTCAAAGAAATCAAACCACTGTTAATGCATTGTAAGTCTCTACAATGGAGTGGATCTAAAACAATATTACTCTATATAGCAACAACAAACTAGTATTCTAATACATCAATCAATAGAAAAATTTGTTCCAAGTCTATATTCTAACATGTTCACACGTAACAGTCTTTGCATTGTCACCATGCGTGCACTCATTTTACATTTACAACGTGTGCAGTACAACAAAGCATACACAAGTATTGCTATTTTCAGTTGTTCACAATTCACATAGTACAATGTATTGGAATTCCTCCATACGAGTAGCAAAATAGATAAATAATGCTTTACAAACATCAAAAATATGCTCACAAACTCCAAGTATATATTGTTCCCATAACATGAGATATAGTTATGTAGATGAAAGAGGTAGTAACAAAAGCATGTCAAAAAATAATTATGAAGCGAAATAGAACTACGCAATTGATTTTTGCAAACATCTGGTCATTAAATCCAAATTTTCCAAGCTTTGTTACCAGGCTAGTGCCTATCAAAGCAATCAATCCACTATTAATGCATTGTAAGTCTCTATAGTCGAGTGGATCTAAGACAATATTGCTTTATATAGGAACAACATACTAGTATTTTAATGCATTGATCAACAGACAAATTTGTTGCAAGTCTATATTGTAACGTGTTACACATAACATTCTTGCTATTCTCACCATCTATGCATCCATTTGATTTTCACAACGTGTGCAACATATCAAAGTATACACAAGCATTACTATTTGGAGTTGTTCACAATTCATGCAATGTTTAGATTATAGAATTTGATTATAAAATTTGGTTATAGAAATCTTTAGTTTATTGGTTGTTGTTACAAGGGCTAGCGGGCCAAGTGAGTACAAAAAATTACATATGCTTTGAGAAAGGTCTTGCAAACAGTGGGAGCAGTGAACACACTAATTTTTTTTATTGTTTACTGAATTCATTGTAAACAAAGGGAAAGAATGATATAAGAATATGATCTTCCGCTTCCTTGTTCAACAATTAATGATAGTTGTAACTACATAGATCTTTGCCTTTGCAAAAATATATAATGTTGTATTTTCCTAGTTTATTTAAACAAAATTGAATAGTAGACATAGTAGCATTTGATGCAATAGTTGTAGATTCATAGACAAGTGTGTCATATGCAACGCATATTATATAATTGCAAAGTTCACCTACTCCAACATGCAATGAATGTATAGTTAATTCATGAAATCTTAGACTAACCCATGAAATCTTAGGTGAGTGTTGGGTTTTGTTTTTGCTTATGCTTGTCTATTTATCATTTGTTGGAAAGCTTGTGGGTAGTTTAGCCTTTTGCATTTTTGTTATTCTATAAAATTTGACTACAGATGAATGGCTTCATTGTGTCTTTATGATACCTGATAACTAGAAGTATTGCTTCTTGTCCTTAAATCCCAACTATAGGAAAAAAGAAAAAAATATTTTAAACAATACAATGTCAATGGCGAAGTGACTATTTGAAAAGCAAGTACAATTGATGCAATAGTAAACCTCCCATTTAGTAGACAAATGAACATAGTCCATGGCATATAATACACTCTTCATAAACATGAACCACAGAAAGATGAATAAAATTTGCAAAAGAATAAACCAACACGATAATTTTTTGCGAGCATTCCCTGTTGGCCATTGTAACAGCAACCAAGTATCATAAACACAAGAACAAGGCACAAAGCTAAAAACACACAAGCTTTTAAACAAACAACAATAAGCACAAATAAAACCCAATACTTGTGCCAAATTTCATGAATTAACTATGCACTCACTGCTTCTATACTCATTAGGCCTTTAGCACATTTCGCACACTTTGCTTTACAAGCCTTGTTGATACGTTGTTATCCACACAAGCAATAAACACATAATTAATGCATTCACTCACCCGTTATCCCCTATCATGCATATGTAATCCACTCTACCCATGTGCACCGTAACTCCTTGTAACAACAAGCAATACTTCTAGTTATCAAGTATCAAAAACACATAGCCAAGCTATTCACCATGAATGCACTTTTGTAAAATAACGAACATGCAAAAGCACAATCAATAGCTAGATGCCAAGTATATAATGTTCCCATATTTTTCCTAATTTATTGAAACAAAAATCAATAGTAAACCTATTGCAAGACAACCAAATTTCATTGGGAAAGCAAGTATTACAAATGTAAATGGTAAAATGGATGAACGTTTATTCGAAACGATAGAACAAGAGTTCAGAATGATGAAAGGATGTGTTAAATGGATGAACGTTTACTCGGAACGAGTAAATGACTACTCACAATGGATGAATGATTCTCGAAACGAGAAAATGAAGGTTTGGAATAGCTGAAAGATTACTCAGAATGAGTAAATGATTGATCGAGATTGTTGAAGAGGGAAGGTATGGCTCCGAGGAGGGCATATATGGTTGTCTAGAGGGGATGCCCTGGTCTCGCAAGGGAATGTTTATGACGGAAGATTGAGAGAAATGGTAGGGTATGCCCCCCTCGAGAAGGCAGATGAGGAAGGAAAAGGGGCCCCGAGAAACTTCTCAATAGTATAAAGTGGTATATGTCGTTGGAAAGAGCACGAAAAATTGAGAAGATTCGCACTTGAACAAAGGAAAACGGGTTTACATTGTGGAAATGGCAGGGCATATATGGCTGTATATCAAGGCAAATCTGGCTGAGTAGAGGTCAGGTCCGCCCAAGGAGCAAAAATTGGTCAAATTTGGTCAAAATAGGCTCCAAAAGGAATGGTTAATAGGTCAAGTATGCCCCTATAGAAGGCAAGTCTGCCCAAGGAAAAAAAGTTGGTCAAAAGTATGAAGTGGTATATGTCGTTGGAAAGAGCACGAAAATCAAGAAAATTGGCACTTGAACTGAGGAAAATGGATTTATAGTGTGGAAATGGCAGGGCATATATGGTTGTCTATCAGGGCAAATCCGGTTAAGTAGAGGTCAGGGCAAATCTGGCTGAGTAGAGGTCAGGTCCACCCAAGGAGCAAAAGTTGGTCAAATTTGGTCAAAATATGCTCCAAAAGGACTAGTTAATAGGGCAAGTCCGTCCAAGGAGCAAAATTTGGTCAAAAATGGCCAAATAGGCTCCAAAAGGACTGGTTAATAGGGCAAGTCCGCCCAAGGAGCAAAATTTGGTCAAAAATGGCCAAAACAGGCTCCAAAAGGACTAGTTAATAGGGCAAGTCCACCCAAGTAGAGGGCAAGTCCGCCCAAGGAGCAAAAGTTTGTACAAAGGAGGGAAAATCCACCTGTCTATGAGGGAAAATCCTCCTGTCCGCAGGTTTAACTTGACTTTTGACAAAAAGGACTAAGGCAAAGGACTCAAAACACATCAATCATCAATCAAAAGGCCATGGCTAAGTGAAATAAATCAGACAATCACTGGTTTCGCACAAAGAAGACAATTCGGACAATCACAAGCCTAAGTCTAGTAGAGAGGGTATGGTCGACAAAGTCCTCTAATCTAGGATGAACATGGATACTAGGGAGTCTTTGATATACACCCGGTACGTGAGGCCCAAACCGTGAACACCAACCCATTACAAGCGTGAGTCGGGAACCTTAAAGGCTCAGACCAATTCTTCACATCATCCCAATGCTTTGCTAATTACAACGTGGTTGGATTGAGATACAGCTTTCACTCTCCCCCCTTTATATACCCCGCCGGTACGCGTGGTTGGAATCATCCCTTGGGGTGATGAAATCCCCAAGCAGGTCCCACTAATAAAAATAAAAAGGGTGGGCTCAAAAGACATGGTAAGCTACGATTTCTCGTCACCCAGGATTGTCGAATGGCGCAAGGGGATTGGATACATCAAATAGCTCACCTAGAAAACACAGCAAACAAGGTTGATTGACACCTCCTAATTACACTATGTACCTAAATTAGGGGTTAAAAACCCTTAAAACAGCCAAAAGATTGCAAAAAATTGAAATTTTACCTTCTAAAAAAAAATTGCCTATGGAAAATCTGCCTGTTTGTGAGGGAAAATCCTCCTATTTGTGAAATTTTTTCCAAAAATAACTTCTGAGGTCTGTGGAGGGCAGGTCCGCCCCTGGGGAAGGTCAGGTCCGCCTGTGTAGGGTGGGTCTGCCTGTCTGTGAGGGAAAATTTACCTATTAGTGAAAATTTTGCCAGAAATAACTTCTAAGGTCTATGGAGGGTAGGTCCGCCCCTGGGGAAGGTCAGGCCCGCCTGTGTAGGGTGGGTCCACCTGTCTGTCAGGTCAGGTCTGCCCAAGTAGGTCGGGTCCGCCCCAGGAAGGTCAAATTCGCCCCTGTGTAGGTCGGGTCTGCCCCTTTGTAACATGTACCTGCAAAAAGTCAAAAAATAGAAAACGTGAAAGCAAGAGACCCGTTTGTGGGTCCCATCGGGCATGCCAGAAATGTGATAGGTCGAATCTATGTGCTAGAAAATGAGCAGCAAACAAAAGAGTGCAAAATAACACTAAAAACAACTTATACCTCAAGATTAGCCTAGTTGGATTCAACACAAAATAAATATGACAAATGAAACCTTATACCTTGTCTCGAATTGATCATTTAGTTGGCCATTTGATCTTTGGTGTTGTATGCTCCTTGGATGGCACAAGATGCAAGCTAGATGATGATATGATAATGGATGAAAGTGGATGCAAGTGTAAAAATGGCTAAGTATGGATTCTAAAAAAATTTTGCAAGAGTTTGGCTACAATGCATGATCTCTCTCTCTAAAAAGAGAAAAAAAAAGAGTATTTATAGAGAATTTGGGATTCTCTAGGGAAATAGATGGTCAAGATTGAGCCACCAAGATCAAGATGTAGGGCTAAAGTGAGTTGAGAACTCACAAGCCCTCACATTTTGACATGTGGCATGTGAAGTGGCTCAAAAAAGGTGATGTGTACATGAGGTGGAATGATAGTACATGGCATGGAGAGGGTACATAGTACCTTGAGATTGGGACAAGATCTCCTCATAAATGAGGTACTTGTCCCATGTGGGTGAGAGGACATGTGGGGAATTAAAAATTCCTCAAATATTCTCATGGGGATGAGAGAAGGAGTTTAAAATTCTTTTAAATGCATTGGGGGATTAAATGTGAATTAAAAACTCACATAGGGAATGGAGATGTCTTGTCCAAAAAAATTGTCCAAAAAGAGAAAACATTTAATAAGGTTGACTTATAACAAATGATATGGAGTGATTAAGGTTGTGCAAGTACTTGATTAGACTAATTAATGACATATTAGAAGAGGGTTATATTGCACATGTGACTTGATGTGACAAGTCAAAGATCACATGGGGAAGAGAAAAAGGAATTTAATATTCCTTGGAAGGATAAAAAGAATTAAAAATTTATTGAGAAGTTGATTAGACTAGTTAATGAAGGATTAGAGGGGTTAGGTGGCTAAGAGAGATTAGAGGCCAACTTGCAAAAGTTGGATGATGTGACACATCTTAATCAAAGATTAGGCATGTGCACACCCCTAATGATGAGATTAAAAGATGGATTAGGATTAAATAAAAATGATGGAGGATGTGACATAAAGAGAATTAAATAAATGGCATATTTATTTAATTCATTTGATGAAAGGGAGAAGGTATTTAATTATTTAACTAGATATCTTAGGGATTAGAAGAACTTTAAAGGGATTAATTAAATAATAATGATATTACTTAATTAATGCAGATAAGGGGATGTTTAGACGAAAGGGGATAAATTTGGATAAATTAAGTGTCCAAATTTAGGTGTCTACAACTATTATGCACTTTATTTGGATGGCATTTTTCTCAAAGCCAAGTGACTACTGCGATCAAAGAAGTTTAGTGTTGCAATTGAATAATGTACATTTGAGATGGCATGCTTGTTAATCAATCTATAGCCAATGCTTTAAATGTCAGCAAGTGTACTACTCATTTTTGTTTAAGTAAATAAGCAAGATAGAACTCTATGTATTTTGGAAAATATTTAATAGGTAACAATTAAGAAAGCTAATAGCATACTTAATAACAGGTAACAAAGCTTGGGTGAACTATTGAAAATCAAATTTAGCAAATGCAATTGTGAACATGGTGCATAGTAAAAACATGTAACAATAGAGTTTAATATATTTAAATAGTAACATAAGAAGGTAAAGTATTGTGTAGCATACAATCTAGTGCATAGTGTAAATGTGTAACAGTAGAGTTTAATCCATTTAAACGATAACATAAGAAAGTAAAGTATTGTCTACCATATAATGGAGAGACATGTGAGCTATAAAATAAAAGTAGAAAGATTTTTTGAATCATAGAACATGAAATATAGTAATGTAGGCATAACAACCAACAAGTAAAGCATAACAAAAAGGAGGAATGTAGGTTCAAGTAAAGCATAATAAAAAGGAGGAATGTAGGTTCGTCCAATTGCAGGTAGTCTTTCACTTGCTTCTACTTATTTGTCACCTACAATATCATTGTTATAGTTAGTATGAAAGGTAGTTTCTTTATACAATTGTAAACAATATGAGGAGTTTGAAAAGAAAGAAGACTATATGAATCAGTATTGCTTTATACCTTGTTGTGGCATATACTCTTTACTTAGTTAGGCATATGGCCTCTATGATAACATTTTGATTGAGGGTGAAATTCCCTTTGGTGACAAAGTCTCGTAGTGAAAATATGATTGTTGACTTGTCCTTGATGTAGTTTTCATATTTAATGTCCTAGAGTAGAGGCAAGAGTTGTCACAACACATTGCTTCAGATTAAGCAATGGACTATTTGCTTGTCCTTTGTTGTGATGACTGTCTTAGGATGAAGTACATATACATAGCTCACCTCCTTGTCACAATGGTTGTAATGAGCAGTTTCTTGTTGCAGTGCACCATAAGTATTGAATTTATATTTGCAACCTGGACAAAAAGCTTCAAATGGATTGGACAGTGCATTTGTTGCTTTCAATGTCCCTGAAACCTGAAACATTTGAACATAGATAGTTAGGAGCAGTAGTTTCATAAATTTTAAATGAAATTGCATAAAGATTTTTAAAGAGTCGCCTTAAATGTTGATTGCAGCAAAGCAACCAACTTTTCCAATGTTCTTTTGTTATTTAATTTTCAAATAAACGTTGATTGACCCATGTGGAACATGTTTTTTTTATCAATGCTTTTTAAGATATTTTTGAAAAGAAAGGTTGGGGTTTTGTTCTTATGTAGTAGTTCCTCTATTTTCAAATATTGCTTTTCATGAGTTGAATGTAGCTGCAACTACATGGAAATGACAAAGTTAGTGTTTGTTACAAAGAAATTTTATTAAAGCAGACAATGCCATAAAAAAATGTTAAAATGGATTAGTGGCATATGCTAGTTGGACTTTTTTACCTGTGCTCTATCTGATTCCATTATGCCATCTTTGATATCTATTGCATATTGGCTTCCAACCTTTTTAGCACCAACAACCAGAGTGCCTATTGTTCCAATTGGATATTGATTTGTCACTGCTAGCAGCTAGCTAATAGTAGTATCCGGAATGAAGTGGTAGTCTGTTGAAAAGCGAGGCAGGCTTTCAATTGTGCTTGTATTTGTCAATATTAGTAATACAATCACATTCCCCTCTATCATAATTTGTCCTAGGAGCAATTTGAAAGCATGATATTGAAACTTCCATTCTTGGAACTATTTTCTACTCATGTTCTTGTACAAGGTATCCACTAATATTTAGTGTAATTGTCATTTCTACTTTAAGATCTGTGAGATCTGCACACAGAACTTCACGTGTTCTATTGACCTTGTCCAATGTTGCTTTATAGACAACAAGGACATCACCTTGGAATGTTTCGCCAGCTTTTTTTGCATTCAACTCTTCAATTGATATAGTCTTCTTGATTTTTTTTCTACAAATAGCAAGGGAAATGTAAAAGTTATACTTGGATAATGTAAAAATGCATATGATAGGTAAATAGGGTAGGTTGTTTACCGTTTTCTTGTGTCTTCCTCCATTTCTTGTTCTTGTTCTTGTGGTATTTTTGTTTGGTCCATGATTTTCTTGCAAGCTAGTGATTTAGTATTCCAGAATCAATTGGAAAAGAAATAGCGATAAATGCTTATGTATGCTATCATGTTGAACTAATTTAACCAGCATAGTGGAATTTTAGGAAAATAGGAAAGTGATCAGTCTAATATGCCTCTGATTTGTAAATATTGCATACAGTTGTGATTGAATTTGACCAAATGTGGTCAATCAGTGGCTTGTGTAGACTATGTGATTTGTTTAACAAAAAATGAATTGTGTTAGTTTGCATGAAATTTTCAAGTGTTTTTTTGCTTATGTTTTGCGAACACATGTCAACATTAAAGTTTACCACAATGTACAGTATGTTTTTTGTCCTATGTATGCAATTATAGATTGTAGAATTGTGATTATTTCTTGAATAGAAGATTTAGGCCTTGCATAAATATTAGAGATATTAAGTTCATTAATGCTCTGTAGTATTGTGACTATGATAGTTTCAATATTCGTAGAGCTGTGTTGCTTTTATTTTGATATGAACAAATGTTTTTTCATAAATGTTGTTACACCATGTATTATGCTCATACCAAAGATATTAAAATATTGCAATAATATAGTAGGCTAGAAAGCTTGCACATGTACTTCTTGTAGACATAAAATGTTTGATTGCATTGTGTCGTAGTCATTGACAATATCATGTACATGTGGATTTAATGAACAAGTGTTTAATGTACATAGAAGCAATTGTGGTGCAATGTGTGTACATGTAGCTTGGATTTTGAGCTGCCACAGTGCACTTGACTACAGGCGATGCATTTCTTCATGTACCTTGTGCTTAACTTTGAAGTTTTTGATGGTTAAAGGTTTTAGCAAAAACAATGAGTCTATTGTATTTGTCTGTGATAGTGTTGTGTAAGTTAATCCATGTTGTCTTATGCATGTTGGATCAAAATCCAAAGCTTGCATTGTTAGTCCTTGTAATCGGTGAATGGTTCTTGCACATGCTAGATGTATTGGGAATTGTTTTCTAATTGTACTTTTCCTGTTCATTAAAATCTTTTGAATAGCTCTAGTAATGCGCAATATAGGAACCCATTCCTTGTCAATGAGATTAGTGTAATAATGTACTAGTTTTGTGCGTTGTTGTTGCCCTGTTGACCAGGCCATCTTGTGCATTACAGTTCCCTGCATAGATTTCAACAAGAATATCTTGTTTCAAGTATATTCGAGGTGGAAGAGTAGTTGTATGGCTATAGAGTTGTATTGCATTATGGTTTTCCTCATACTCGTCTATTGCATTTAGCACTATCATTTCACTAGAAATAGACAATAGCATTTTATGTTATGCGCCTCTACATCAACTTTCCTATAGAACAAGTATGGAAGTGTTGGGTCTAAAGGTGCAGGACGAAAGCAAAGTTGGTTAAGATAGTCTATGTCATCATTTTTTTGTAAGCCTTTTGATATTCTATTAAGGATTTCAATAAACTTTTCATCCTTTTGTCTCATAGTTGTAACCAATAAGTAGCATTTTACAGTGTCTCTCCAAAAATTTTAAGGCATCAATTCAGTTACAATGGGTCTATTCTCAAATAAAATGGAATCAAGTACAAGTTGTGCCTGGTAAAGATCACCACATAAAATTGTATCAAGGTTTCCAAAGTACATTGTAGGCATTTGCATTATGTCTTGTATTCATCTGTTAATGTAACGTTGAAATGTTGAGCCTACTAGTGAGATATCGTCTATGAGGAGCACACACAATTGATTGTAGTGCTTGGACATATTGTCCAATGCCTCATATGCTAAGGGAAAAAAATTTGATGTATGAAATGGTATGTGAAATGTTGAATGTAATGTGACTCCACCTAAGTTGTAAGCTGCCTTACCTGTATATGTAGTTAATAAGCCTTTTGGTTTGTCTAGATTGTTGTCGATTGATTTGCTTTAAATGTGAATCAGAGCTTGGTATATAGCTTTTGTTGTGAAAGTATTTCAAGTTCCAGCCCCTCCAATCAAGAACAAATGCAAAGGTTTGTCAATGTTATTCATCTTTTCATTATAACATCTTTAATAATTGTTTGTTGTTCTTTGTTTAACATTTTTCTTAGTTTGTAGTATTCATTGTTGTCAATTATCTATGGGTGTTTAGCAATTTCAAATGCATTGTGTGACATTGTGTTTGGTTTTATGCACTCTATGTTTGGAAGGTCTGCTTGGATGTCATATTGTTTTGTCTAGCTAATTTTCCTTGGTGTGAATGACTTATTGTTCTTATTATCATCAAGGAACTCAACATCTTTAAGTTCCTTTTCTATGTCACCCCATGCAGCACTTGTGTTCCAGGTGAAATTTGCACGGTTTTTTATAATAGTTTTTTCATGGTGCATGTATGCACGTTCCCTTGTGTCAAAGTTGTGTTCTAATGTATTCTCGTTTATTGTAAATGGTACGTAGAGCATCAATTTCTCTCTACAATGATTTTGTAAGTCCAAGTGCTTGTTGAATTTAATGAAGTGCATTACTCTTGGTTTAGTTCTAGGATTAACTGTAGTTCCATTTTTATTGTAGCTTGAAACAAATTTTACAAGACATATGTCTATCAATGTTTGAGGACATACTAAATAATAGTCCACTATAGATTTTGAGAGAATGTTTTCTGAATCATATAGTTCATTGTTCAACTATTTGACAGATTTTAGAATGAATGTACAGTCGCTATAGGACTGTGTGTCAATGAAAATGCATTTTCTTGAGCTGAAGTTTAGTGGAAGTTGTTGAAAAATGAGGTGTTTTCTTAGCTTAATACTCTGTAAAACTTTAATATTGCTGATCTAAGTAAGTCTTTTCTTTGTTACATATATTCTTTGTGGATGATTATCTTGATTAATCCATTTTATTGTTGTAGAATATAGAGAGAAGTTTATAGAAGAACTAGACAGGATATTAGAAAGATCACACAAGATGTACCGTGGAGAAACCCTTTCGAGAAAAAACTCCACCAAGAATTATTTTATTATTCAAACTCTGAATTACAATAGCTCCAATTCTTGCTTGAGAATTCTTCTTCTATCTTTACCAATCTTCTTCACACCTACAATAACAATTATCAAAACTCTATTCAATTTGAATGAGATATGGAGACAATATGCAACCTTGTAATCTCCAAATGGTGATAATTACAATGCACAAGCTCAAGCCCTTGAAAAGGTACGCCATATTCCTTCAAGTTGATTTATTCAGTGAAGACTAAAGCTTACAACATGTGCTTCATGCATTTGGGTGTCCCAAATTGAAGCTACAACCTCTCCTTCACTTCGGTGATAATTCCAAAGCTCTTCCTCAAAGTTGGCGCCCTTAAGTAAAACTACTTAACTGAGCCTTTAGAAATATCTTATCATGCATGAGAGGTAAATCCAATAAAGAATCTTGGGTGCCCAAGTTGGCTTCAAGTGCTTTATAGTTAACTGAAACATTTACTCAACACCATTCCCAAAGAATGGTCATCCCTTGTTAACTGGAGGTAGTCCCTGTTATATGTCATACAACTCAATGTTATTAGCCATGCATTACAAGTTAACTGAAGCTAACTACATGCAACTCAAAATAACCAACATGCATGCAACATGCACTTGCATGTAACTGAAGATAACTGAACCGAATTGAACTAGACTAAAATAAACTGAACTTCAAGCATGCAAACATCAAATCCTAACTCCTAGGATCTTTAAATGCATTTAGAAGTGTTAACTGTTACTCCGTATAGTTAACTGGACACAAGGTGAGTTTCACCTTACCATGTGAGTGTCCCATGTGTCCCTTATTTATGAACTCACTATGGACGCCCTTACATGCTTCTTACATTTAGAATTAATTACAAATGTCAATAATCATGATTATTTCATCAAATATTAATCTCATCTTAATCTTAGTGTTTTTGAACACATTCCAAGAATCTAGGAGATACATGAAATAATTAATGTTTAGGATTTGCAATTAAATGGCATCCTATTTTCAACATTCTCCCACTTGACATTATACATTGCAATTATTCTAAACAAGGAATAATAAAACAAGTACAAGACTCAAGGCCAATGGCCTTCTTGCACCAACTAATCAAACCATGCTAACTTCAAATGCAACATGCATAATCATTAAGCTTCCAAGAAAATGATTAAAACCAAGAGAACTTATCTATATGGTTTCATAAGATAATCTGTAACATTAATTAAAGTGTTAACTTTTTCAATTAATACCTTCCCATTATCAACCAAACCATTACCTTTCCCAAGCCTTTGTAACCAAACCACCTCTTTAGAGGCATGCTAAACCACCCAGTGTGTTGAATTCACATTCAACCAAGGTGTAGACTCCTCGGTCTTTTCTGCTAAAAAAAAATTCTTACAAGTAACCATTCCAACAAATGTCTCTTACCACAAGAGAATTCCAGCCTCACCTATTTCTCCAAGTATCCATGAGGACCTATAACCAACCAATCTATGCCAAACTCCAAATGCAACACAACACTTTCATGAAGTAATCAAACAAATGATTAATGTACCCAATAAGAGAAACACACAAGATCAATGCCAAAGCTCCAATCATGAATCAGGAACATAAACATGACATCCATGATCTACCCATCTCCTCTTAGGAGATCACATGCATCATAACATACTTATACATCCTAGTCTCAAGAGAACCATGTAATATGCCAAACTCTAAATTCATATCAAGAGTAAACCATGACATCCATAACAAATATACTCTAAACCAAGAAACCATATCTCTAATCTCATGGAGATAACCTTACCAATGATGCATCCAAGTCACTGCCAACAACTCCCACTGAACTGTGATATCGAGTCACACATGGCATCATGACTACCATCTTCTTCATGAAGATCACTAAATCCTACCAAATCTCCCACTGAACCGTGATACCGAGCTATACATGGAAAAAAGATAAACATCAAACCATCACTGTCAAAAGCATATGGAATTTCAGATATTTCCTCATGATCATAATTATCATAACATGTATTATGCCACAACTCTAAACCGCTAATAAAGAGTATACCATGACATAATAACAAAACCATCCTACAACCAAGGATCCACATCATTTCCAAATGCTCCCATTGAACTGTGATACTGAGCAATCCCATGGCATCATGATGCACATAATCAAAACCCCATTTCTGTCATAAGCTCACACCAAACCTGTGAATCCAAGCTCTCAATGACCTTTGTAACAAACTTTTTTTTTTCAAAATCAGCAATAGCAAAAATAATAAAAGCTCCCACTAAGCCCAAAAAACCTCCAATCTTTTAAGAGAAAGGCGTCCCAATACTCTACCCAACCTCAACTCTGATACCAAATGTTGAAAAATGAGGTGTTTTCTTAGCTAATACCTGAAAACTTTAATATTGCTGATCTAAGTAAGTCTTTTCTTTGTTACATATATTCTTTGTGGATGATTAACTTGATTAATCCATTTTAACTGTTGGAATGTAGAGAGAAGTTGATAGAAGAACTAGACAGATATTAGAAAGATCACACAAGATGTACCATGGAGAAACCCTTTGAAAAAACTCCACCAAGAATTATTTTATTATTCAAACTCAATTACAATAGCTCCAATTCTTGCTTGAGAATGCTTCTTCTATCTTTACCAATCTTCTTCACACCTGCAATAACAATTATCAAAACTCTATTCAACTTGAATGAGATATAGAGACAATATGTAACCTTGTAATCTCCAAATGGTGATAATTACAATGCACAAGCTCAAGCCCTTGAAAAGGTAATGCCATATTCCTTCAAGTTGAGTTATTCAGTTGAAGACTAAAGCTTACAACATGTGCTTCATGCATTTGGGTGTCCCAAACTGAAGCTACAACTTCTCCTTCACTTCGGTGATAATTCCAAAGCTCTTCCTCAAAGTTGGCGCCCTTAAGTAAAGCTACTTAACTAAGCCTTTAGAAATATCTTATCATGCATGAGAGGTAAATCCAATGAAGCATCTTGGGCACCCAAGTTGTCTTCAAGTGCTTTATAGTTAACTAAAACATTTACTCAACACCACTCCCAAAGAATGGTCATCCCTTGTTAACTGGAGGTAGTCCCTGTTATCTGTCATACAACTCAATGTTATTAGCCATGCATTACAAGTTAACTGAAGCTAACTACATGCAACTCAAAATAACCAACATGCATGCAACTAAAGATAACTGAACCGAATCAACTGAACTAAACTAAACTAAACTTCAAGCATGCAAACATCAAATCCTAACTCCTAGGATCTTTACATGCATTTAGAAGTGTTAACTGTTACTTCTGTATAGTTAACTGAACACAAGGTGAGTTTCACCTTACCATGTGAGTGTCCCATGTGTCCCTATTATTTAGGAACTCACTATGGACGCCCTCACATGCTTCTTACATTTAGAATTAATTACAAATGTCAATAATCATGATTATTTCATCAAATATTAATCTCATCTTAATCTTAGTGTTGTTGAACACATTCCAAGAATCTAGGAGATACATGAAATAATTAATGTTTAGGATTTGCAATTAAATGGCATCCTATTTCCAATAGAAGTGATAAGACAATGTGCGCAGCTTGCTATGCTGACATTTGTTGCAAGTTCAACAATGCATTTCCAAGTTTACCAATCATTTTTATTGCGTCAATATTTGTTTGCTGGTGGTCCTTACGTATTCTTTTGAATGCATATGTCATTGATTTGTCTACTTTTTCTATGTAAGAGTTGCAGCACATTGCTGCAACATATGCATTGAGCACAAACTGGGCATCTATATTAGCCTTTCAAAGGTGTGGCATTGTCCTTGCAAAACTATTATTCCATATTTCTAATGATTTTCTTTGCAAAAAAAGCATTGGTTTGTTTAATGTAGAGCTCAAAGCTATTATATAATCAGTTTTAGACATGTTTATGTCATTTAAAAACATGTCTAAAGTGTATTTATTGTCATAGTTTTCTTTTTGTAGTGTCGAGTACACGTTGACAGCATTTGAAGTTATTGTTTCAGCCTTTTCTAGTATTGGTGAAAGTATTTGTGTCTTTCGAATTGGTGGTAAAGGGAAATTGTATCTACAAAATGTTTTCCTTGGTCTTCTGCATCTCTTTATGTGGTGATGCCTTTGTAAACTAGCCAAGTCAGCTTGTAAATGATCAATGCTACAAGTAATGTACTTTTCAATGAAAGCTATGATGTTTGTGTCATTATTTTTTGTATAGATTGGTACATTTTTTACCCATATTAGCATATGATCATGTTCATTTCATCGATTTTGAAATTTAGTTATTGAAAAGAAATCAATAACATTTCAAAACATGGATTCATCTATAAGCATCAAATTTTTCATTGCATTTATTCTATGTTTATAGTATCAGACACAAGTAATAGGATCCTTCTTGATCAGTTCAAATTTGTCAATGTTCATTTGAGCAATCAGTTCTTGTTGTTTTTGATCTAATCGATGTTGTTCATGTAATTCTTGTAGTGTGTTTATTAAAGGATCCCAATTTTGTTTAGCACTACTAAAATTCAAGAAGAATGTTGGTGGTCCTAGATGTCGTATCATTGCGAAAACATTTTTCTTAAGTTGTGTATAATCTGGAGACATTCTTATGCTTTTGAAGTCAACATATCCAATATCTGATTTTAGAATTCTTTCAAGACTTGGTTTATGTTTCACGTCCTTTGCAACTAGCTTACATCCTTTTAGTTGGCCCTTTCGTATTATTATGGACATTGTAGACAAGACCTGTAGTATTAGTATCTTGATAGTTTTGAAAAATATGTTTGTTGTGTGATATGCAAATTTTCTATTTGATTGTAAAACTTCCCATTGTGCGATTTTGTGATATGTAAATTTTTTTAGTATGTCGTCATCACATGGCTTGCCAAAGAATAATGTTGGGAAATTCATTTCCTCAGCATATTTTTCTTTACAGATTCTAACATGATAGTTTTGTTTTGCAGGTGCAACTTCAGTGATTTTGTCTTGCATGCTATGTATACTTCTAGATTATGTGAATCCATGGACCAAAGTTTCAAATGGATTCTCATGTTCCATGTCACTGTCTGATTCAGTTTTAATATTGACAAGCCCAATACTTTCTTCAAGTTCATCATTGGTATGAAAAAAATGTTCCCAATCTTTGTTTATTTGGAAATTTTGCATTTTGTATAGTGTTGTTTTTGACAATTGGGCCAAAGCTTCCATTACGAGGTTAGGTCGTACCATGCCCTTTTGAAATACATTTTTGTATTCCAGTTGTCTTTTCAGTGACACAACAATCATTTACATGTTATTGGTTGATTGTGGTAATGCCCTTTGTATAATGCTAATGTCGACAGGGACATTAATGATAGATCATGTTAGACCTATTTGATATTTTTTGTACCCTAGTTCCTAGATTTGTGCAAATGCAATTCTAAGTGATACAAGTCGTTCCTCTAGTTGTGACAAAAGTTGGGCATATGGCAATGGTTCATTAGTTTGGATCTTATGTGGCACAACATACTTTGGTATAATGAGTTATTTTACTGTGGAGTAGCATATATGGCATATGCAATCTGTCAATACTATGGATCTTGATGTGCTATTTCATAATATATTTCCTTTTGCTTGTCTTTGAATTTCCTAGTATCTTTGCTAAAACATAGCATCTGACAAATTGTGCATGTGTATTTCGGTGTATCTTGAATTGTTATTTCATAAAGCTCTACTGCTGAAATTTTTTTACCCTTGTTTGATCTAACAGGCATTGGTTGGTTTTCTTTATCTTTTTTTCTAATAAAGTGTTTAAGGTGTTGCAGTCTTAGGAATAGAGTTGTGATTGAGATACTCATATTTGAGTATATAAATAGAATTACTCTTGCCACTCTCTAACTTTTGCTTTTTGTTAGCATTTGTAGTTTTGTATTGTATATTGTTTCTAATTAGATTTTTAAGTTGATTTAAACTAACTAGCTATTGCACATTTGGATTTTGTGGCTGAATTCTTAGCAGTGGTTCAAAATGCCCTCTTTGGGGGGTTGCGTCATGGAACATAATGGAATATTCTGGTAAACTGGGCACATTGTTAAACTGCGAGTACTTTTTCCCTGATGTTGTTGACCAAACAAATATCTGTATATTCAACCACTTGGATAGCCACTATTTACATAATATGTCTCCCCACAAGCCACTTTTGTCGTTTGTGGCTTGTGGCCTTGTGGGGAAGCGCATCCTATGTAGGTATGTGTTCCGGTCATGCACTTTGTGCAATCTATAGAGACTTTCGAGGTCTAGTTCAAGGTCATATGATCTAATTGCATCTTTATCTTTTTTTGCTAAAGAAGTCAAAAATTAATCTACTACTCCCCTGCATAGCTCAACCAATGTGTACTGATTGTTTAGTAGTGTTTGTAACGAATCAAACAAACAGTCTTTGAAATTGTACTTAAATGTACCTACTCTACATAGTCCATTTTATTTTAGTACATTGTCTATATTACATACTTGTGAGCACTTTGCATATTCATACCTATCAACGTCTATTGTTTCCATACTTTGATACCTTGTTTCTAATCAGAATGCATATAGAACTAGATTGTTGGAAATGCTAATAGGCCTTAATATGCATATATTTTGAACCTTGTGTAGTATGCATGTAAATGGAGGGCAAGAAAATTGTTCTTTTGTATAAACATTAATTTTTGCACTACAAACAAAGAAGCAACAATGTTCTGAAATGTTGACCTTGTATCTTCTTATTTAACAATTGATTGTATTTGCAACAATGTAGATTTTTGTCTCATGCTCAAATTGTAACCAAAGGGTCCTGTTAGAAAGGAAAATGAGACAAATGAGCATACTCGATGACATGTTATATGTAACCCATAAACATAAAGCAATTAATGCTCAATGAATTTTGTAATTAATAAGAACTTTATTGTAAGAGTCAACAGTATATTTAATAACATATCTTGTTTGTAGGATTTGGGGAATCAAAGAAAACTTAATCAACTATGAACTGAATCTTTCATGTGTGAATTATATCATTGATTTCTTTTTCTATTGCATAAAGTATGTGCTATTCTTCTTTGTGCAAGCAAATGACCGAGATTCTAATTTGTTTACAGTATTGAAAAGTACCAACTAAAACAATAAAGTCAACTTAGTGGCATGCATCAATGTCGTACCATGTAATTTGTTAATAGTGAACAGGTGCATATAGAAATGCTTCTCCATGTCTTCCTAGACTAAGTGCATAAATAATAAAAATGGAAAAAGTATTACATGTGTACGTGTGATGCTATAGAGTGGACACAAATGTGTCTTGATTAATGCACATGAATATGATCTACAAATTTTGTAAAGAATGTTGAACCAGACATAAATGTTCTATTGTTTAGAAGACAAAGAACATTTGCAAAAGAAAGATTACTTTAGGACAAATGTGAATAGTTTATTAATCCAAAAACTAACCATAAAATGGACAAATTGAATGCCATATTGCAATTGTTTCATTTGCAACTAAAAGACAATAAGGAATTTATTTCTTTTTCTATTGCTTGGGGTACGTCTTTTGTTCATTTTTTGTTAAAGTAAATTGATAGAATAGGAAAGAAGTATTATTGATGCAATCAATACATGTTAAATGCATTATGTGTTTTCCATAAGCATCAAACATAGAAGCAAATGATAAAATTTGCAAAAAAATAGGCCAACACAATATTTTTTGTAAACATCGAGGCATTAAATATAGTTTTTGCAAACTTTGCTAATAGGCCAATAGCCATTGGAGCACTAAATACATAGTCAATGCATAAAATTCTTACACATTTTAAATCATGTTGGCCAATGTATTTAGTTTTAATGCTTATTTATTTAGCCACAAAAAACTATGTTATTTGTGAAAGTCGTTCAAAGAAAATTGTATAGCCTTTGCATAATTGTAGGGCCTGACAGACTTATGAAACATGTAATAGGGGAATGTAGACCTAAAAACACACAAGTTTTTGCACAGATAGTAAACACATGAAATTAGCACAAATAAAACTAATCAGTGTGTGTTTAATAAACTATTTTTTGAATCACCAATCATACTGTTTAATGTATTAAACATGTTTGCAGTCAGTGGAAAAATAATTGCAAAATATATAATGTTGTCCTAGGTATTTTTGTAATTTGCTTTAACAAAAATGAATAGTGGACATGCTCCAAGCAATAGAAAAAAAAAAGGTTATTTATTATCTGTGAATTGCAATTAAAGACCACTGCAATAGCAACTTACTCTTAAGCTTTCCTAGCAACTGGTTTGTCTATGTGTTCATGATACTTGATAACTAGTAATATTTCTTCTTGCTACAAAAGCCAACAAGGAAAGTGGGAATAGTATATGACATATGCTTGGAGCAAAGTCTTGTTGATCGTGGACGCATTGAATGCATTAATTATGTGTTTACTACCTGGATAGCCAGTAGCCTATGAGCAAAGCATGGAAATTTTTTATTTGATACCTAAATCTTTGTAAAAATTTATGACAGTGGTCTATTTTTTTAAAAAAATTATCATTGTCTTGTTCAAGTACAGTTAACACTGAGAGGGGGGGTGAATCAGTGTTAACAAACAATTAACCCTTTTTATTTCTTTTAACAATTTTCAAATCATGAATGAACTTATGCAATATAAACCAACTGAACAGATAATGAACAAACACATATAAGAGATTGACACAAATATTGTCTTGAGTGGAAACCCTCCTGGGGAATAAAACCATTCGAACTTGGCCTCACTGGCCTTATATGAAAATATTCTTTGTACAAAGCCTCACTAGTTGATTTGTCTTGCTGACAATGGTGCTATCTCACCAATAGTCTTATAGTGCTATCTCACTGATAGTCTTATAATGCTATCTCACTGATAGTCTTTTAAAATGTACAAATATGAAAGAATTGTAAACACAGAGTTGGTCTCTATTTCAATAATTACATACTCTATTCTGCAATGACCTCAGAATCAGAGTCACAAAATTCCAATACTTAAAACAATATATATATTGCCTTTCTGAAAGATATATTATGTTCTTTCCAAAACCTCTCATCCACTCAAAAATGAGCACAATGAAGAATTTTATATATTCTCTATTTCAAAATAGAATTGGGTAAAAACCTTTTTGAAAAAAAAACTGTATCAATAACTTCCATGAGAAACTGAATTTGAAACTGCCTTTGACAGATGTAAGAACACATTTTCTTACACAAAACTTCAACCATAAACCAATGAAACCCATCTTGCCAAGAAAGCATTAAGGATAAACAATATATAACTGCCATATAATCTATAGAGCTGACAAAACATAAGAAACCCACAAACAATAAACCCTAGATCAAACCCACAAAACAATAACAGGGTTTTCTAAACAAAAGAAAACATTTGGTATCTTAAAAAAAACAAATACCCCTATTCTTGACGACAGGCCCAAATCGGGGTTTTAACAAAGTATATACAGATCGAGCTTAAGGGATAAACAAACACTTGTTTACAACATTCCTTCAAAAACTGCTAGGAAGCCCATGAGGTTAAAATAAACTTCAAAACCCAACATTAAGACTGTGAACAGATTTCACAAAATCAAAAACTTACATCATTAACAACCGTAACCTCAAGGATAATAAAGTGCCTAGATCAACAAAAAACTCGATTACTCAATTATTACCAAAAACAATCTAAGGCCCATTGATTTTAATTAACACCAAGAAGAATAAAACAAAAAGATGGAAAAGAATACACCTGGGTCAGAGGAAAAACACCCAAAACTCTTCACTGAACTGCAACTTCCTTCACGTACAACTGATGCCTGAAACATAGTTCTACTTATTGCCATCGCCATAATTAGGGTAAAGAAACCCTAACAAATAAATTGAACCAAACCTGATGCCTATCAAAGCTTCAAAGAAGCTTTCAAAATTGACATAATGATGCTACAAGTCCGTGAATTATGATGGGAAAGAATTCCCATTCAACCAAAACAAATACCTCTGACAATGCAATGATTCTTTTAATTTTGACTTTATAAAACATTATCATTGCCACCCTTTTACCAATTGACTTTGAGAAAACACAATTTTCCATCCTTTCAAAAATTTCCTCACTATGATTCCAAATTTTATTTGGAGAGCAATATGTTTCCTTGTGAAAAATATAATGTGTCAATGTTCCTTTTGGACAAACCTCAGATATATAACTTATTTCTATTATGGCCAATATTATCATGAAGCCTTTAAAAAACATATGTCGGGATATTAATATGTAGATAGATTTTATAATTCCAAACTGAAAAACTGATCATATGCCAAACCAAACTGTGTAACATACTAATCTCTGAAATATGCCATATGCAGATGATGATGCCAAGATAAATCAGCATGGATATATAAACTTGAATGCAAGAAGAACGGAACTGAAAGATCACAATGTGCACAAACTGATACCTCAACCTTGGTGTTATGACATTAATGCCAAATAATACTGAGGGACAACAAAATTCCCCTTTGGCATTGATTTCAAACACAAAAGTTAATCAATAATATCATAGATACAATATACCTGTCCTGAACATGATGATTGCATGAAGTACATATCCATCCTGTCACATATCCAAGAAACCATCAAAACCAACTGAGAAACTGCATAATCAGAGCATATCACTGCCATAACATAATTTGAATTGAACACTGCAAAATAAACCTCCAAATTCTCCCCCTTTTGACACAATGCCAAAGACAAAGAAACTAAACCAAACATGAAGCATGCTCATAATGCCAAATAAATACTAAGGGATAAAAGAATATGCATGAAATACTCCCCCTATCTGAATGCACAAGGACAACAACTGAAATCACTATTAGATTCCTTAATCATTGTCCACATGTACTTATTGTTACTGTCTAATGAAATGTCAGACCAACAGACATACTAATGAAATCAATAAACCTGCACCATATAAATACTACACTGACAAGATATCACCTATATCACAGATGTCATCACCTGTACTCACCTGTACCAAGTAAGAGAAAAGAAATAATATCACTAATTCAAGTGTACTATACAAAGATCAAGTATGAATACCAATATACAAGAACCAAGTATCCATCACTATAAGCACTGTCACATTCAAAAGTAGCACTGTCATTTTGGTACAAGTAAAACCAAAATATCGTTGAGAAATGCTATCATCCATCTTTGAAACTCAAATGTCCACTAGGACTACTAAAACAAAGGAAATTGAAAGCATCAAGAATCTCTCAAAGCTAAGACATTAAAAATATCACACAATCCTTTCCACCTGAAGCCACTTGTTACCATTAGTTCTTGTGCACTGTCTGACCATTTACTAAGATGATGTATTGTAGGGATTGTTTCTTATTTACCACCTTGCTTCCTGTACATTATAGTATTGTCTACAAACAAGAACCAAATAAAGCATGCAAAGCAATATGTTCTTTAACAACCTATCACTGAAACAAAAGTCATTGCAATCCAATGCATAGTATCATTGTCAACCAAGAACATTGTTCAAGGTCCATAGCATATCTCTTAGAATGACCACTTGATTATTATTTAAATCCACTTTCCATACACCTTTTTCACAGTGATCACAACAAAATTTTCAATATTGACTTCATATATTGCTTTACATTATTGTTGCTACCAAACTCCTGTGACTGTAACTCACTGCTCATTCCATCGCTATTTATCATTTTCAAAGCATATTACCATTGTTCAAGACAAATACCACAGTCAAGAATTTTATTCACTACACTTGCAACATGAGCCCTGCAAATCATAGTCAAGAACGTAAATGTTGTCCAAATAAATCACATGTGTAAGCATGACAAACCAAAGAGTAACCATTGTGTAAGATGCACTTGTATTCCTAACTATATGTTCCTTTTCTATTACCATTTCCATGATAGTGTCTTTGTGGCTATCTTGTATGATAGTTGTTTGATAACTGCCCTTCACAATTACCTTGTAAGAGATTTTCAACTGCCTCTATTGTTATGGACGGTTATACAATGCTTGATTTTATCACTTATTGATGTCTAACTTTATACCCACTATTACACACACTACCACTCTCAAAACATCATTGACAAAGCAATATTATCACCATACACACAACTAGCACTGTCATAAATCTTAGCACAATTATTTCAACAAGCCTTTCCTAAATCATAGAAAATTGTAGAAGATAGAACAACTAATATAACAACTTTTACAACCTTCTTGGTTGTTATCAATGCGGTTTAAGTTATAATGCACTAATCAACTCCCCATGTCTTTATGTTTCCTTTTAAATACATAGTAATGATTCTTGTGCAACATGCACAAGATTTAGTCCTTCCTCTTCTTTTCCTTTCTTTCTTCTCTAGACTTGAATAGGTTTCTTCTTTTGCTTGTTTGACATATTTTCCTTCTTAATGTGATTAGGTGGTTTCATGGTTCTACAATAATGAGTTGTATGTCCAATATTCTGGCATCTATAGCATAAAACCTCATAACTAATAGGAGGAACAAAATCATATTCTCTTGGCAACCAAAAAGAGATTCTTTGATCATATCTTTCATGCATCTAACAGTTTCTTTCTATGTGACTAGCTTGGTTACACTTGTAACATACCACAATGTTACTCTTATTTTTCATACTATAAGGACTATTATTCTTATGCCATTCAGAACCATTTCTACCATAAGTCCTACAATCTCTTGCTCCATGACCATATTTATGACACGAATAACAATAACCATGAAATTGAAAGTAATTGTACCTCATTAAATGATTTTGTTGGATAGGTGAAGGCTGTGAGATTTTATTTGTTGTTCTTCTTCCAACATCAGCATTTTTCTCTTATGATTTCTTATTGACATCACTTTTTGAAGCTGCAGCAGTATAGCTTAAGTCTATTTTCTTCCTTGGAGTATTTCTAACCTTAAAACTCTGTCCTTTCTCATTTGCAGATGCAAAAACTACTTTAGTTTTTGACTCTTTTCCACTTGAAGAGGTTTGTCCTATTTCATATCCTAGACCAGTAGGATCACTGGAATGTTTTTGCTTAGATAACATATCATCCAGTGCATTAATAATTTTCTCAAACTTCTTATACTTTTCTAACTGAATCTTATGATCCTCAAGATCTTTCTTTAAAGCAACAACTTCTCCTTCAAGCTTATGAAACTCAGGAGTTTTGGCATCCAAGTCAAATTTTGTGACTTCCACTATCCTCTTTGTCTCCTCAATCTTTTTTTTTAGATTTAAGATTATGCCATTTGAATCATTAGAAAAAATTAACAGAGAATTCTTTTCTACACTCTTTTTTAAAGAATCAAGTTCATCCTCAAACTCTTTACACATTTCTTCTTTAACTTTCAACTTGACTTCTTTTTCTTCTTCAATTCTTTTTCTTTCTTCCATTTGAACCTTGAGTTTCTTGTTTTCTCTTTCAAGTTTTCTAATCATGTCTAGAGTAGAGACAAGCTCTCCTTCAAAATCAACTACTCCTTCAGGGTTACTACCACACACTTCTATATCTAATTCATTCATATTCACCATGAATTCATCAAAATCTATATTAGACACTTTGTCTTCTACAAAATTGTTCTTACTAGCATTTAAAGAATCAATTAACAATAACTTTTCTTCAGACAAGGCTTCACTAGACATGACAAGAGTTGTTGGAATATCTTTTTGCTTGACACTAGTGTTTTTCTTTTCAACCCTTTTTTTTTTCCACTTAGCTATGACAAGTACTCCATGACTAGGAATCCCCTAAGATGTTAAGACTTAACTTACAAGGGTTTGGCTCTGATACCAATTGTTGGAGTACGGTTAACACTGAGAGGGGGGTGAATTAGTGTTAACAAACAATTAACCCTTTTTATTTCTTTTAACAATTTTCAGATCATGAATGAACTTATGCAATATAAACCAACTGAACAGATAATGAACAAACACATATAAGAAATTGACACAAATATTGTCTTGAGTGGAAACCCTCCTGGGGAATAAAACCACTCGAACTTGGCCTCACTGGCCTTATCTAAAAATATTCTTTGTATAAAGCCTCATGGCTGATTTGTCTCACTAACAATTGTGCTATCTCACTAATAGTCTTATAGTGCTATCTCACTGATAGTCTTATAATGCTATCTCACTGATAGTCTTTTAAAATGTACAAATATGAAAGAATTGTAAACACAGAGTTGGTCTCTGTTTCAATAATTACATACTTTGTTCTACAATGACCTCAGAATCAAAGTCACAAAATTCCAATACTCAAAACAATATATATATTGCCTTTCTGAAAGATATATTATGTTCTTTCCAAAACCTCTCATCCACTCAAAAATGAGCACAATGAAGCATTTTATATATTCTCTATTTCAAAATAGAATTAGGTAAAAACCTTTTTGAAAAAAAAAACTGTATCAATAACTTCCATGAGAAACCGAATATGAAACTGCCTTTGTTAGATGTAAGAACACATTTTCTTACACAAAACTTCAACCATAAACCAACAAAACCCATCTTGCAAAGAAAGCATTAAGGATAAACAATATATAATTGCCATATAATCTGTAGAGCCGACAAAACATAAGAAACCCACAAACAATAAACCCTCAATCAAACCCACAAAACAATAACAGGGTTTTCTAAACAAAAGAAAACATTTGGTATCTTAAAAAAGACAAATACCCTTATTCTTGACGACAAGCCCAAATCGGGGTTTTAACAAAGTATATACATATCAAGCTTAAGGGATAAACAAACACTTGTTTACAACATTCCTTCAAAAACTGCTAGGAAGCTCGTGAGGTTAAAATAAACTTCAAAACCCAACATTAAGACTGTGAACATATTTCACAAAATCTAAAACTTACATCATTAACAATCGTAACCTCAAGGATAATAAAGTGCCCAGATCAACAACAAACTTGATTACTCGATGATTACCAAAAACAATCTAAGGCCCATTGATTTTAATTGAAACCAAGAAAAATAAAACAAAAAGATGGAAAAGAATACACCTAGGTCGGAGGAAAAACACCCAAAACTCTTCACTAAACTGCAACTTCCTTCCCATACAACTGATGCCTAAAAAATAGTTCTACTTACTACCATCACCATAATTAGGGTAAAGAAACCCTAACAAATAAAATGAACCAAACCCGATGGCTATCAAAGCTTCAAAGAAGCTTTCAAAATCAACATAATGATGCTACAAGTCTGGGAATTATAATGGGAAAGAATTCCCATTCAACCAAAACAAATACCTCCAACAATGCAATGATTCTTTTAATTTTGACTTTATAAAATATTATCATTGCCACCCTTTTACCAATTGACTTTGAGAAAACACAATTTTCCATCCTTTCAAAAATTTCCTCAAAATGATTCCAAATTCTATTTGGAGAGCAATATGTTTCCTTTTGAAAAATATAATGTGTCAATGTGTCTTTTGGACAAACCTCAGATATAGAACTTATTTCTGTTCTGACCAATATTATCATGAAGCCTTTAAAAAACATATGCCAAGATATTAATATGCAAATAGATTTTATAATTCCAAACTGAAAAACTGATCATATGCCAAACCAAACTGTGTAACATACTAATCTCTGAAATATGCCATATGTAGATGATGATGCCAAGATAGATCAACATGGATATATAAACTCACGCAAGAAGAACGGAACTAAAAGATCACAATGTGCACAACCTGATGCCTCAACCTTGGTGTTATGACATTAATGCCAAATAATACTGAGGGACAACATGTCTCTACGGTTCATGGTTGACTATTGCAATTGTTAGTTTATGTCGAAAGGCAGGCTTACATTTGCATTTTTTGAATTTTCTTTTGAAATAGTTGCTTATTGTGTTGGTTGGAATAGGTCTTTTGAATACATGTTTAATCCATTCAATGCAATTTATGCAAAGAGTGTTTAAGAAGTGATGAGCACACAAGCATTAAATAAAAAGTTTATTCGTGTTGGTCATTGTTACAAAGCCCAGGGAAACAAATGACTATAGTACATGGCATATGCTATGCAATCCATGAACATGTAGCAGTTGAGGCCAAGCAGAAGGTGAGTATTGTAACAAATAACAATTATCAAAGGAAGACATAGATGCTATAAGGAAAGTCTTGTCTATTGTGGAGGCATTTAATGCATTTGTCATGTACTCATCACCTCAGTAGCCATGAGCTTAGTGGGAAAACTCGAGAAATTTGAATTTAATGTCCACATGTTTCCCAAAAAATTATTGTATTCCTCTTTTTTTCTTTTGTTCCATGTTTTAACATTTGTTTCTTTGTTTCATGTTTATGAATGGCGTAGTATCTTGCACAAATTGCATTTGAAAGACTATTTTTTTCTGATGTGTGAGCTATACTATCTAATGCATTAAACATGCATTGCCTATTTCAGCATCTACTATCTTGTTCCTGAATGTTGCACAAATTGTATTTACAGATCAACTGTTTGCAAAATATACAATTTGCTTCTATTTTTGCAATTTTCTCTAACAAAAATGAATATTAGCACTAGTGTGAGCAATAGGGAAGAAAAATAATTGCCTATTATTGCTCGATTGTAAATGAGACCATTAGAATTGTAATATGCTTGTTGACTCTAGCAATGTGCAATATAGCAACCCATTGATGTCATTTGTTATACAGTGTACCTATTTGTACAATCAGGCCTTACAACATGAAATAAAATTTCTAGTTACACCAGAACAAAAGTACTGGAATCAGGATAAGTGTAGCGATGTAAGTAAATTTTTACAATGAATATAGTTACAATGAGCTAATATTGCAATTGTTTAATTGACTTTTCAAATAGTTAGTTGCTCAACAAAATTGTATTGTTTAAAATACTTTGACAGCGTTCTACTGCCTATCCATGCAATGAATTCAGAGTTAATGCATTGTATGCTAGTACAAGCAAAGAGGCTTTTCTTGAAGATCTAAAAAAATATTGCTTTATCTAGTAACAACATGCTACAAGAAATTCACATTGGTGTCTATTACTAATGCTAGCATATCATGTTTCTTAACAAGTTTGTTGACATTGTTTGTATGCTTAAAAAATTTAATGCACTTCCTATGTCATTTCAATTTAAGAGACTATTGTTTCTGACTTGTATATCATACCATTGAATGCATTTAACATGTATCAACTGCTCCAAATATATCATCATGTTATCAAATACTGCATGATTTGCATTTAGCGATCAAATATTTGCAAATTATATAGTGTCCCTTTATTTTAGTAATTTAGTTTAACAAAAATGAATAATAGGCCTACTCCAACCAATAGAATAATTGTAACAAATGACAATCAAGACACAAAAAATTGAAAACTTTGATCAAGGTCTTGATGACTATTGATCCAATAGTGATACCATTTAGCGCATTAAACATGCAACAACTGGTTCAATCCACTGCAGTCTAACAAGTAGGGAAAAGACATAAAGTGTTTATTATCTCTTAATTGCAAATGAATCCATTGCAATAGTAAATTGTTGCTTAGTTTCAACTGCTCTATCCCATATCATTTATTGTATCCATGTGTACAATTAGGCTTAATAGCAACAAAAAATGCCCATGGTTACAAAAGGACAGGAGTATTGGTACGAGGACTATGACTGACACTCAAGTCATTTTGTACAATGAATACAATTGCAACAAGTCATTATTGCAATTGTTGAATTCGCTTGTCAGATAGTTGCATGTTGATTCAAAATATATTATTTAAAAAAAAAAATTAGAAGCTGGAAGCTTTTGTTTTTTTGGGAGAACTTGTTAGCAAGTATATATTTCATGTTTACAAACAACATATTTTATGCATGATAACAGTAAAGCTAACACAATATGCATCTAATTCTTAATTTTGTCATTTGTAATTCTAATATTTGCTTGCCTACTCAAATCTAATTGTGTTGCACTAGCCCTATTGTACATTTTTGTTTAACTAATTTAGGAGAATAAAATAATATATATTTTGGAAAACATTTAATCATTGAATGCAAATTGCATAACAGTTGCCAGTACGCTACTTGGAACTATAGTAGCAAGTGCATGATTAATGTAGTACGTCTATTATTGATATTCGTTTAAGAAAAATAGCAAAATAGCATAAATTGTGCAAAATATTTAACAAATAAATTGCATCCCATGATTGCAATTATGTGCATTTCTAATTGCAAAAGCATGTGCTTTACAACAAAAAATAGTTTCATATTTATGAATTGAAATGCATGTCATATAATATGCCCATTTGTTTCTTTGGAAAGTCATATTCTTGAACTAGTATTCTCCTTTATTGTTCACATCTCTTCCAATTCATAATTGTCACACACATTGGAAGAATTAAATTTAATTGCAAACAAAGCAGAAGCACGATACAAGAATCTGACCTTGCAGATGGTTATTGAAGTTTAGCAGGTCTAATAGTAGCAATATGGATCTTTGTCCTACATTTCAATTGCAATTGATGGTTCTTGTGACAGGTACAATTTAGAGAGATAAGTACACTGCATGACATAGAACATGCTATTGATAAACATGGAACAGGGTAGCACAAAATAAATTTCACCAAATATTGAAGAATTAAATCCAAACTCTATGGGCCTTGTGGCTCAATTACTCATTTCAATTTGTAATATTCACTTGCCTAATCAAATTTGATTGTCTTGTAGTAAGTCTATTAATAATCATAGTCCTAGAAAATTAGTAAAATATGGAAACATTGTGTACTTGGGGCTCATGGACATATTTTTCATGTCTAAAACCCATGATTTATCTCTTTGACTATTGATTGTAGCACATATACTATTCATGTTTGATTAAGTAAATTAGGAAAACAAAACATTCTATATGTTAATAAATGTTTAATCACTAATTTAAATTGTGTTAACTTTTCCAATGGACTCCTTGACACTGCAGCAATTAATGCATCATTAGCACACTACATCTATTATTGGTTTTAGTTTGAAGAAATTACGGCACTAGGAACAAATCATAGTTCTTTGTAAATATTTAACCAATGGCCTCCATATTCCATCATTACAATTATGCATATCCCTATTTGCAAAAGCAACATGCTTGTGAAGGGAAACTGGGCTCGGCCCATGTGATTTTTTGGTTTTTTTGGGCGCTGCCCATGTGACTCTCGGGGTGTTCCTTCTTACACCCACCTTTTTTTCCGAATATGTAACTTTATCTTTATATTAATATAGATATATGCCTTTCATCAAAAAAATAGCTTCATGTTTATGAACCACATAAGATGTCACTAACTATGCTCATTTGTCTATTTCAGAAACTAGTTTCTTGAACAAGCATTGTCCTTTATTGTTCACAACTCTCCTAAAAGATAATACTTAAATGCATTGCAAGCTTTAAATTTCATTGCAAAGAGAGCACGACAATGATACAAGAATCTGACCTTGGAGCATGTTGTTCAAAAACTAGGTTCGCTAGCAACAATATGAATCTTTGATCCCCAATTCGTTTGCAACCAATGGTCCCTATCACAACTACAATTTAGAAAAATGACCATAGTTCATCACATATAACATGTTATCCATAAACATGAAACCAAAAAGCACACAAGAAATTTTTCCTTAAGCATTAAATCAAAACTGTGTGAACTTTCACGCGCAAAATGCGGTCAATGGAGTTGATACATAACACTTGCAAACGAATCAAATTCTATGATCTAGATACACGTGGTTTTATTTCTATAGACATTACTTCAGTTCTTAATTTTTACACTTTCATTTCTAATATTTACTTAGCCAATCTAATTTCATTTTTTTTGCAGCATGATTACTATTCATTTAAGCATACAAAAAATTAGCAAAACATGTGAACACTATATAGTTGGGAGTGTTGAATAAATTTTTTGGATCACATGTGCTGAAGAAGATGATTACACAACATGTTAGGCACATAATCATCATGTCAAAAATATGAGGCACATGCATCAAAATACTCTTGCCCTCCAATGCATGTAGTAAGAAGTGTTATCAAATTCATGGCAAACACCATGACTTGTAATTTCTTGACAAATGTCATGAATGTTAAATTCATGACAAATGCCAGAAATTTTATAGCACTTCCCTGCATTCTCTGCAGACCAAAATAGCTCCTCTCTTTCCTCTTCCTCGCAATCTTAGAAGCAATACATGACTCACGAATATTTAACCAATGAACTGCACATCCCATGATTACAATTATACAAATTTCTCTTTGCAAAAGCAACATGCTCATTAGGAAAAAATAGTTTCATGTCTATGAATTACACGGCATGTCATTTACTATGCTCATATGCCTATATGTAAAGCCAGTTGCTTGAGAGAATTAAATTTCATTGCAAACAAAGCAAGAGAATGATACAAGACTCTGACCTTGCAACTTGTTGTTCAAGAACCAAGTCTATTTGTAGCAGTTTAAATCCTTGTCACCCACTCTGGTTACAACCAATGGTCTCTATTACAATTACAAAATAGACAGATGAGCATAGTCCATGACATAGTACATGCTATCCATAAACATGAAACATAAAAGCACACAATAAATTTTGAAAAATATTTTAAAACTAAATCCAATATGTGTGAGCTTTATCGCACAAATGCAATCAATGCAATTGATACATAACACTTGCAAACAAATCAAATTCTATAATCTAGGAACTTTTGGTTTTATATCCATTAAATGCAAAATTTCCAAGATGTATTTGAAATTTGGCAAGTATGCAAGTAGCAAATGCATACTTAATTCTTGTTTGTTTATTGCTTGTTCAAAAGGTCGTATGTTTTTAGTTCTCCATGTTCTTTGTTCGTATGTGAAAACTTTCAACCAAAACTATTGCGTGATGTTACAAGGTCCAAGGAAACAAATCCATGCACTCCATGACCTTACTATTGCATTCATTGCATTTTATTTCCAATTAGTCGCTTGGCCAATGACATCGTGTTGTTTAAGAAAAAAAAATATTTTTCCTATAGTCGGGATTTATGCTCATATTTTTTGTCCTTAAAAATTACAATTTATTCACTTTCATTTAACTAGATTAGAAAAATAAGGGAACATTAAATATTCTGGGAAATATTTGATCATGAAACAGTGAATACATGTTTAATCCATTAAATGCAAATTGTACATGTATTGGAGAGCTGGTGGGTACTAATTCATGAAATCTTACGCTAGTGTTGGGTTTTATTTCTGCTAAGTTTTCTTTGTAACAGTGAGCAATACATCTAGTTATCAAGTATGATAAACAAACACACTAACTAGTCATCAATAGTACATTGTTCCTATACATATGCTTCTATGTTTCATGTCTATGGGTAACATATTATCTTGCACAATTTGCATTCAATAGACTGTTGTTTGTGATCTATGAGCCATAGTGTTTAATGCATCAAACATGCAATCATTGCTTCATCATTTGCTATCTTGCTATGAAAGGTGGAATAATTTGCATTTAGGCATTGAATATTTGCAAAATATATAATATGCTCTTATTTTCTTTTCTTTTTTTAATAGGAAAAAGTAATATTCTTACATGAAGCAATAGAGAGACAAAATAGATATTTATTATCACTCAATTGCAAATGAGACTCTTGCAATTGTAACCTACTTATCAATTGGCTTCAACTGTTTCATGTCTTGTGTTATCTACTGCACCTACTTGTACAATTAGGCCTTATAATAGTGAATAATATTTCTATTCACAGTAGGACAGAGGTAGTTATCAACCTATCGGCTAAGTTTGTAGGATTTCTATTTAATGTCTAAATGTTTCAGAAAATCTATCTTGCAGAACTTGCATTTAATATACTATTGTTTATGATGCAATAGTTACACCATTCAGTGCATTAAACATGCATTGACTACTTCTATAGCTAGTACCTTGTTGCCAAGGGCGGCATTATTTACATGCAATAATTGACTATTTGCAAAAAAATATAATGGGTTCCTAATTTGTTGATTCACTTTAACAAAAATGAATGATACACAACCTTTGGCAATGTATCGGTACTGAAGCAGTAAATGCATGTTTAATACATTAAATGAAAACCTCGCAATATGTATTGCACAACTAATGCGAAGATAAGCAGACAATGCTTGGTTAATTTGCATGTTATTTGTTTACTGTTTGTTGAGAAGCTTGCGTGTTTCTGGCTATGGGTTGTCGTGTTCAACGTTTGTCATTCTATGCAGTGCTTGTGATGTGCAACTGGTAAGTGGCGCATCTGTTTTTTTTTATACTTAATAACTAGAAGTGTTACAAGGAAAACTGAATGCTTTGGGAAATGTCTTGTGTAATGTGAGTACATATGTAGTGAACACATAGCCAATTCATGAAATCTTAGTGGAGTTGTGTGTTTTGTTTGTGCTTATTATCGTTTGTTGGAAAGCTTGTGGGTATTTTAGCTCTTTGTTGCATTTTTGCATGTGGGTAGATGTGTAGTGAATGCATAGTTAATTTATGAATTCTTAGGTGAGTGTTGGGTTTTTTTTGTGCTTATTGTCATTTGTGTATCATTTGTTGAAAAGCTTGTGGGTTTTTTAGCTATATTTGTTATTCTGTAAAAGTGCACTGTTGGTGAATGGTTGGGTTGTATATTTGTGATACTTGATTGGGTTGTGTATTTGTGATACTTGATAAGTCCATGGGTGTGCATGCAGTGAACGGATAACTATTTCATGAAATGTTGGGCAAGTGTTGTATTTTTTTTGTGCTTATTCACGTTTTATTATTGTTTGTTGGAAAGATTGTAGGTTTTGTATTTCTTCATTGTGTTTTTGCATGTGAGTATATGTGCAATGAATGCATGGTTAATTCATGAAATCTTAGGTGACTGTTGGGTTTTGTTTCTGTCTATTCTTATTTTTTCATGGTTTGGTGGAAATCTTGTGATTTTTTTAGCTATTGATTGCGCTTTTGCATCTTGGCAAGTGCTTGTTTTTTGCTTATTGTTTATTTATTGTTTGTTGAGAAGCTTGTGATTCTATGTAGTGCTTGAACGAGGGAGGAGCTGAAGGAACGGTGTGCATCTAGTAAGTGGGTCATTTGTTTATTTTTCATACTTTGAAATCTTAGGCGAGTGTCGGGTTTTGTTTGTGTTTATTATCATTTGCTTATAGTTCGTTCAAAAGCTTTTGGGTTTTCTAGTTGTTGTTTGCGATTTTGCATGTTCGTTATTGTGTAATAGTGCAATGGTTGTCAATGGATTTGTTGTGTATTTATGATACTTGATAGCTAGAAGAATTGCTTCTTGTTGGAAGGGATAACAAGGCAAGTGGGCACATTAAATTACATGTGCTTTAAGCAAGGTCTATTGGACTGTGGGGGAAAAGAATATGTTAATTATGTGTTTTTTGCTTGAGTGGATAGCACACTGTCAAGAAAGCTTGGAAAGTGGAATGTGCGAGATGTGTTGGAGGGTTCGTGGGTACAGAAGCAGTGAATGCATAGTTAATTGATGAAATGTGAGGCAAGAGTTGGGTTTTACTTGTGCTTATTCTTGTTTTTTTGTTTGTTAAAAAGCTTGTGTTTTTAGCTTCTAGTTTTGTTCTTCAATGTATTATTTTTGTTTATTATCATTTATTTATCATTCGTTGAAAATCCTGTGGGTATTTTAGTTGTTGGTTGCGGTTTTGCATGTTCATTATTCTATAAAAGTGCAGTGGTCGTCAATGGCTTCGTTGTGTGTTTATGATACTTGATAACTAGAAATATTTCTTGTTGTTAGAAGGGCTAGCGAGGAAAGTGGGTATATTAAATTACATGTGCTTTGTGCAAGGTCTTGTGGACTGTGGGGGCAATGAATGCATTAATTATGTCTTTGTTGCTTGAGTGGTTAGTACGATATGTGGAAAGCTCAGAAAGCAAAATGTGCAACATGTGTTAGAGGGATGGTGTGTGCAAAAGAAGCAAGTACATAGCTAATTTATGAAATGTGAGGCGAGAGCTGGGTTTTATTTGTGCTCATTCTTGTTTGTTAAAAAGCTTGTGTGTTTTTAGCTTGGTCTATTTTTTTGTAAAATTTATTATCTTTTGTTTATCGTTCGTTGAAAAGCCTGTGGGTTTTTTAGTTGTTGGTTGTGGTTTTAAATGTTTGTTATTCTATAGAAGTGTAGTTTACGTCAATGGCTTCGTTGTGTGTTTGTGATACTTGATAACTAGAAGTGTTGCTTGTTGTTAGAAGGAATAATGGTGCAAATGGTTACAGTGGATAACATATGCATGGCAAGGGATAACAGGCTACTAAATGCATTAATTATGTGTTTATTGCTTGTGTGCGTAGAAGCGTATCAACAAATCTTGGAAATCAAAGTGTATGACATGTGTTGAAAGCTTGGTGAGTACAGAAGCAGTGAGTGCATAGCTAATTCATGAAATCTTGCACGAGTACTAGGTTTTATTTGTGCTTATTGTTGTTTGTTTGTTGTTTGTTTAAAAGCATATTTGTTTTTAGCTTTTGATTCTAGTCATGCATGTTTGTTATTTTGTGGTAGTGCACCACTGATGAGTGCTTTGTTCCTGTGTTTATGATACTTGGTTGTTGTTACAATGGCTAATAGGGAATGTTCACAAAAAATTATCGTGTTGGTCTATTCTTTTGCAAATTTTATTGATCTTTTTGTGGTTCATGTTTATGAATAGTGTATTATATGTCATGGACTATGTTCATTTGTGTACTGACTGGGCAGTTTACTATTGCATTAATTGTACTTGCTTTTCAAATAGTCGCTTCGCCACTAACACTGTACTATTTAAAATATTTTTGCCTTTTTCTTATAGTCGGGATTTAAGGACAACAAGCAATACTTCTAGTTATCAGGTACCATAAAGACACAACAAATCCATTCATCTATAGTTGAATTTTAAAAAATAACGAACATGCAAAAGGCTAAACTACCCACAAGCTTTCCAAAAAATGATAAATAAACAAGAACGATCAAAAACAAAACCCAGCACTCGCCTAAGATTTCATGAACTAACTATATGTTCATTGCATGCTGGGGTAGGTCAACTTTGCAATTGTATAATATGTGTTGCATATGGCACGTTTGTCTATGAATCCACAACTATTGCATCAAATGCTACTATGTGTACTATTCAATTTTGTTTAAATAAACTATGAAAATATGACATTATATATTTTTGTAAATTAAAAGATCTATGTAGCTGCAAATATAGTTAATTGTTGAACAAGGAAGTAGAAGATCATATTCTTGTATCATTATTTCCCTTTGTTTACAATGAATTCAGTAAACAATAAAAAAATTTAGTGTGTTCACTTCCCCCACTGTAGACAAGACCTTGCTCAAAGCATATGTAATTTATTGTACCCACTTGGCCTACTAGCCCTTCTAACAACAAGCAATAAACTAAAGATTTGTATACTCAAATTCCATAATCTGAACATTGCATTAAAAGTGTCACTGTAATACTAGTGATAGTTACCAATCCCAATGTCTCACAATCTATTGTTACTAGATAAAGCAATAATATTTTAGATCTTTGAGCTAGGTATTCTTCCTTGTACAAAGCAAACAATGTATTTACTTTGAATTCATTACTTGGATAGACATTACTCTACTACGAAAAATGAATAATAGGCCTACTCCAACCAAGAGGTAAATTATAATTTTCAAACACACAAAATGTGTCCTTAAATCCCAACTCTAGGAAAAATACCAAAATATTTTGAACAATAGTAAACAAGTTCTCTGCATTCGCTATGTTTTTTTATAAAGTATATGTTATTGCCTACTGACTTATCCACACGTACTAGGCAACTAGTAAAGTAGGTCAAACAGAACTCAATCAAGTATCAACCCAATGTTTTATGTCTTAAGTATCTTATCTATCTCTCTCTATTGCATATAGTAGGCCTATCATTCCTCTTTGTATAAGAAAATGAGCGAAATAGGAACACACTAAAAAATTTGACAAATAAATCTCATTGGCCAACTAAGTATGACAAATTAAAATGCAATATATGCAATAGCAACTTGTACTTTAAAAACATGCACGTTTTGTATTTCTAATAAATTGCACACTGAAAAGCTGCAACACCAGAATTTAATCCATTTAAACCAGAACACAAGAAAATAAAGTATTGCCTAGTATACAAAGGAAGAAGATATCAACTGCAAAATAAAAAATAGCAGAAATTTTTAACTCACAAAACATGAAATATAGTAATATAGACAAAAGACCCAACAACAAAAGCATAACAAAAAAGAGAAGACCACATGAGTGCAAGTATTTAATGTCTAAATGCAAATTGTGCGAGCTTTACCAACAAAATGATACATACTAAAGCGAAACAAAACAATGTAATGGATTTTTGCAAACATTCGGTCATTAAATCCAAATTTTACAGGCTTTGCTATTAGGCTAGTTCCCATGGAATCAATCAAACCATGGTTAATGCATTGTAAGTTTGTACACTAACAAAGATCTTAAACAATATTTCTCTATATAGCAACAACATACTACTATTCCAATGCATCAATCAATGGACAAATTTGTTCCAAGTCTATATTCTCACATGTTCACATGTAACACCTTTGCCATTCTCACCATCCACGCACTCGTTTGACATTCACAACGTGTGTAGTACAACAAAGCATACACGAGCATTACCATTTACACTTGTTCACAATTCACATACTACAAAGCATTCTGATTGCCCCATATCACTAGCAAAATAGATAAATAATGCTTTTCAAACACCAAAAATTCATTATCCAAGCAAGTATTACAAATGAAAATGCTAAAATTAATAATTGAATGCAAGTTGTACAAGCCTCGCTACCATCATGCATTTAATGTGCATGAAATTTTGCTCAAAGGCAAGTCATTGTTGCGATCAAAGTAGTTCACTATTGCAATTGTATAATGCACATTGAAAATGGCAAGCTTGTCAATCAATCTACAACTAATGCATTAAATGCTAGCAAGTATACTACTCATTTTTGTTTAAGTAAATTAGCAAAATAGAACTCTATGTATTTTCACAAATATTTAATGGCTAACAAACTCTACTGAGCCATAACAATTAATCTACAAAATGCTCTCTAAAGTATTTGCAGATCACAACCCACCTAACATAACAACTATGCAATGTAACCCTAGACCTAGAAAACATAACAATTATGTCACTGTTGTCATAGTATTTAATGCATTAACTATGCATTCACCACTCTACAATGCATTACACTTATCTGCAAAAAATTTTATCTACTTCTACTTTGGTATTTTCCTTACAAGCAAATGAATACTAGAGACACATGATAGAACTAAAGAAATGAGCACAATCCATGACAAATAATACACTATTCATAAACCTGAACCACAAAAACAACAATAAAATTTGCAAAACAATACACAAACATTACAAATTTCTGCAAGCATTTCCTATTAGTCCTTCTAACACCAACCAACCATCATGCTTACTAATATGGTAATAGCCACTCAAGCAATAAACACACAATTAACGCATTTACTACCCCCACGGCCTACAAGAACTTGCTCAAAGCATATGTAATTTAATGTACCCACTTGCCCCATTAGCCCTTTTAACAACAACCAATGCTTCTATTTATCAAGTATCATAAACAAATAGCCAAGCCATTCACGACCACTACACTTTTACAAAATAACAAACATGCAAAAGCCCAACCAAAAGTTAAAAAACCCACAAGTTTTTCAACAAATGATAAACAAACGATAATGAGCACAAACAAAACCAGTTTACATGAATTAACTATGCACTCACTGCTTCCATACCCACCAACCCTCCAACACACCTTTCACAATTTGTATCCAATGGATTAAACATGCATTCACTGCTTCAGAACCCATTATCCAAAATATG
Source organism: Sequoia sempervirens (assembly GCA_007258455.2). Lineage (NCBI taxonomy): Eukaryota > Viridiplantae > Streptophyta > Pinopsida > Cupressales > Cupressaceae > Sequoia > Sequoia sempervirens. The sequence goes on from VDFB02075321.1 coordinate 304,233,108, forward strand.
TCCTTAAATCCCAAATATAGCAAAAAAACAATAATACTTTAAACAATGCAATTTGGCTAGCATAGCAACTAATTCAAAAGCAAATTCAATAATTGCAATAGCGCCCTGCTTCCCTACATAGAAAATAGCTTCATGTTTATATATCACATGGCATTTCATTCACTATGCTCATTTGTTAGAATGATACAAGAATATGACCTTCCAATTCCCTATCCAACAACCAGCTATATGTACCCATTTGTCCCCGCAACACTTCTAACAATAAGAACATAGAGAGCTAAAAACACAGAAGCTCTTCAACAACAAAAAAACAAACAAGAAAGAAAATTAAGAACAACAAGCAACTATTTCAAAGGAAAATTGAACAAATGCAACTACAATAATGACCCTCTTTTCAATAAAAATAAGCTTCATGTTTATGAATCCCATGACATGCCATCCACTATGCTCATATGTATATTCAGTAAGTCAGATTCATGAACCAAGCTTCTCCTTTATCGTTCACAACTCTTCCAAAGCATAAATTTTATGCACAATGGAAAACTTAAAATTCATTGGAAACAAAGGGGAAGAATGATACAAGAATCTAACCTTCCAGTCCCTCATTCAATAACCAAGTATATTTGCGCTCATATACACCTCTACCTCCAACTCCAATTGCAAGTAATTGTTCTTGTTACAGGGACAAATTAAACAAATGACCATAGTCCATGACAAATAATACGCTATTCGTAAACCTCAACCACAAAAACAATGATATTATTGCAAAAAAATAGACCAACATGATAAATGTTTCCAAGCATTCCATGTTAGCCCTTGTAATAGCAACCAAGCATCATAAACACATAATTAACGCATTCACTTCCCCCACGGTCCACAAGAACTTGCTCAAAGAACACGTAATTTAATGTACCCACTTGCCATGTTATCCCTTCTAACAACAACCAATACTTCTAGTTAACAAGTATCATAAACACATAGCAAATCCATTGACGACCACTACACTTCTATAGAATAACGAACATGCAAAACCATAACCCACAAGCTTTTCAACAAATGATAGTAATTTTTTCCTAAAAATAGGCCAAGCTAAAAACACACAAGCTTTATAACAAACAACAAACAAACAAGAATAAGCACAAATAAAACACATAATTAATGCATTCATTGCCCCCACAGTCCACAAGACCTTGCTCAAAGCACATGTAATTTAATGTACCCACTTCCCCCACTAGCCCTTCTAACAACAAGAAATACTTCTAGTTATCAAGTATCACAAACACACAGCGAAGCCATTGATGGCAATTGCACTTCTGTAGAATTACGAACATGCAAAACTACAACCAACAGTTAAAAAACCCACAGGATTTTCAACGAACAATAAACAAACGATAATAAATTTTGCAAAAAAATAAACCAAGCTAAAAACACACAAGCTTTTTAGCAAACAACAAACAAACAAGAATAAGCGCAATTCCACGTTAGCCCTTGTAACAACAACCAAGCATCATAAACACATAATTAAAGCATTCACTACCCCCACGGTCCACAAGAACTTGCTCAAAACACACATAATTTACTGTACCCACTTGCCCCGTTAGCCCTTCTAACAACTACCAATACTTCTACTTAACAAGTATCATAAACACATAACAAATTCATTGATGACCACTGCACTTCTATAGAATAATGAACATGCAAAACCGCAACCAACAGCTAAAAAACCCACAAGCTTTTCAACAAACGGTAGTAATTTTTTCCAAAAAATAGACCAAGCTAAAAACACACAAGCTTTTTAACAAACAAAAATAAGCACAAATAAAACACATAATCAATGCATTCATTGCCCCCACAGTCCACAAGACCTTGCTCAAAGCACATGTAATTTAATGTACCCACTTCCCTCGCTAACCCTTCTAAAAACAAACAATACTTCTAGTTATCAAGTATCACAGACACACAACGAAGCCATTGATGACAACCAACAGCTAAAAAACCCACAGGCTTTTCAATGAACGATAAACAAACGATAATAAATTTTGCAGAAAAATAGACCAAGCTAAAAACACACAAGTTGTTTAACAAACAACAAACAAACAAGAATGACCACAAATAAAACCTAGCTCTCGCCTCACATTTCATAAATTAACTATGTAGTTGCTACTTCTGCACCCACCAACCCTCCAACACATCTCACACATTTTTCTTTATGAGCTTTCCACATACCGTACAAACCACTCAAGCAATAAACACATTATGAACGCCTTCACTGCCCCCACAATTCACAAGACCTTTCTCAAAGCACATGTAATTTAATGTACCCACTTCCCCCGCTAGCCCTTCTAACAACAAGCAATACTTCTAGTTATCAAGTATCATAAAGACACAGTGAAACCATTGACAGCCACTGCACTTTTACAGAATAACGAACATGCAAAACCATAACCAACAGCTAAAAAACCCACAGGATTTTCAATGAACGATAAACAAATGACAATAAACACAAACAACACATTGAAGAACGTAACTAAAAGCTAAAAACACACAAGATTTTTAACAAACAACAAACAAACAAGAATAAGCACAAATAAAACCCAACTCTCACCTCACATTTCACGAATTAATTATGCATTCACTGCTTTTGTACCCACCAACCCTCCAACACATCTCGCACATTCTGCTTTCCAATCTTCCCTCACATTGTACTAGCCACTCAAGCAAAAAACACATAATTAACACATTCTCTACCCCCACAGTCTACCAAACCTTGTTCAAAGTACATGTAATTTAATGTACCCACTTGCCCCTTTAGCCCTTCCAACAACAAGCAATTCTTCCAGCTATCAAGTATCATAAACATACAACAAAGCCATTGACGACCACTGCACTATTATAGAATAATGAACATGCAAAACCACAACCAACAGCTAGAAAACCCACAAGCTTTTGAATGAACAATAAGCAAACGATAATAAACACAAACAAAACCTAGCACTCGCCTAAGATTTCAAAGAATGCAAAACAAACAAATGACCCATTCACCAGTTGCACACCATTCCTTCAACTCTTCCTCGCTCAAGCACTGCATAGAATCACAAGTGTCAGAAATGGAAACACAAGTTTCTCAACAAACAATAAACAAATAATAAGCAAAAAACAAGCACTTGCTTCGTATTTCATGGATTAACTATGCATTGTCTGCTTGTGTATGCACCAATTGTCCAACACATATCACAAAGTTTGCATTTAATGCATTAAACATGTATTCACTGCTTTAGTACACACCAACTCGCCGCCAAAACTCGTGCTATATGCATTCCCTTCTTAAATATTTGCCACAATATTTAATGTTTCTAATGTCCCCTAATTTCCCTAATTTACTGAATGCAAAATGAAAAATCGACCTACTCAAACCAATAGAAAAAGAGATAAACCGTATTTTTCAAGCTCAAAAAATTTGAGCATAAATCCCAACTATAGGAAAAAGACAAATATTTTAAACAACACAATCTCATTGGCCAAGCATCTAATTATAAAGAAAATGCAACGATTGCAATAGTAAACCTACCTATCGCAGGAACTAACAATTTGTAATTAAATTATTGGTTGAGCTTAATATTAAAAATCTAAATATAACTCATAAATTTTATGACTTTTAAATAGTATATAATAAGAATACTTTGTTTGAGAGATATGCGAAGTAATAGTCATGAGGTTATTACTTTTAATGGATATTGGTCCCACTCTCATCAATTCACTTCTATTTTTAAAAATGGTAATAACATTAGTGACTACACATCATATCCTTAATTTATTTAGCTAAAAAAATAAAAGCATAATTAATGTTAGCACTTAACATGAACTTGATTTAGACATGCCTTCTTGACATCAAAATAAGCATAGAAATATTATAGACAACTTTACTCCCAATCAAAATCTTTAAATATATTATTCAAATAAAATGATCCTATTAGAAGGGATCTCCAAAATGATTCCTAATACACTTCAAGCGTTTCTTCCATTATCAATCCATATTATAATTTGACCTATAGGATAACTAACTATGCTAATAAATAAATAAACATGAGTCTTTATTAATAAGAATGGAGATTTTTTTTATTTTACAAATACAATCTAAAATTTTAAGAAGCAAACCTTATTAAAAAAATTGTAATGAACCTAAATTCTTTATCAAAAGTAATTATATATTATTTCTATCAATAGTACTTTTTCACACTAAATTTAAGATTTTTTCTAAAGGCAACATTAAAGATAGGATAAATAAAATTACAAAAAAAGAGGCTTGATATATAATTAATATATTCAAGATGAAATTCTTGAAATTACTATATCTATTCTTATCTCTCATTTAGGACTTATATACACTTTTTTAAGACAATAATTATAATCTTGCTAAGTTGAGGCTTACTCTAATTTTTTTTTGATTCGTAAGCACTTTTTTTATTGGAGCTATGAACCAAAGAAGTCGCAAATAGGAGACCATGGGTCAAGCCTATGAGCACATTGGATTAGTGAAGGCATAGTGCTTTCGATCACAATAGTCCAATGAAGACTTGAACCCTAGTGGCCACATCAACAATGCCACCACTTAACCATCACACTATGGGATGAACCCTCAATTGAAACTTACTCTATTATGATTTTTCCTTCTGATTTTTTTTGGATTATTGGACAGATGAGGAAAATTAAGAACAAAAGGACAAAAAAACTTTAAAATATAATTGTTATCTCCTAGAAATGCACCCTATGCAAAGTTATGAAAAACAGAGCTTTCTAGAGAAACATGGGATCATTTCAAGGTTGTGGGTCACCTAGAGTTGAAATGAACCTCTGGATAAGGCCGGCTCTTAACTAGTAATATCACTTAAACTACTAATCTTTGTAAGGAAAAGGGAGAAGGAGTGCATAAAAATGAAAACTAAATCCTATGGTGATACACCAAATTTGCTCAAAACATGTACAGCTGCTTAACACACAGTTTTCAATCAACTAAGAAAAGCTGATATGCACAACTCGATACTCATATGATACTGCATAAATGTTTCATAAGAAAGCTGTGATACACATAGTCCTAGAAGGATGATAAATTCTCCTCACAACTAAAATCTATTTGCATCACCAACATAACCTATAACCTATAATATACATATCTCTTCTGCTTGAAAGTGCTATTAATGAGATGTATTAACAAGGAATAAGAAAAATTCACATGTAAATATATCAATCATCCAACACACTCAACGAAACAAATAACTGAGAAGGCAGAAATTGCTTTCTTTATTGATCTCCAAAGGTGAAACTCTACCATACAATGTTTGTAAATGAGTTACAAAACTCAGTATTCTTCTCTAAGGACTGACAGAAGTCACAAAGCAGAAAAATATGCAAGAACTGTCCTACAAAATGAGGCAAAAATGCCATATATACAAAAAGTGTCAGCTCCTGCCCTAGGGCCTACAAAATATCAGTTTTTTAGAAGGGTCGACCCTCAGATCTTTTGAAAATAAAGTTAATGCATTCAATGTACATCCCCGTGTCCATGTCGGTGAAAGATTGTTCCAGGGATGCCCCTTAAGATCTTTTGCAACCCTCACATTAACTTCTGGCCCCCATGTCCACCTTTGAACTTCCATTAGAGCCGCCTTGAATGCCCTGAAGCATTATCATAAATGTTGCTCTACCTTTTCCAACAGACATCCCAACTGCCCCTGAGACTCACAGCTTCTTCCTTCTATTTCAGATCCTTCATCAAGTTGATCCCCTTGAGAAGCAGCATCAGGTTTATCCTGCTTAGATCCTTACAGACAAACACCTATGTCCACTAAACGATCCATCATATTTTATCGTAGAGCGGATCCATGTTGCTTACATCCTGTTGATTTTCTTTTCAAGGGGAGTCAATCAGTCAAATGGACAATGGTTCGCCTTTAGTTCTCTCTGATTGGGTGAACACACTCCACGTAAGATTCTCAAGCGGTCAAAGGTCCTTCAGACAAAATCACATGTCGGTGAGACACTAATCGTGTCTCCCAGATGCGAGTACACCTCATAGCAGCTATCGGCATAACACGCGACAATCGGCAAGACCTCATATCGAATGCAAAAGTCATACCGATATCGCCTTTGTCATTGCCCAAACTATTGGCAAGATATATCGCTTTCGGCAAGAGGTCTTGCCGAAAGCACCTGACAGTAGATAGCACTTCAACTAGATCATCAGCAAGACTCATCGGGTCGGCAAGAGATCCTTCAGTCGACAGGAGGTCATAGCGAACACTAAGAGTCCTACCGATATCCTTTTCCATGGGCAAGTGATTGCTATCGACAAGACTCCACTCAGTTGGCGAGACGTCATACCAAAGCCCCCACCTTTCGATGAGCTCAGACCACTTGTGCACAACGGTCAGCGAGATATCCTTAGGTCGGGGAGACTTCTCCTCAAACTCAAAATATTATACCGAAGGCACCCTTCTATCGGCAGGACATTCCCCACTTGGCCAGACTTTATGCCAAAGGCAACCTCTCTCGGCGAGACCACATACTTTTGCCGAGACATCATGTCGAACTCAAACCCCATGGCCAGGAGTCTTACCGATTCCAAATATCCATTCGGCGAGACTCTTTCGGGTCAGCAAGACCTCACATCAAGCTCCTTTCTTTCACCCCGAGCTCACTTCACTGTCGACAAGACTTCTCAGCGAGGCCATATGTTTCGGCGAGAGCTTATTTCATTGCGGGGAGACTTTGCTTGATCGGCGAGACCTTTCGCCAAGCTCAAAACTTTACACTGACGTCGTTTCACTTTGGAAAGATTCCACCCTGTCGGTGAGACTTTACCCCTTCACTATCCCCTATCGCTGAGACTCTACTTGGTCGCCGAGACATTACGGAAAACTCCTTTCTTTCGCCAAGAATTCCTCTTGTCGGCCAGACCTTTCACCGAACTCCTTTCTTTCGGTGACGCTAGCCCTCTGCAACGGTCGACAAGACCTCAGCAGTCGGGGAGACATATAAAAACCCACGGCGAATAAAATGTCTGGCCGACCGATGGATCCCAAATGAATATAACACACTGCCAATCGGCAAGACATTTGAAAGGTCCCAGGGACTTTCTTCCTCAGGAGTTTTATGCCAAATCTGACTGAGGCAAGGCTTTCCAATAGACTTCCTTGTGAAATAGCATCAGATAAAGACCTTCCCAATGAAATCCGAACACCTGCACGTTGGGCTCAACCCTTATGGGAGCCACATTTAATCCATGTGCCAAATTTAAAACATAATTTCCCCTGATTGAGCCCGTAGGTGAAAATTGGGTAACAATAACACTCAAATATTAAACATATTCTAAAATTTAGGATTATGACTAAAAAAATTTTTTAAGTAAATAATATTTTTATTTTTATTTGTTGAGTTTAAAAAATGCTATTAACACTATCACTTTGAAAAGATATTAAAACATGTATGGATCATATAAGAATTTTCTTTAAACTTAGAATTATAATCTATAAATTTTATGACTATCCATTTCTAAACTTAAAACAAATTAGATTTAATACAATGAAATTAGTTATGGGGTATTGGATATCAACAAGGTTTCCCTTTATCCTCTATTCTCTCTAAATTCTATAATCACTTTTTAAGATAAAATTTATTGGCTAAAATTTTCCTTTGGTAAAAAGTACTTGTCCTCTTCTATAGCTTGTGTGTAGAGGTCCCCTTAAAGACATTCAAGAGGCTATCTATAAGGTAAATTTGAATTGAAAAATTAAATTATATTTCCCATCCATTTATATTAACATCTTTACTAGTGTTAAATTTGGTTGTCTTCGGCAACTTCACCAAATTTGATTCCTTTATCCTTAGTCTCTATAGTTTCATTTTGTTTTTTATTGTTTGAATAAATTTTAATTTCCTCTTTAGCAATGATGGATTTTTCAATTTGAATTTTCTTTTTGATTAGTGCATCAAAATAAGTGACATGGAATGCTAGTTCTAGGTCGAGATTAATGATAAAGATGTATATAAATTTCTTTATTAATATATAAGTTGCATGTTACCTAGGGTCCCCCTTGCCTTTCTATTTGAATTATTTCTAAGATATTGAAGAAGGAAGGGAACAAAATATGTGATATTGACATGTTTATTCAATCCATTCACCAAATATTTAATTTCCTTCCACTCTTGGTCAAGAGATGAGATAAGTAGTTGAGGAGGTTGGAAGTATTAATGAGAGTGATGTTAGGTGTATTGGTTTTGATGTTTGACCAAAGGAATCGAGGTTGATGGTTTGTATGGGTGTATTGTTTTTGATGTGTGACCAAAGAAATTGAGGTGAGGAAGGATGGATGTCTAGAGAGTTAGGGTACACTATTTTTTTAAATCTTGGAGAGGTCATATTTGAGTGGAAATTTATCCCTTAATTGAATGACTCACCTAAGTATTTTATCTTTTTTTTTTATAAAACTCTTTATAAGATCATATCCTTGTTTAAAATAAATGATGATAGTCAGATCAATTGTATAGTCATGTTCATTAGGATTGTCATTATTAATTTCATGAGTTTAGGGGTGTCATAATCCACATAATAGTCCACTATCGCATTGGGATAGTCATAACAACCCACAAGATTATCAAATTGCATGAATACATGCTAAAAAATGAAATATTTTTGTTTCCTAGGGTAGTACACACAAATATATATAACTATTGGGTGTCATTATATCCACAAAAATGAGAAAAATGAGAAAACTCTAACCTGTCCATGGGAAAATGATTGTTCAAACAAAAGTTGCTAAATTGCTAAATTATAAAATTGTCAATAGTATTGAAAATTTCTCTACACCAACACATCAAGGTGGGTAAGAAAACTTTAGGGAAAGCTTTTGTTTGTTTTTCAAGTCACCCAATCATTTTGGGGTGCACTATTTTGGCATAGTCTCTTAAGAGTCCTAAGAGAAAAAAATTGCCAAACTATGATGGAGTGGTTCTCAAAGCTCATGACACATAAGAATGTTTTTCCTGCATCTAAAAGTCAATATGGTATCTCTCCACCTTAACCTCTCTTTATTTTTGTCAACTCAACATTGTTTGACCATGGCAACTTATAATGCATACTTGCAAAAACTATCAGAGGAGAGTGGTATAAATTTTGCAAGAAGCATACTTTTTGGTTTCATGCATCCTAGAGAAAAATCAGCTATTCCAACACATCAAGATGATCAAGTAAACACTGGGTAAGGCCTCTTTTCATTTTCCAATTCAATCGATCATTTTGAAGTGCACTATTCTAGTGTAATTTCTTAAGAGCCCTAAGAGCAAAAAACTGTCAAACTATGACTGAGTGGTTCTAAGAGCTTGTGGCACCTAATCTAGTGTTTTTTTCTAAAACTACAAGATGATATGGAATCCCTCTATATTAACCTCTCTCTATTTTATTCAACTCAACATTGTTTGACCATGCCAACTTAGAGTGCATACTTGCAAAAATTGTCAGTGGATAGCAGTGAAAATTTGACAAGAAGCATATTTTTCATTCCATAAGTCCTAGTGAAAAATTGATTATTCCAACACATATAGGTGGGTAGGTAAATTCTAGGGAAGGCCTTTGTCTGTTCTCCAAGTTACCCAATCATTCCATAGTGCACTATTCTAGCATAGTCTCTTAAGTGTCATAAGAAAAAAATTGTATCGAACTATAATGGAGTGGTTCTCAAAGCTCGTGGAACCTAAGAATATTGTTTCTAAACTTACAACTCGATATGGCATCCATCCACATTAACCTCTCTCCATTTTTATCAACTCAACACCATTTTACCATGCCAACTTAGAATGCATACTTGCAAAAACTATTAGTTGAGAGCAGTGCAAATTTGGAAAGAAGCATATTTTTTATTTCATACATCCTAGAGAAAAATAAATTATGCCAACATATCAAGGTGGGAAATTAAATACTAGGTAAGGCCTCTATTTGTTCTCCAAGTCAACCAATCATTCTGGAGTGCACTATTTTAGTGTAGTCTCTTAAGAGCCCTAAGAGCAAAAAACTGCCAAATTATGACTTAGTGGTTCTTGGAGCTCATGACACCTAAGAATGTTTCATCTGGACCTACAAGCTGATATGACACCCCTACACATTAAACTCTCTCGATTTGGTCAACTCAACACCATTTGACCATGTCAACTTAGAATGCATTCTTGCAAAAACTATTAGTGGAGAGTAGTGCAAATTTGGAAAGAAGCATATTTTTCATTTCATGTGTCCTAAAGAAAATTGACTACACCAACACATCACAAGGTGATCAGGTTAATGCTAGGGAAGGCCTCTATTTGTTCTCCAAGTCACCTAATCATTTCGAACTACATTATTTTGGCGTAGTCTCTTAAGTGCCATAAGAGCAAAAACTTGTTGAACTATGACTTAGTGGTTCTTGGAGCTCGTGGCACCTAAGAATGATTTTTATATACCCATAATTTGATATGGAACCACTCCACATTAACCTCTCTCATTTTTTGTCAACTCAACACTGTTTGACCATTCCAACTTAGAATGTATACTTGCAAAAACTATTAGTGGAGAGCACTACAAATTTGGCAAGAAGCATACTTTTTGTTTCATGCATCCTAGAGGAAAAAAAAATTTGCCAAAACATCAAGGTGGGTAGTAGGGAAGGCATTTGTTTATTTTCCAAGTCACCTAACCATTTTGGCTCGTGCACTATTTTGATGTAGTCTCTTAAGATTCCTAAGAAAAAAATATTGAACTATGAATTAGTGGTTCTCAGAGCTCATGTCACCTAAGAATGTTTTGTCAATACTTAAAATTCAATTTCACTCCTCCACATTAACCTCTCTCAATTTTGGTCAACTCAACACCGTTTGACCTTGCCAACTTAGAATGCATTATTTCAAAAACTACCAATGGAGAGCAGTGCAAATTTGGCAATAAGCATATTTTTCATTTTATGCATCGTGGACAAAAACCGACTTCACCAACTTGTCAAGGTGGGTGGGTAAATGCTAGGGAAGACATTTGTTTGTTCCCTAAGTCACTCAATCATTCCAAGGTGTTGTATTTGGGTAGTCTCTTAAGAGCCTTATGACAAAAAAATTCCAAACTATGACAAAGTGGTTCTTGAAGCTCATGACACAAGAATGTTTAGTCTAGATCTACAAGTGGATATGAAATCCCTCAACATAAACCTCTCTTTTTTTTCAACTCAACATTGTGAACATACAGGCATGAACATACATACACATGAGATTCATGAACATACATGTGCATATACATGAGATGCATGAATATACACACATGAATATACATACACATGAGATTAATAAACATAAATACATACATACATACACATGAGATTAATGAACATACATGAACACATACATAAACACATGATATTTATGAACATACATCATACACATGAACATACATATATACATACACATTAGATTCACGAATATACATACAAATGAGATTCATGAACATACATACACTAGAGATTTATGAACATGTATACCTATGAGCATCCAAATCTAAGTAATCTAGCTACATACCATGTGCATTGTTAGAATACACATAAAAAATCAGATCCATCATCAATTATATAACTAATAATGTCTATATCATATTTTTCATGTCCACATGTACAAATACATCAATGTAGTCTTCAGTAATCGGCTTTGCAAAGCATACACACATATCCAAAAATGTGCCCCTAGGGCATCTATCTCCTATAGATATCATCTTAGCCTATCTCTCTCCATGGCTATGTGTCATTCTCATCTCTACCACCCTAGGGTGATCCTTGTCGTTTCCCTTGTAGAAGTCACTCCTCTCTACCTGTATCCTCACTCAATGAGATAGATCTCAAACCATTGCTACTCCCAAAAACATCTACATTTAAATATTAAAAAAATGTGAAGCCAATATTATCATAATTGACAATACACCTCAAAATTATTAAGCATATACCATAAAAATGTTAAGAAAAATAATCTTTGAGACCTATTTTAAACTCAATAATGGCGGATTTATAGCCATTGTAGCCTCATCATGCTCCATATTTGTGTGAAATAGACCTACATATAGATATTGAAAAAATATTGAGAATAATCAACATTAACTACAAAGTTAACTAAACATTCTCTCAAACCAAATATGATGTAAGATTAAGAATAAATACTTAGAATTCTATCATATGTCACCTTATGAATTATATGTGATCACTACAAAATTTATATCTATTGATCTCAATCACCTATCCACAATAGCTTTATTCTCCAAAAAACCTATATTTATAAACAAGTGAATTGTTAAGAAAAATATTCTTCAAGACCTATTTTAAACTCAAAAATGGTGGACTTATTTCCATCATAACCTTGATGTGCTCCAAACTTGTGTGAAATAGACCTACATATAAATATTGAAAAAATATTGAGTGTAATCAATTGAACTACAAATTTAACTTAACGTTCTCAAACCAAATATGATGCAAGATTAAGAATCGCTACTTAGAATTCTATTGTACATGTCACCTTATGAGTTATATGTGATCAATGCAAAATTTGTAACTATTGATCTTAATCGTTTATCCCTAGTAGATTTATTCTCCAAAAAACCTACATTTATAAACAAGTGAATTGTTAAGAAAAGCAATCTTCAATACCTATTTTAAACTACAAAATGGTGGATTTATTTACATGGTAACCTCATCATGCTCCAAATTTGTGTGAAATAGACTTGCATATAAATATTGAAAAATTGTTGAGCATAAGCAAAATGAACTTCAAAGTTAGTTGGACATTCTCTCAAACCAAATATGATGCAAGATTAAGAATCACTACTTGGAATTCTATCATAGATGTCACTTTATGAATTATATGTGGATGCATTACCATCATAACATCATCATACTCATAACACAACAGTGGATGTATTGATTTGAATTGCTTGAAAAATATACCTTTGTTCTCCAAAAAACCTACATTTTTATATACAAGTGACTTTTTATGAAAAATAATCTTTAACCTACTTTTAATCCAATACATAGAAAAACATGAGTCTAACTAAGATGAGCAATATCATACCTGCCACATAGAGAAAAAAATAGATCTACTACTCGAGTGTGTTTGAGGGGTCATTTCGATCATCTCTTACCTTCAAAGTATCCAATATTACTTTGTGATCAACATTACTAATCATTCATAGTTATTTGGCTCTTGTATTTGCATGATGCTTCAATAACTTAACATCCATTGCTACAACTAGGTGTGAATACATGAGTATGGTTTTGTGCTTCTCAAAGTCCTCAAATATAGGAATTTCATTCTTTCTAATCATATATGTTCATAACCAAGTTCCAGCAATAACAATTGATCTTGTAGAATATGTAAACCCATCAACATCTATCACAAGTTTTGCTATTTTGTTTATATTGAACACATCTTTCCAACAAAAAGTCTAATCTCTCCTCATTTCCATATGGTGCAACAACTGCATAAACATATCCCAAATGAACAAGGTCTAAAATATGTTCATAGTCAAATGAACTTTCCATTTCACTAAGTAAAGATGAATGAGTTTGATATAAAATAGGTTAGATATTGTGAAATCCATGTATCTACCCACTCACTTGACTCACAATGACCCCACTCACATTTAATACAACTCTCACAAAAATAAGCTAAATCTTGTATCCAAATAGTCCATGTACTTGCATCTGAGCTTTGAAATTAATGCATATTTGATGATTCCTTTATCGTCTAAGAATCCAATATCTCTCCCATTATCCCCTCATCAACCAACCAAAATAACTTTCACACTTTTTAATCAAGTGCCCCTCCTTGTGACAATGCATAGTTACACCACTCGACAATAGAACTTGTGCCATTGAATGTAGTTCCACCTCTAATCTTTAGTTGTTCTTTAACTAGAGCTCTCTTCACACATGCACCTACTCCATTATGCTTCATTTTTCCATGCCCAACTTCAAAAAAATCTAAATATGAGTTATACCACTCTCTACATGCATTCTTCTCAACCAATAAAAGATACGAACATTCTTGAATTGACCAGTGCAATTATCTAACCAAATGAGATGTTGAACCATTCTAATATCTTTTTCTTGCAATAACTTAATTTTTTTTAAACAATATTGCACATACTTTGATGAATGATATTGATCATCATTCATATAAAAATGGTAGTCCCTGACTATCCTCTTGTTCTCTTATGTACTATCAATGTCATGTCTATATGTGATGTGAACAAAAATAGCAATCTAAATTGAATTGTAATATTGAGACTGGACTTCATTTTATGGTTGTAATGTGTAGTTTTTGCAAATCGACTATAGAGATAATAGTTCCAATCGGGAAAAAATACTTACACATCCTAAAATGTTGACATAACCATCTAGACTTGTGGTTATTTCTTTCATACTTGTAAAAAATATTTTTCTTAACTAAAATAAAATCAGAAACACTCGCTTCTCTTGTAACCAACTCACAGCTAGAACCTTCACCTTCACTCTTCAAATTGTATTTCTCTATCTCATATCTCTTTTTCTCAACCATTTGTTTTCCAAAATTATTCTCATTTCCCTCATGAGCACATGATATAAACTTTGATAACCCACTACATTGCAAAAACTTTTCATTTAAACAATCATTTTGTATAGAAAATACAACCATCATCTCTAGCACATAAAAATAGATCTAATAAGTCCCTCAATGACTTTGGTAGTTACATTGCACCACACTCCTATAGAATTTCATTAGTATGTAAAGTAGAAATAATATTGCATAATAGTTCATGATAGAAAACTCTGCATGGTATTTGCAACATGTATTACGAATTTTAAGAGGAACACAATAAAACAACTTACAAGATTCAAATGCCCTTTGTGATATTTTCACATTTGGATGTGTTTCACAAAATATTTTGTACAATGTTCTTTGGATATGTTCTAATAAATGCCTAGGATGTGGTGTGTGTTCTTGAACACCAATTACTAATTTTAAAACATCTTTTACATTAGGTGATACTCTAGATTTAGAGTACCAAAATTATTGAATTTCATCCTTTGTGATATTAGTTAGCCTCTTATCAACTCGTGAAAGTCTTCCATTAAAATCCCAAGTATCATTTTGAAGAGGACTATCTAGTATTGAACTTATTTCTAGTGCTTTTGACAATGTATTACGATTTAGCCTTAATTCAACACATATTTGCCTCAATAATTGAGCCTTTCTTAATTGATTTCTTACTAATGAGGTTGATATTACTCTAAGAGAAAATCTCTTATCTTTTTCCTTACTAGTCTTTCCAATAGAGTTGAGTGCATTAAAATATTTTTTACAATAATTTTCTTGAATGTTTTGAAATTTTATTGGCTCATTACAAAAATATGGATTTAGGATTTCATTTTCTTCTTCATAAAGGTCCTCTCTTCTTATGTAATTTGGATATACGATGAATTTGATTGTTTCATGTGTGTTATCAATTTCATCAATGCTATGAAAGAGTGGATTATAGAGTGAAATTTCAATTTCATGGGGTTCAAACCCATTTTCATGAAGAAAAAATTGATGTATTTCTTCTTGTTCTTCTATGATGTTACTCTTATCAATAGGTGTTTCATCACATTTTGTAACGTTTTCAATTTCATGTTCAACATTTTTAAATTGTATTTCATGTTCAACATTTTCATTTTCAATTTCATGTTCAGTGTTTTCAAATTCAATATCATAGTTTCGTTCAATGTCATTTAAGGGTAAAGAAGAGCCTTTTCCTTGAAGAGTATTTGACAAACCTTTTCTTTCCATCCTCTTCCTTGATCTATGCTTCTCCCTACTTGCTTCAATTTCCCCCACTTGAAATTTTCTCTTCCTTTTGGCTTTATGACGACTATTACTTCCCATTATACAAACAAAAATAAGTACCTTGATGATTGATGGAATCAAATTTTATGTAAAAGAGTTCAAAAGAGAAAAAATTTGTCTATATCGAACAAAAATAACATCCCCAACACCAAAGAGCATGTGGAGACCATTGGAACACCCAAAATGGGTATTGGTCCGTTTTGCCCACCTATTTTGTGCTCTAAAAAGGATGTTCATTTTTTAAGCTTATTTTCACCAGATGAGAAAACAAGATTCAAAAAATGGATATCCATTTTATTAAACAAAAAATGAATTTATAGCAATCAAATATTATACATATATTATAATATTATATATAATATATTAACTAGCAAAAAACCATTATATATAATATATTATAGTATTTATATGATGTAATACTATAATATTATATTTATATAGTATAAATATTATATATTATGTTAATATTAATATATTCTAATATTTATTAAATATTATATTAGGTTGTATTATAATATTATGGATGAGGAGGAGACAAAGGATGGGGGTTCAAACGATATAGAGAAGGATATGGAGATGGGAGATAGATAGAGAGAGAATGAGGGAGTTATATGTATGAAGAGATAGAGATGTAGATAGAGGGGTATTCATCGTAGAGAGAGAGGTAGGGTGGGAGGGATAGAGGACGAGGTAGGTAGAGAGAGAGTGTAGATAAAGGGAGAGGGAAGATAGAGAGAGGTAAATAGGGATGGAGGTAGGTAGAGAGAGGTAGGGTTGGAGGGATAGAGGGAGAGGGGTTATAGAGAGAAGTAGAGAGGGATGGAGGTAGGGAGGGAGAGGTAGAGAGAGGGAGAGGGGATATAGAAAGAATTATAGAGGGATGGAGGTAGGGAGGGAGGGAGGGGGGAGAGAGAGAGAGAGGGGGGTAGGTAGAGAGAGAGGTAGGGTTGGAGAGATGTAGGGAGAGGGGAGATAGAGAATTAGAAAGGGATGGAGGTAGGGAGGGAGAGATAGAGAGATAGATGTAGGGTGGGATAGATAAAGGGACGGAGGGGTAGGTGGAGAGAGATATAGGGTTGGAGGGACATCGGGAGAGGGGATATGGAGAGAAGTAGTGAGGGATGGAGGTAGAGAGAGAGAGGGGTGAGTTGGGAGGGATAAATGGTGAGGTATTTAGATAGATTAAGGGGAGATAGAGAGTATAGGGGGAAGGGGAGATAGAGGTAGAGAGAGGGGGAAGGAGGGAAAATGGGAGTGTAGGTTAGGAGGGAAGGTGGGAGAGGAGATTTAGAGAGAAGTAGAGAGGGATGGGAGAGGGAGGGAAGAATAGGTAGAGAGGTAGGTTCGAAGGGAAAGAGGGAGGGAGAGAGAGAGAGAGAGGGAAGGCAGTAAGGAGAGGTAGGTAGAGGTAAGGTGGAAGGAATAAAGAGTAGATAGGGAAGGGGAGAGAAAGATAGAGAGTAGATAGGGGAGGGGAGAGAGATAGCGAGAGAGTGGAAGGTGGGAGGGAGGGTGAGGTAGGTAGAAAGAGAGGTAGGGTGAGATTTATTGAGGGAAAGGTAGGTAGAGAGGGAGAGGGTGAGTGGAGATCGAGAGAATTAGAGAAAGAAGATGAGGGAGAGGGACGGAGAGAGAGGGAGAGAGAGAGAGAGAGAGATGTATATATTTCTCCTAGCTCCTTGTAGTTTTATTTATACTTTTATTACAATAAATATGATATTTAATACTCCCAACAATAAAGTGGCAAAAAGTGTGTGAAACAAGGGAAGAAGATGGCGCGGGGTTGAAAAATATGCTTTTGCAAAATAAGGCCCTTGGGGCCAAACTGGCTTGGACTATTCATACTCATCCAAAGTTAAAATGGGTCAAAATAGTTAGAGCCAAATATCTGGATAATGATTATAACTATTTTTTGAAGGCTAGAGCCCTTCCTAGTGGGTCTCGAATTTGGAATTTCATTAAAAGCTCCAGAGATCTCATTCTAGATTACTTGACCTAGGAGGTGAAAGATGGCAAGGAAGCGCTTTTCTAGGAGGATTATTGGGAAGGATTCCCCATTCTAGTAGGGGATCCTTCTCTTACCCGGGTTAAGGAAAAAACTAAACAGGAGTGAGGTGATAGGGTAAGGTATTACTTCGATGATCCCTCTAGTTTTAAGGATGGTTTCTATTGCAGGAAGTCTCCCAATCAGTTGGGGTTGGAGGCGCAAGATGTTGAGGCCTTTGAGAAGGTTATGAAGGAGAGATGTGTGTTGGAGAGACAAGGTAGGGATAGAATTCGGTGGCATGCTTCGGCTAAGGGGGTCTATTCTACAAAAGAAGGTTATACTATTCTTGCTTCCTCCGGTGTTTATGAGCCCAGTTTACCGAATCAATTATGTTGGAATAAAGCTTTCCTTCCCAAGGCTAGCATTTTCACTTGGGCAGCAGCTCAAGGAAGGGTGTTAATTGGGGACAAGTTTGCAAAGCTAGGTTTTCATGGACCATCTAGGTGCCCTTTGTGCAAAGCTGCTGAGGAAATGGTGGATCATTTATTCTTAAATTGCAAGTTTTCGTAGGTGATTTGGGAGTGGCTATGTTTGAAGTTGCAATGGAAAACAAAATTCCCCAACAAGTTGTTAGCTTTTTTACATTCTTGGCCATCCCCTTTAAAGAAATCTTTGTTAGGAGATTTATGGTTGATGAGTTCTTTGATTGTCTTATGGGAGGTTTGGAAGGAAAGGAACAGAAGGATCTTCTAGGATAAGGAAATGTCAATCCCTGTAGACATGCAAATAATTTTAATCGACATCATGCATCTAATTCTAATCAATTAATATCATTTCCTCTATTTAGATCAAATAAAGTAATTTATTAGATTAATTCACTAAAGTCCTTTTATTTAATTAAATAAATCAATTTATTTAATTAAATCCCCAAAGTCCTCTTGTTTAATTAAATAAATCAATTTGTGTAATTAATACCCAAAGTCCTCTTATTTGATTAAATAAATCAAATGATTTAAATCAAATTCACTAACCCACTCAAAGTTAATTAAATTTTAAATTAATTAACTTTAATCTTCATTACCCATTCTCTAGCTTTTGACTCAACCTCAGTCAAACTCAACCCCTGACTAACCCACCCACTTACACATGAAAATCATTTTTTCTAATTAACTAATTATCTCATTTTCCCTCTCAAAAGCACATTACAGGGAATATTCTTTATTTGACTCCCTTTATTTGACTTTCTCATTCAAACAATTTCTCCCCCCAAAAACAATTCAAGCACATGCATTTCATGTCTCTCAAACATGTATTTGGTGCCTCTTACAAACACATACAAAGTGTGATCAATCCTTACCCATTGGCATTGAGACAAATGTCTCAATCTCATTTGTCCTTTCTTAATCTCACATTCTTCCTATTTTTCAATTCTTCAAACCTCTAACTTATAAATAGAGGCCTTCTCTACTTGAAATCTATCCACAATTTTATGCATCTACACTATACACACATTTTTCTTCATCACTTGCATCTTGCTCATCATTTTGAAAGCTTATCAAGGGTTGGGAAAGGGCTACTTTCCACATCAAAGTAGCACCAATCCACTATGAGAGAGTTTGCATCATGTTTTCATATGCTTTTGTTTAGTTTTATTGTTTCTTTGGTTCCATATTTAACATGGAGTATTTCATAGAGATGTTTAATTTGTTGTGTTTTAAATGACTAACATGCTAATGTGTGTTAAAGTTTAAAATTTTTGTAGATTATTAGACACCTACAGAATGGCGCTAGAAGGAGGGCTTTCATTTTCAACCTATCAACCTTTATTTTGTTAACTTGCAGTGCTTAATCATGCTGCAAAGGTTTTCTATAATAGAGTGATTATGGAACTTCTTAAGAAATACACTATAATGAAATGATAGCACGTTAGGAAGAAAAAATATTTTATGAGATAATAGAAATTTGCAAAAATTATGTGTAGTTTGAAGATATTTCGCTCTTTTCCACATTAAGCAGTAGAAATGGATAATGGAAACATTAAAATCCAATGTCTTCTGTCTTAAAATCTTATTTCCATTTCATTAGGTGAAAATGCATCGGTTGAAAAGATATCCAAACCAACTGTATTTTGTCATGTTCCTACAAATTATAGTGTGATTTCCTAGTCTTAAAATAAAAATCTCAATCTCATGTCAATGTGTGCAGGAGGATGACCATCGCCCAATCAAGATCTCCATCATACTGTGTTTGTCCCCAAGCATTGAAATCTGAGGCGGTATAAGATTCTAATGAAATTCACATCCTCATAGCTGATGAAATTGAAGAATCTATTGGACTCTTTCTTGGTGAAATTTTAAAGAACATTTGAAAAGCCAGTAAGAGGGTGCAGGTTGAGGGAGTAATCTACATCTTTTGAGTCCTCCTATCAATTAGTTCGTACACCTTTGTGTATGTTGTTGCATTTGAATACACTCAATTTAGATAAAATCCATTTACACCTGCTAATTGTGTTAGTTTGAAAGTTTCTCAAATAACATTTGGGTGCGGCTAAAGATACCTAATAGTTGCATTTGCTTGAAATTTTTGGAAGCATTTTCAACCAATCGTTTCTTTTTTTTCTTTTCTGCGCATACCTGATAGTCAATGGCATTTTTGGGAGATCGCATTTAGTAGAGGCATGTTGTTAAATAGCTCATGTACCTTGCTATTGACCACTTCTTCTATCTTCTTGATTTATGTTTCTGCATTTTACCTTGTTTCCTCTCTGCATTTGATATCTGGTCAAGGAAATCATCAACGTGGGCATTCACAACTGTTATGGTTGTTGAGGAAAATACTCTGCAATGTGGGAAAACTTTGATTGCCGAAGCTTCATCATTTCCATTATTACAAATGCCATTTCTAACAAACTCATATTTAATTGATTGGGTATTTATATTTTTAATATTGTTTCTTTGGTACTGATCTAAAACGTGACTGGCACATAAAGCACTTACATTCCACTAAGCCATACATTTCATACATATTATATACGGCGTAGGCCATTCTTTATTACTTCTTTGTCATTTCAACTTTAAAAAATCAAAAGTCACGATGTTTGATGGGTTGTTTGTCAAATTAGAAAAGTTGGAAATCTTAAAGTCTTTTGATGGAGTTTCCTCATAAAATAAGAAAAAAAAATTCATTGTAGGTGGGGAGTTGAGGTTGCATCTGTTCATGTCTCATTTACTGATCAACACATTTATTGGTGTAGAAATTCAATAACCAAATGGATCTAACAATATATTGTGCTTTTTGCTATATTTCAACTCTTGTTTCATCTATTTGTATGGGGTACAAATAGAGGAATGCATAATCATTTATCATGCTTCAAACACATTTAAGAGATCATCTGTAAAGCTTTATTGTGGACCAAAGTACATTTAGGAGATCATCAATGTGTGATTTATTTTTTTGTAAAGTTATCATTGATTCCTTAAAATATCATACTTCTAATTTGTGATAATTTGTAATGTCGTAGGTTGGCATTGGAATTGAGCATTGAAATCGAACAAAAGCAAGCAGATTGGAGTTGAAGAAAATTGAGCATTGAACTTGAAGTTGACAAAGCATTTTTAAATGCTTAGGGATTCTATTTTCTGCTTTCGTTTTCTATTTTAGGCCAACTCACTTTAGTTTTGGGTTTAAAATTAACCATTGATTTGACCTTTCCAAGTTGGTTAAAATTAAACTTAGAAACATACTAGATTTTGATTTTGGACTTAACAATTGAACAAGCAAATCTCACACTTCAAAGTTGGTGCTTAAAAAGAATTCATTTCTGCTTTGAAGTTAAAATAAACATGTGCTTTCATGTTTTGTAATCCTTTTTGCAAAGTAATTTCACTTAAAATGGCGTATGCACTTCTCTCGCACTTCACGGAGATCTTGAGAATCAAAAGTTTTTTTGGTGACATTAAGTTGCATAAAAGATTGCCTCCACATCTCAATTGGGCTCTTAAAATTGAATAAAGTTTGCGAGTGTGAGTTAGTTATATCGTGTGTGTTCTCTCTTTGTTTCTCAACAAAGATTGGTCGAACTACGGATGTGCTTGCTCGCTTTTGTTTACCCTTAAAGGGCCTTCTTGGTGGGAAAAATTAATCACCCCAGGGAACAACCCAATTGGGAACACGCTAAAGCCAAGCGACTTCCACCTGATATATAAGTGTGGTTACTTGAGGAAAGTTCAAGTCTCATGAGGATTGTTCTGACAAGAAGGGCAACAATGGTCTCTTGTCGTATGGATAATCTGGGCCCACGAACGAAATTTCTATACTAGAACCTTTTGTATAAAGGTCAAAATGCTTATCTATTTGTTGGTACAAGAACAGTCATTATAAAGCCATCCCACATTTTTATGGCTCTTAGTAGAGATGAGAAGTATGCCATGGGAGTTTCATGGGTATTGAAGCTTGGCTGACCCGAGAAGAGAGTGCACTGTAAGGGGGAGCTTGTGTGGTCAAGCTTCTAATCATCCACTAAGAGTAGGCATAGCTGGATTTATCCAAGTGGGAACTCAGCAAATATTGTCTCTTGACTATCCATAGGATTTTGCATTATCTTGGAATCAAAACACTTTGCTTGGATCCTAAACATTGAAAAACAAACATTCAACATAATCCTCAAATTTCAAACCCTTTAGGAAGAGCAAATACCTTTGACAAAATCCAAGTGTTATTGCTTGCACTAGGGATTTTATCCTTAGAGTTTTCTAAGTATTTGGATTTACATCTCAATTTTCTTTCACTAAAGTCAACAATAGGAAACTAGTGCCTTGATTTCCTTGATTTCCACATAATGGAATTTGTGGGATGAGAAGAAATTAGGACATTAGACATTTAGTTTGAAAACCTAATCAAGAGAGTGTTTGTGGTAAAAAGAATTCATTAAGAAAAGATAAGAACAATTGGAACCCACACATGTGCTCTTCCAAATGATTTCCCGAAAGATCAAAATCCGAAAACTAAAGTCCAAAGGTCTTAGTCAAAAAGCTCACAAGAAACTTTTGTCTATGCTTTACGAATTTAGAGAAAAATTGACATTTAACTTTTACAAACATGCATCAAGGAACAATCCAAATTTGTATTCATTTTACTATTGTCAAAATCCAAGTCTCTTTCAAAGGTTTGAGTATCTCACATAGGAAGTATTAGCATGTTCTTCAAAATTGAGGTCTTGTAAACAAGAGTCTTTCTAGGTACACATAGGATCAAAATAAACCTTCATCCATCTTCAAAAACATCAACCAAAATCATCTCACCAATAACTCTTGGAAATCTTGAAAAAATCCTCTATGCTATACTTTTGGCGAATCCTTGAATCAAAATCAAAAATCAAAGTCATCTTGTTTGGCTAGGTGTGAATGGATGCATCCTTCTCCTTACACTTAGTCAAAATTATCATCTCATGAGCAAGTTTATCCCATAACATCTTAGGGTCTATTTGTTCATTATCCAAAATCAAATCCAAATCTAAATCCAAAATCAAAGACAACCAAATCCAAATCCAAATCAAGTCAAACCAAGATCAAATCCAAAAGTCCCAAATTCTAGTATCCCCCTCAAGATTTCTCAAAATTTCAATCATTCATATCACCCATCCTTCATTTGTCTCATCATCATCCTTTGATCCTCTTCATCCTAGACTTTCTTTTTTGTGCCTAAAATTTTGGGTCAATCTAAGGAGTTAGAGATTTATCTCCCACATTCCTGAAAATTGATCCCTATTTTATGGTTCAAACTAGATCTCAACACAAGAAGAACATGGAAGCCAACAAGGAAACATCTACTTCAAGTGACTTGAGTCAAACCACTCCTGAAATCAATCCCATTGGATCAAGCAATCCCCCACCCAACCTTCCTCTAGTATCACCAGACCTTCAAGAGGGTCAAGTAGAAGACATCATCGACAATGTCTTGGGAATGACATAGGATGAAATCATAGAAATGGTCCAAAACCCCAAAAATCGTAGGATTGTTAATACCATGATGAAACATAATCCTTCGCAATACATGCTAGAATTGGAAAAAGAAGGTGATAAACTCCCTTCTGACTATGATATAAGCACCATTGTGGAGAAACCTTTTAAGAATATGTCGCTTGTACCATTCACCTCACCCATTCAAGGCATCATCCAACCCATTCCACAATCCACATCATCTCTTTCCATGACACAGCCCATTGTCAACAAGGAGAGTTCATTACTTCATGCTCTTCAAACACACCCCCTTGTCAATAATCAAAATTTGGACGCAAATACCATCGCAGGAACATCAAATATCGTCCCTCAAAATACCCTGCATCAATACATCCCACTCATCTTCCATGACACCAATAATCCATCCTCTTTTCATGCAACGCCGACATATGTTGTTGACACACAATTTTATCTCCCATTGGTGCAAACGGGTCTATTTGAACAAGGAGGACTCTTTGGGGCCTCATTGTCACTTGCTCCAGTAAATCTACCACCACTTCCACCAATCCCACCTCTGAATCCACCACCACTACCTCTACTACCACTGAAATCTACATCAATCCTTGGTTTAGGGCAACCCCCTCTACCTAACATCTCAATCACAAATCAATCGAACCAAAACAATCCTTTGAACATCAATCAAATCAGTGTATCAAATCCTTTGAATATGCCACCGATATTGCAACAACAGGTGGCATCCATCCAAACAACACCATCAATCCCCATACATCAAAACATGGCCTCACAAGGACCCACCATATCAATTGCACCACTCACATCAAAAAACAATTCCAAATCCTCCACCGCTGCCACCAAATCCAAATGTGGCAAACCAATACATGACATTACAAGCAGCTCGTCAAACCTATCAAACAACACTCCTACAATACCAAAATCAACAAGCTACCAAGGTACAAGCTCAAACTTTGCTACAACAAAAACAAGCCACACAAGCTGCTCAAGCGCAAGCTCAAGCACAATATCAAGCACAACAAGCACAAGCACAAGCATAGTACCAAGCACAACATCAAGCATCACATTAACAAGCATATCAGCAAGCATTGCAGTAATATCAAGAGCAACAAGAAGCAACCCAACTCCTAGCCCAACAACAAGCATTATTGGCACAATAGCAGCAGGCCCAACAACAAGCCTTGTTGGCACAACAACAGCAAGACCAACAACAAGCGTTGTTGGTACAACATCAATTGCAAGCATACTTGACACATCACAAAGTGCAACTACCTCCCACCAACACACCAACCAATCCACCCATCTCTCCCACAATCACACCACCTCAAAACACCTTCATTCCACCTCTCGATCCTCGAGACGATATGTCAGCACAGATCAAATTCCTCTCACAATAGGTTCTTGACCTCCAATCAAGGAAAACAACGAAAAACACCAAAGAACTTGTGCCCTTACCCGTTTGACAAAAGAATTGCAATGAAACTATTCCCACAAGGATTTGAAATCCCAAAATTTGGAAAATACAAAGGGATGGGAAACCCTGAAGATCATATCAAGGAGTTTCAAGTACATTGCATGGAAGTTGCATACAATGACACTTACCTAATGTGACCATTCCCTTGTAGTTTGGCAGGACTCGCCATGGACTGGTTCTCTCGTCTCCCTCCTGGAATCAAGAAATTCCAAAAAATTGTTGATGCATTCATCCAAAACTATTCATTCAACATAGGGATAGATGTGAGTTTGCAAGAGCTATCTGCTCTAAAGCAATCCAAGGGGGAATCATTTGCTTCATTCTTCCAACGATGGTGATCCAAGGCCAATAGAAGCAAATGGGTTGTGTCAGAGGAACAACAAATATGTACCATCATTGCCAACCTTGAAGGGGCCTTGTCTTTCCATCTAAAAATGCAGTGCATCACCACCTACGACTAGTTGATCCCCAAGGCACTCAACATCGAACGATCCCTTATCTCACAAGGGGAAACACCTACGTATCAATACAACCACCCATCCACCAACTACAATGACAAACCTCGAACATGGGAAAATAATAGAAATGTTACTAACGATGGCATCATTGATGCCAAAGTTGTAATCAGTGCCCTGAGGCAGAACACACAGATATATCAACAACCACAAACCAACAATCAAAACAATCAACAAGCCAACACCGTAACACAACAACCAAACAATCAAATGGTGAATAATTTGAACAACCAATGGGGACCATCCCAGCGAAAAAAATATTCCCCCAAGCGGAAATACACAACCCTTGGGGAACCAATTGAATCCATCATGAATAAACTCATGCAAGAAAAACTCATCACGATCCGCACCTATGAGAACTATCAAGAACCCCTAGTGAACTACCATGGTACAATGAAAATCACCTTTGTGATTTCCATAAAATCAAGGGGCATACAACTTCCAGTTGCATGTGGTTGAAAAACTTGATCCAAGACCTTATTGGTGACAAGATCATAAATGTGGAACAACCTTCAAGGAATCAGGACCTAAAGATTTACATGAATCTGATGCCCAATCACAATAAGGGAAATAGTGACAATGGTAAAGGAAAGTACAAAAGTGTAAACCATGTGTATGATCATGTTGTTGCACCCCTAGATGAATGGGTCACTGTCATCACTATCAAGGGAGCCCAAGCCGATTGTGGAGTCACCACAAGAGACGGAAAAGTCACCATTGTTGGACCATCTTAGCCATCTAGGGCATCCACCTCAAATCCAAAATCAGTTCCTAGTGGGTACAATGTCTTGGACCAATTGAAAAGAACCCCCACTCAAATCTCCATCATGGAGTTACTGAAAATATCACCCACACACAGAAATATTCTAGAAGAGGCATTGGTCACATCCTCCATTCCCATGGATCTTGATGCAGAACAATTCCAAGCTATGGTTGGACACCTCACCACACCTCATCTCTTGACCTTTTCTAATCAAGATCTCCCAACCTAACCATCTCACAACCGTTTGCTTCATCTCGAAGCTTTCATCCATAAAAACAAAGTCAAAAGGGTCTTGGTGGATGGAGGTGCGGGTTTGAATATTTGTACCCTTAAGCTAATAAAAAGTTTGGGCTTCTCTAAGGATGTTGTTGAAAAAGGAAAAGGTATAACCATTAGAGCATATGATGATCAGGAAAGAGTGTCGCAAGGCACTATCCAACTCCCTATTCAAGTAGGGCCTACTATTATGGAAACCACATGTCAAGTCCTTGACCTTGAATTACCCTATAACATCCTTCTGGGGCACCCATGGATCCATGGGATGCAATCCGTTGCTTCAACTTTCCACCAGTGTGTTAAGTTCCAACATCAAGGCCAAGAGGTCACTGTCCATGGGGATCCTAAACCATTTTACTATTGCAAGAATCTGGAAGCTAAATACTACAAAATCCCCAAGTTCCAAAGAACGATGAAGGCCCCTCAACTCCATATGTGGACCCATCTACCTTGGCCTCCTCATCTGACACAAAGACACCCGCCATCCCTGCCATTTCTGATATCAAGGTCATTATCTAGGACAATGGGTGTGGGGATTACAAAATGAAGAAAGGCGCCTTTGTGGTAGGAGAGTTACCTCAATCTCCTAGGTCGCATGGGAAACTACATCCAAATGCCTCCTCATCCCAAACTTTCAAAGCAGATCCTTCCAGATTTAGGTGTTGGGGGGACCTAGGCTGAGAAGTGGTGGAAGAAGACCCATCAAGTCTACTATATGAAGAAAATTGACCCGCGATTGATCTTCCCATGGATGATAGTAGCAAAGGGCTACAAATGATGCTTAGCATGGGCTATGACAGAAAGAAGAAACTTGGGAAAAATAATAACAGTCTCCTAGAACCCATCATTATTGAGAAGCGTTTAAGAAATATTGGTCTTGGATGTACCCCTCCGAAGGTGACCATACTTGGCAAACCTGCCCCGGTTAAAAAGGTCAAAACACCTCCTCAATTGTCAGCAGTCGAGCTCCAGTTACCCATATCCACAAGTCAAGTCATAGATAACTTTACCTTTGACATAACTGATGTGTGTAGTGAGGATGAGGACCCTATTACGGATCTACCCATGTTGTTCGAAGATTCTTGCCTCTTTATGATTAGCACCCTATCCTTTGAGTCAAACAACCAAACCAACGAGATAAAGTTAGTCTATCCCCAACTCATCGACTATGACCAACAAGGACCACCAATTTTAGACACTTTGAAAATGATGAGGTGCTCTCAGAATTCATGGGATTGCAGGATAATATACCATGCGAAGATCACAAAGCAGGATTTGACATTGAGTTAGAGACACATGCCTACTATGGAGAAACGATTGAATCCCTTAGTCACAAAAGTGAAAATCTGAGAATAATATCTAGATCTTTAAGTGAAACCACACCGTGGCACTTTCAGACCCGAAAATAGTAAAAACAAAGGAGAAGTCAATCTTTCTCGTAGTGCTCTACATCAGGAGAAGTCAGCAGTTCTGATAGAGAAGTGTAACCCAGTCAACTTGGGATCAGACGAAACACCGTATATCACCTTTTATGTTGAATAATTGTTAACGAAGGAACAAGAGCTCCTAGCTACATTCTTAAAAGAGAGGAAGGTGAACTTTGCATGGACCTACACAAATATGTCTGGTCTTGATCTTGAAATTGTAATTCATCATCTAGCAGTATAGCCTAAGGCAAAGCCAGTGATACAAAAGCTTAGGAAAATGCATCCCCAGATAGTACTATTGGTCAAAATGAAATTATAGAAGCTCCTTGATGCGGGGTTCATACGGCCAATTGACTATTCGGAGTGGGTCTCAAATCTTGTACCCATTTCAAAGCCCACTAGGGGCATCCATATCTACATGGATTTCAGAGATCTAAACAAAGCATGTCCCAAGGACAACTTCCCGCTTCCAAACATTGATATGATCGCGAGACATGAGATGTTGTCTCTAATGGACGGATCTTCAGATATAACCAAATCATGATAGCCAAAGAGGACTAACATAAAACGGCTTTCACTTGTCCATGGGGGACATATTGCTGGAACATGATGTCATTCGGCCCAAAGAACGCAGGAGCAACCTATCAGAGGGCCATGACACTAATATTTCATGATATGATTCATAAGACTATGGAAGATTATGTTGACGACATATTGGCCAAATCTAGAAAGAGGCGGGATCACATAGCAGCATTAAGTGCCATCTTTGACAGACTTGAGGAATACAAAGTTTGACTCAATCCAAAGAAGTGTGTCTTTGGCGTACAATCAAGGAAGTTGCTAGGATACATTGTGTCCATGAGAGGAATAGAGATAGATCCCGCTAAGGTCAAGGAAATCCTCGAGATAGAGGCACCAAAGACATTGAAACAACTAAGAGGCCTACAAGGAAGACTCCAGTCCATCTGTCGGTTTATAGCCCAACTAGAAAACAAGTCAATCCTATATTCTTATCTACTCCACAAGGGGGTAGCATACAAATGGGACAAGAAATGTGATCAGGTCTTCAACAAGATCAAAGAGTATTTACTCACACCGCCAGTTCTTATATCGCTGATCCCAAGCAATCCATTGATCCTATACATATCAGCAACAACAGCAGCTCTCAGTGCTCTCCTAGCTCAACATGATGAAAATGGAACAAAGAGGGCTATCTACTACATCAGTCAAACCATGGTAGGGCATGAGTTGAACTATACATTCATCAAAAAAGCTTGTCTAGCAGTGGTGTTTTCCTCACAGAAGTTCAGGCACTACATGTTAGTACATAAGATAAAACTCATTGCCAAGATCGACCCACTCAAGTACTTACTTTCTAAAACAATGCTCACAAGGAGGATGGCTAAGTGGGTCATGATTCTATCAAAGTATAATATCAAATATGTGGAATGAAAGGCTATTAAGGGAAAAGTAATTGCATATCAACTTGCAAAGGCGCCAATGTATTCAAAAAACCCACTGATATCAGAGTTCCCTAATGAATCAATCTTCAACCTAAGCATAGCAGACCACTAGAAGGTGTACTTTGATGGATCCCACACACAGCATGGATTGAGAGCTGGAGTCTTTTTTATCACACCACAGGGAGACTGCATACCAAGGTTGAATACAAGTTGTCGTTTCCTTGCACAAACAATATTGCAAAATATGAGGCCCTCATCACAGGGCTCAAAATAGTAGTGTAGTGGCAGATTATGGCACTCAAGGTCTATGGTGATTCCCAGTTAAAAATCAATCAGGTAAATGATGAATACTAGACAAAAGATGACAAGTTAACGCCATACAAGAAACTAGTAGAAAGCCTCAAAGAGTCTTTTATTGACATCACATTTGAGCAGATACCTAGGGCTAATAACAAAGCAGCAAATGTTATGGTGACAATTGGATAGTTACTGGATATCCCATGCAATATCCCTAAGCATGAATTCCTCATAGAGTAGCTTCTCGTACTAGCATTCAAGGTACCAGTGTCTTAATTTGTGTGTGAAATTGTTGGTCCTAGTGATCCTTGGTATCATGATGTATACACCTACTTGAGAATAGGAGTCCTCCCTGTCGATTTATCCCCGAGCCTAAAAAGAACCTTTATCAAGAAATCATCCTGCTTTGTGATCTTAGGAGACACCCTATACCGTAGGAGCATTAAGGGAACACTGTTACGATGTTTGAATGTTGAGGAGGCTTTGACTACTTTAACTGAGGTGCACAACGACATTTGTGGCTCACATTTGAATGGTATGACCTTGGCTAAGAAATTGCTGAGAACTGGATACTATTGGTCGTTAATGGAAAGAGAAGCTCATGAATATGTCAAGAAGTGTTTACAATGTCAGCAACATGGGGACCTCATCCATGAACCAACTTAAGGGCTCCATACCATCATAACACCATGGCCCTTTTCGTAGTGGGGGCTCGATCTCAATGGAAAAATCACCCCCACCTCATCCAGTGGACATAAGTTTATCATCATTGCCACTGAGTACTTCACCAAGTGGGTAAAGGCCATTACCATGACCTACATTATAGGAAAGTAGATATCCAAGTTCATCCTAAACTACTTAATTTTCCGCTACGGTGTCCCTCAAGGCATTATCTCAGATAACATGACACCATTCAAAAACCAGGATGTTCGAGACCTATGCTACAAATTCAAAATCCAACATTGTTTTTCCACTCCATACTACCCCCAAGGGAACGACCAAGTTGAGGCTACAAATAAAACCATCTTGAAAATCCTGAAGAAGACGGTCAATGAAGTTGGTCATGATTGGCACTTGCAATTGAACCTCACCTTATGGGCTTATCGAATGAGTATCTACACACCAATAGGTGCAACCCCATTCTCCCTGGTCTATGAATCAAAATCCATACTCCCCATTGAGATCGAGCTCCCATCCTTGAGAATATCATTGCAGAATCTCATCACAGATGAAGAATATCGGGTATCACGATTGAACGAGCTGGAATTATTGGATGAGTGGCACATGGATGTCTTAAACCATCTACAAGTGTACCAAAACCATCTCAAGCAGAGCTACAACAAGAAGATCAGGTGTCAGACCTTCTAGGTCGAGGAACTTGTGCTAAAGGAGAACCAGAAAAATGTACCAAATCTTGATAGCAAAGGGAAGTTTGAACCAAATTGCTTGGGCCCCTTCATTGTCACAACAAGCTACAAGTCAGGGGCATATCAGCTATCAACTCCCGAGGGGGAGCCTCTGTAGGAGCCCATGAACAACTCCCATCTCAAAAATTTGTATGCCTAAACTTGCAGGGTATAAATCCAAAAATCCAAAAAATATTTTTAAAAAAAAAGGATTGAAAATAGTAAAGAAAAAAATCATCCTCTAGTGAAAACCACTTCGGTGGCACTTTGGGCAAGTACCTTGGTGAAAACCTGGCAAACAGGCGCCTTGTGTAAATAAGCACTTTCCATCCACCATGATCTTTATGGCTTGTTTTGCATCATTCATCCATCACACTTCCATATCTCCATTCATCACCCATATGTGTCTGCTTCATAGTTTGATCTTGTGTTCATATCATGATCCCTCCTAGTACTACTGAGCCCATTCCTAAGGTCAGTTTGTCCTTCCTATATCAGAGTAGTCTATCGCACCACATTGGGGACATGTTCTTATACCTACATTGGATCAGATTCATGTATATTCTTGCAATCTTCCTTAAAATTAGAAAATCCAAAAACATTTAGAAAATTAGAAAATTCAAAAACATCAAAAAATCGCAAAACCCAAAAACATTCAAAACATATCAAAATTCAAAAAAAGGTCCAAAAAGTCAGTCAAAAATTCAAAAACAGAGTCATCTTGTCGAACTACGAGTCTGTGAGCTTTGAACGAAGGCAAGGTTGATCTTTGATCATCCCCCGAGACACTTAGGTCAGTCCTTTAGGAGTCTATCAAAATAAACTAGCAATCCATTTGTGCATATCTCATTAATAAATGAGTTTGTTTCAGTCGAACTACGTGGTCTCTGCGTGTATAACATAGGAAAGGATAATCTTTGATCAACCCCCGAGGCCCTTAGGATAGGTCTTTAGGTTAGGTTCTTGGTCAAAATCTCAGAAAACACCAAAACATTAAAAATTTTGAAAATCAAAACATTTGTAAAACATCTCGAAAATCCCAAAACAGCCTCAACATTTTAAAATACCAAAAACATCCATCCCATTTCACTTTCACCTGCAAATAAACATCGTCTCACAAGACCTGAACTATTTCCCAACTCTATTGGAATACTACCATTGAACTGGTTATTAGACAAACTGAGGCTTTGGAGGTTTTGAAGTCTTGCAAACTCAGGTAAAATGGTTCCACTAAGAAGATTGAAATACATATCCAGCAAAGTAAGATTTCCAAGAAGAAAAAGTTGTTGAGGAACATGACCGGTAAGCAGGTTTCCCTGTAAAGATAACTCAACCATTGCAATGCAAATATCCCATCTGCTTAGGAATACTGCCAACCAAAGCATTCCATGAAGGATCTAACACCCCATAATGTTGTAAATACATAGAATCAGGCAAAGATATTTTCTTAAATCCACCACAAATTTCACTTGGAATGGTGCCACCAAGCTTATTGTTTGAAATGACAAGGTTATTCAGCATTCCCAAAATAGAGAACTGATTCATTATCTGAACTACCTTGTCTCTGAGCTTAAATGTAGGCAAGGCTAATCTTTGATCAGCCCCCAAGACACAAAAATACAAAAACATTTAAATAACCCGAAAATCCAAAAAAAAAGCCTCATAACATTTCGAAAACATAAAAAAAAATCCATCTGTCTCATTTCGCTTCACCCACAATAATTAATCATCCATAATAAATCAATCGTCACCTTCAACCTTGGCAAAACAATCGGAAACAAGTATAGCAAATTTAAAAGTGTAAACCCAAACGTCAAAGTCTCAAGTCTAGGTCAATAGGTAAACAAGTTGGTCAATTCTGGGTATCAGTAGCCCATCATCCCATTAGTCTCAAAATCACCTGATAACATCATGTCCTAGGATGCATCCTTCCTACAATGGACATCAACATCAGGCATCACCATAGTTTAGTCTTGGTTAGCGGTATGAAGAACATTAGCTTGTTTGTTTACTTGATTTTGTCTTGTTGATTTATCTTATTACACTCATTCCAATGACCTCTTGATGATGTCTAAACAAAATGATTTAAAGAGAAAGGAATGGGGAAACGATCATTATCTTTTATCTATTGTGCTTGTTGGATATTCTTGTAATATAACCTTGGCCATGCATTCTTTGTTTGGTTTCTAGGGAGGGCGTTTTAGGTGTCTTGTTGACCACATAGGAAGGCTTGACTTTCTATGTTTTGGTCTGAGATGTTTGGAATATTTGAACTGCATTCTAAATAAGGTTTTGTATGCCAGGTGTGAACAAGAGTACTCCTATCTAATTGTCGAGTCAAAGTCCATCACACTAGGTGCAATGCCATCCTGGTTCTTTATACCTTGATGCATCGTATCTATGTGTGTTATCAAACATAAGGTAAGTAAGCTCATTTAAAATCCCAATTCCTAATAAGAAAAACATCATCCACTCTCATCATCATCTCTAATAAAGTCTCATCAAATCATGGACTTGTTGGATCCTCTCTTTCACCATCTCATTTCTTCTTATTCTTTTATCTTTACTAACATTCTATCCAAATTTGTGTGATATCTCAAAAATATACATGAGGCTACCCATAGCCGATGACTGTCTATACATCATCAAATTGGTCTACATTAAACATTCGAGCTTTCTAGTTCCCTCTGAGCTGAACTAATCCTGAATCTTTATCGTGAGATCGACCTGAAAATTAGAATTTTTGCCCGATCTCTCTAGGGGGCAGTGTACTAGCGTACTTTCCACTAGGGCATCCAAAAAAATAAAATAAAAAATAAATTTTGATCTCAACAAGGTTATTCTTTGAACCAATGCAACAGGGACATTGCTTCAAAGAGGGGCAAAATGTAGACATGCAAATAATCTTAATCGATGTCATGCATCTAATTCTAATCAATTAACATCATTTCCTCTATTTATCAAATAAAGTAATTTATTAGATTAATTCACTAAAGTCCTTTTATTTAATTAAATAAATCAATTTATTTAATTAAATCCCCAAAGTCCTCTTGTTTAATTAAATAAATCAATTTGTTTAATTAATACCCAAAGTCCTCTTATTTGATTAAATAAATCAAATGATTTAAATCAAATTCACTAACCCACTCAAAGTTAATTAAATTTTAATTAATTAACTTTAATCTTCATTACCCATTCTCTAGCTTTTGACTCAGCCTCAGTCAAACTCAACCCCTGACTAACCCACCCACTTGCATATGAAAATCAATTTTTCTAATTAACTAATTATCTCATTTTCCCTCTCAAAAGCACATTATAGGGAATATTCTTTATTTAACTCCCTTTATTTGACTTTCTCATTCAAACAATTTCTCCCCCCAAAAACAATTCAAGCACATGCATTTCATGTCTCTCAAACATGCATTTGGTGCCTCTTACAAACACATACAAAGTGTGATCAATCCTTACCCATTGGCATTGATACAAGTGTCTCAATCTCATTGGTCCTTTCTTAATCCCACATTCTTCCTATTCTTCAATTCTTCAAACCTCTAACTTATAAATAGAGGCCTTCTCTACTTGAAATCTATCCATAGTTTTATGCATCTACACTATACACACATTCGTCTTCATCACTTGCATCTTGCTCATCATTTTGAAAGCTTATCAAGGGTTGGGAAAGGGCTACTTTCCACATCAAAGTAGCACCAATCCACTATGAGATAGAGTTTGCATCATGTTTTCATATGCTTTTGTTTAGTTTCATTGTTTCTTTGGTTGCATATTTAACATGATGGAGTATTTCATAGAGATGTTTAATTTCTTATGTTTTAAATGACTAACATGCTAATGTGTGTTAAAGTTTAAACATTTTGCAGATTATTAGACATCTACAATCCCTAGATTGCAAAGTAAAATAGAGGCTTGTATAGTGGAATGTTTTAACACAAGGTTGGAAGAGATGAACACTAAAGGGTGTAACTTCTCGGTATGGGATTCTCTGATGTTGAAGAATTGGTGTGGTCTTAAGGCTCTAGCTTTTTCAGGCTCGGGAGGGTGCAGGAATAGCAGAGGAGCGTAGTAGGGTGGCCTAGTTCCATCTAGATCTGAGCTGGGTGAAACTAAACTTTGATGGAGCTTCTAAGGGCAATCCTGGTCCTTTGGGTGTTGGGTGCATCGTGAGGGACAACAAGGGGATTGTTTTAGGGTCTTTAGCAGTTGCTCT
The DNA here is from genome assembly GCA_007258455.2 of Sequoia sempervirens. Taxonomy (NCBI): domain Eukaryota; kingdom Viridiplantae; phylum Streptophyta; class Pinopsida; order Cupressales; family Cupressaceae; genus Sequoia; species Sequoia sempervirens. The sequence continues at coordinate 304,268,843 of VDFB02075321.1, forward strand.
TCCTGAGGGAACAAACAATGCAACAGAATTTCAAGCTTTAATTCTTCGTCTGAATTTATGTAGAGAATTGAAAGTGGGCAAGGTGGTTATTGAGGGTGACTCCTCTTTAGTAATCAACACCTTGAGGTCAAAAAAAATTCTGAATTGGAAGCTGGGTGAGAAACTGGAGGTGGCACTAGGTTTGCTGGAAGGTTTTGATCAAGTCATGTTCAATCACATTCTTAGGGAAGGGAATGTTGATGTTGATCTCCTATCTAACATGGGTGTGATTGGCCCTGATAGAAAAGTGATTGGTCATGCTATGGAGTGAAGTTAGTGGGTGGTTGGGAGAGTGGCCCTCCAAGTTGGCAGAGGGATTCCAACGGGACAGGGTTCGTGGATGCCGCGTCGGAGTGTTTATGTTGGCGTGGATGTTGAAGGCATTGAAGAGCACTTTGGTGGAGAGGACAATTATTCTGAGTACATGCTTTTGAGGTTGTCAGTTTAAGCACTTTCTTTAATGAAGGCTTCGTTCACGATGAAGGATTTGCAAGACAGTTTTTATGCTGTAAGGACAGCTCACTTACTTGGTAATGATTTCTCGCTCATGTGATGCAAGCATCGCTAGGCAAGTGTGGGCATTTTTAATGCATGGAGGTGACAGTTTGTTCAGAGAATTAACGCATTCTAGGTGTTCTCGTTGTGCTAATGGTGGTGGGTTGAGTGGTAGCAATTGCTTGGTCTCTGGTGTTGTTGGTGGTTGGCAATGGTTGGGCGTTCAAAGTTTATAATTGAAGTCTCAATGGAGGGAGTGGTGTGGTTTGGAGCAGATACTCCAATTTATCTGCAAGCGTCTTCGAGGCAGGCGGTGTTTCGCAAGATTAAGGACCAAAGGTTGAAGCGGATGTTGCTTAACATTGACCCTCTCACCATCGCAGCAATTAAAATGATTTTGGGTTTTGGGCATCTTGAGCGAAAGGAGTGTGGGAGGGATAATGTGCATATTTCATCGAGGTTTTTGGCTTCTCTTTTGGATAGTCGTGTTCCTAAGCTAGAGGCAAAGGAGTTGTTGGTGAGGCTGTTTAGGAAGGGTTTGGTCGGTGGTGTGGAGGAGGTTCTAAAGTCTACAATTCTAGGTACTGGTATCTGGTTCCCAAGTGACCTGATGCTCTTGCGGGAGACTGATGAGGCAGTGAAGTTTTATCCTTTTCTTTTGGACCTAAGTGGGGTGGCCTCATGCGCCATCAGATGATTGTTGTGGTTGCAGTGGAGTACCTGAAGAAAATGCTCAGCTTAATAGTGGTTGGTGGTTTCAAATGGATACGGGACTTCAAGTCCTTTGCTAAGCTCAATGGGTTCCTGTAGTTAGTTAAGTTCCTTGGTTTTTTGAAAATTACAGTAGTCGTTTTGTTTGAAAATGTATGAATTTGGTTGGTCGTGTTGGGGTTAGGTCTAGTTAGTTGTTCTGCAAATTTTGAAAACCTTATCTTTGTGTTTGAAGAATATGGGAAGGATGTATGGTGACGGGTTGTTTTTGGGGTCTTAGAAGTGATGGTTTTCCTACTTAGCAGACGAATGTATGAATTTTTTTTATAAATTAATATATATAAAAAAACTGCTTACGTATCAAAAAATATATATTAATATATGCTAGTATATATTAAATATTAAATATTAATATTGATATTAAATATTAAATATTAAATATTAATATTGATATTAAATATTAAATATTAAATATTAATAATAATATTATAACATATGTTAAATTTCAATCTATAGTCAACCAAAAAAATTCAAGAAATGGATCTTGTTACTAATGGATAGTCATTTTTTTAATAATTTCTTTTGCCTCGATTATTGCTTTGTAGTGCTTTGGGATTTGGCTTGGGATGTTAAATTTAAAAAGTCAACTACAACAATGTTTTTAGAGGTTTTCCTTGTTTTTTTGGACTTCACCCTATGAGCTAATAAATTTTTTTAATCCAAATTTGATGAAATGAAAAGGATTTATTAAATAAACTGTCAACATTCTACTAATATAAGATATGGTTTATTTTAAATTTAATAGATTTTTTTTTTATACGACAAGGGTGTCCCTATGACCCAGCTCAACGGCCCAGCAGCCCATATCTTGGGTACCTAGGGCGAGTTGGGGCGAGACTAGTCCCCTGCGGGTGAGATTCGCTACCCACAAGAAGTCCCACCTCTTAAACCCGGGAGCAGAATTGAACCCGAGACCAATGGGGAGCAAACCCAATGCCCAAGCCAACTTTGCTACCCGTGCGGGCTAATAGATAATTATTATTGATTTTCTACATGCACTATGTGTAAAGTCTTGATTGATAGGTTGATTGAAAAACATCTATAACTTCTAAACAATTACACATTTTTTGAATCCAAAAAATGTGTCACACTCTATGCTTCACAAACTATTGGTTAAAAAAAAATACAATTTCATAAAAAATTTACTAAGTTAGGGTGGTCGGACAAATAGCTTTTAATATTAATAAAAATTCTTACTAAAAAAAGTCATAACTAATTATTTACTTGCAAAAAAATTATAAAAAAAATCCCAACATGTATCCTCTACTTATATTGAAATATTTAGATTTTGGTTTTGCTATAATTAGGTTGGTTGGAGAAACACATGTTTTAATTTTTTTTCAAAAATTAAAGTACAGCTACAATGAAATTTCAAAATTTTGCCAAATAAAATTATTTTTTCCAAAAAAATCATAGCAACTTACAAACCACATTTAATTTACTACAAGTTTTGTTCCTACATATTTTCCAAATTATGTTAATAGCCTATTCAAAAAAATTATGTGAACTAGCTTAAGTCTTTTTTTTTTGTATTTTCATTGCCACTTAGAAGCACAGTTTGACCCATCATGATCTTGCACTCACCGCTACATTTCCACTCACCCCAAGGATCCACGGTGATCCTAAAAGCCATCCATTTATTGCCCTATATCAAATACATAATTATTGAAATTATCCTAAAACTTTTATTTTTTAGTTCAAATTTAGGGTCAACCTTACCTTTCACACTTGACTATTGTATGTAGACTTTACATAGGAATTTCTTATTTGTGAAACTTGGAGTTATATTTAAAGAGGTAAAGATTAGTTTATTTTATAGACATAGAGACCACCCTAAAATATTTTACAACATTCAAGATACATTCATTGGCATAGTCAAATCATTTATTATTGCATTACTTGCTTGCACGAACATCTTAGGCATTAGTTATATTTTTCCTATTATTTTTTATCATTATCAAAGTCATCGAATTGATATCCTTTGAGGTTTGACACAAGGGATATACTATCCCTCTCAAATTCAAAATTTGATCCACAACAGTAATTTTTTTATATGAAAATGAACACAAAATTTTAAGACAAAATGAAGGAAAAAAAAAATCAAAGATTTACAAAAACTGAAATCTAGACCATATCCACAATTGCATAGGTCAAATTCATAAATATATGATTGATCCTATAGTTTTGGAAGTGACTCGTAGTGAATATTTTTACTAGTTCCAACAATTTTGTACACGCTTTATCAATTTTCTACAATGGGATAAATTACTCTTAAACATCTACATTGGCTATCTAGATAAAAAAATAAAAATAAAAAATCAAGTATTGTTACTCTATTATTTAATTTTCATGCATATTTTCATGGCAAAGAGGATACCATCATAGATTCGGAGCCTATACTTGATAATCAAGATCTCCCCACTAGTTGGAGCAAACCCTCCAATAATGATCCCACTCTTACTACCAATATAGCTCTTGGTAATTAACAGTGTGTTCACTTGTGTTAGTTTTTGGGCTCCAACATAAACTTTTGAGGTATAATTACATTTCACCTATATTTTAGGTGAATTGTGTCATATTTTATATTTTTAACATGATGTACACTATTCATCTAACAACCCCAAAAAAAATCGTATATGTATACTTATAAACTATAAAAACGTTATATTAATTTACCTTTTATGAAGGAAGTAATACTTTGGAAGAACATAATGACAATAAATAAAGGGGAGCTCCAACTACAAGCATTAATGCCAAAATCCCCACTCATAAATCCTCCAATAGCTTCTACTAAGCAAATAAAGTTAGAAACAAATGCCTTTCAGTGAGAATTACTTAGAGAATCTCCCAAGAACCATTGAAACTAAGCCAATCTCAATCTAACCTCAAACTTAAGGTCAACTAGAGATAAAATAAAAAACTATGTTCCACGGCCTGTCGGGGACGAGGACGGGGGGACGGCAGGGTACACGTTTCCAGGACGTTTCCTAAGAGGCAATTTTTGGGGGACGGCAAGAGACAGCGACATACATAATACATATATATATATATGTGTGTGTGTGTGTGTGTGTGTGTAATTTTTTCAAAATTTATTAATATATTAGAGAGAGAGAGATAGAGAGGGAAAGAGAGATAGATATGTCAACAAATTAATAATTGATAACAACAATATCAATATGTAAGTAAATCGCGAGAGTAGTACTATAACAACATAAGAAATGTCATTAAAGCATTATAAACTTTATCACAGCAGTATCAAACATCAATAAAACCATGGTCTATCAATATGAAATATCCAAATGTCTCAAACATGTATCCAGAAGTCTCAAAGTTCAAACATGAAAATCAAAATATTAAATACAACAGTCTATGAAATAAAGCCTCATTCGGGCTATGAATATCCAAAGACTCAGAACTATCTGAGTCACTATCATCCTTTGGCAAGAGTGGAACTAAAAGATTTAATATTTAGTCTTTTTCAGACTTTAGCCCAAACAATTAAAACATTAAACAGTTGGTGGGCCTCGTGTGAAGGAACTAAACCTTTAAAAAATTATTTTTTAATATATTTTGACTTGCAGCCTGTGGGGGATGGCGCCGTCCCCGGTACAGGGAACTGTCCCCAATCCGTATCGAGGACGGGGAAACGTACCCAAAGTGAAGGAAACATTTCCTGACATTTCCGATGGAATTTGCATTTTCAAGGACGGCAAGGGGACGTCCCCTTTGCGTCCCCCCGTCCCCGGGACGACAGGGGACGGGGACAGAGGATTTTGGGACAGGGGATGCGTCCCCGTGTAACCTTGATAAAAAAAATGATTGATGATAATAAATGATTGATTAAACAGATTCTGCAAGTGTTTGGCTCACAAAGATCTGTATTAGAGCAATTTAAGTCTTTTCTCAAAATGTAAGTGTATGTTCTATGTATGTGCTTGAATGGCTCCAGTCAGATAGAGCTTAAAGAGCATACATAAACATAATTTGTGTTCGCCGATGAATTGGGCTTGCTTTGAACGGTTATTAAGTGGCACTTTTGGCAAACAGGTTACAAGCTGAATTCATATAAAATTGTGCTTTCCAACTTTAATAACAAAACTACATAACTGAGCCATCAGCTCGGGTGTTCCACCCAAGGAACTTAACTTACAACACTTAAATTTGCAGGTTAGACATGGAGTAGCAGACAACCCACAAAGCTTTATAACGTCTTGGTAATCATAATTCAGCGGGGATATATTAAAAGAACAGTACCATAAAATACATGAATTGGAATTTACAGGCATTCAGATTTTTTATGCAAAGCAAAAAAGGGATTAATACCTGATTAATTTTCCATCTAAAAAGATAACAAAATGGAATATACAACAGAACTTATTAGATAATCTGAGTTGCCCATTATATCCAATCAACAACATTTTGTCCTTGCTGTCTGGAGATATATCATCTGAGGTCATGCCTAACTCCATAGGAATTTGTATTTATAAAATTGGAGAAAAAAAGAGAAACCCTTCACTGTGCTGTTCATTAAACCTGCAAGTGGAGATTTTGAAAAGAGCAATTAAGAGAATGTCTATATATTTATCCAGAATATCCCACTTACTTCATAATAACTTGCTTGCACAAAAAAAAATTTCATGAATATTTACTGCTCGCTGAAAAGCAGGTTTGCATAGTTGCAACACCCAGACAATATAATGACTCGTAACATACAGATGTTGGAATTAATCAAATTCCAAACTTCTGAACAGTCCTCTCATCTGTTTTTCTTAAGCCATTCTAGAATGCCTTTCTCAGCCTCAGATATTTCCTCCTTGTTTTTAAGGGACCCTTCAACAAATTCAAAGTAATCTTTGTAGTTGCGCTTGTAGTAATCATCTAGCCTCTGCAATATGTCACAGAACTTAGGTCAGATGTAAGAGGAGACATTCCATGATAGTCACCTTCACCTGACTCCACTTGCACTCTTTCTCAAAGAGATGGGCGCACACAAACAGAAGAAAAAGGGAAAAAACAGAGAATTTCTCACCTCCTTGTCATATTTAGCCTTGTTGGCTCTGGACTTCTCTAAAAGCTCTGTTGTACAAACAAATTCAATGTCAGCCATTTCATTTTATATTTTCAAAATTATAAAATATTGACGCACACATATATTCATGGATTTGGAGGCCAACCAACCCATCTTGCTGTTGTGAAGAAAATGTCCAACATATATTCAAGCTAAGAATCCCCATACTAAGCCACTGCCTGTAGACCTTTTGGCTTGTGTGGATGGGCACATTGGCATTCATGAGAATTGAAGTTGGAGACCAGGAAGGAGCTTCACAAAGGCCAACACAATGGATGGAAGAACACTGGAATTAATCCTAATTGGGCCATATTTGAACTGGATTAAACACATCTACCTTCATGTCTACAGAGGTAGGGGGGGTCCAATGAGACTGAAGATGGCAATCACAATGGGTGCAAGAGCATTAGAGTTAATATCTCTAGGCCGTGATAGACCAGGTTATGCACATCTACATTCATGAGAAAGGGGTAGGTGAAGTTTAAATGGGCTGGCAAACACCATCATAATGGGGGCAAAGACTTTGGAATTGATACCTATTCGACCATAACAGAACTAGTGAAGACACCATCTACATTTATAACTTTAGAGGTAGAGTGAGGTCCACAGATGGAAATCACAATAAGTGCAAGAACATAAGAACTGGCCTCTTGGGCATATTAGACCTGGCATGCACGCCTAGTCTCATGAGATAGGGGCAGGCAAAGGTCTTAGGGATGCACAAAGGCCACTGGATGGAATCAGGGAAAATTCTAATGGTTGGAAACTTCTTTATAATCATAGAATGGTTGGATTGATTTTGGGGGAAATAAGTAGACTTTGGTCTTAAAGGCATGCATGTTGTGGTGAATACAATAACATTATCTATATCTTAAATGATAAGTTGAATTGTGAAAAAGATGCTAATTAGCAAGTTCGATTTCTTGAAAATTTTGTCAAATAACTAGCAAGAAAACAGGCCATAAAAAATACCCTCCATGCAAGGACACTGAAACTAACAGCCCTAGGTTTATATGAATCTATGCTGCTAATTGCCATTCAAAATTAAACCTTCTAATAAGCTTTACATTCCTCAAGGTCATTTAGGCCTGGTTTTCCCGTTTCAGAGTATGTAAACAGAAGCAATGCTCGTACTGTATCATATGGTTAACATTTGAAATAGGTCCATCGTAATTCAAGACCATGACCACAGATTTCATGCACCCCAGTATACAGAAGTAAAGTACTTTTTTTTGTGGGTATTTGAAAAAAAAAAGACCTGATATATAAGAACTTACTCTGTATAAGCTCATTTCCTTTGGTGTTCACTGTTTCAGCTGTAGCAATGCCGGGGAAGAACGCCAAGTTAAGTAGCAGTGCAGGGAATGCGCATGATAAAAGAACATGTCTCCTCCTGAGGTTATTTAAGCATGGGTATGAGGATTTGAGAGCATAATTAACTTGTGGGCTTCTTGCTATTATTGTTGGGTTGTAATATCCAGTGGTTCTGTGGTTGATTCGAGTGATGGGGATGGAGGGTGTGAGAATAATTGAAGCAGCCATCGTGTGAAAAAGGGAGTCGATATCTAAGATACCATTGTTAATATCATGGGGACTGAAAGGAGACAAATCTTTCGGGGTATATACGAGCGTGATTTAACCTCTAGAGGTATTAAAGAGGAGGCGGCAGCAGTCCCAAGTAAAATCTTTCCATTGGACCTTAATTGTGAGGCTTTTTTTTTAATTATAAAATCTGATGAGTTTTAGTAGTTATATTAAATTTAAAAACACTTTCATTGATAGATATTTGAAAAGGCGAAAACAATCTTAATCTTAATGTAATCTAATATAATCAATTAATGTAATAATAAATTAGTAATTTATTTTTTATATTTGAAATTGGATTTGAAAATAGATAATTAAGATTTAATGAATTTTATGAAAATATGAAATTATGTGTGAATTTTGATCAAGGTTATTGATACAATTCATAATCTCATAAATATGGCTTCGACCTAAAAATTGTAGCCATGAACCTAAAGTTTTCAAATCTTTGGTACCTATAATAAATGTTAGCATGTACCAAAACTACAAATGGAAGGCTTGGTGGTGTTGAGCAATAGTATTAAAGCTTATTATGCTAGGAGTGTGAAGTCCACTAGCTTCCCATGTTGCTCCTTAGTTAGGCATTGTTGATTGAGTCAAAAATTTTGAAAAAAAGTTAGAAGATATGTCAAGCAATGTATGTAATAGATGCATAAGTAGCTAATAATGATGTGGTACAATGATGCTAAGTGCTTGAGACTTGATACAATTGTTAAAATGTAATAAATGGAGTAACCTAGTACAAGGGCTAGGCTTTGATACTTGTTGATACAAGAACTGATGTAATCAAAATGACATGCAAAATAGAATTATGATAGAGGAGTGATTGTTGAGTGGCCCTTTTTGATGTGATAGTGAATATAGTGGATGATATGATACATGACCTAGGAGTGATGTCCTTTTATACATGTCCTATGGGTACAATTTGAGATTTTTGGCATAGGAATTAGTAATAACAACTAATTAGAACTAAGTTGGATTAAAATCAAAATTAATTTTAAAATTGGATGAAGTGGGTCACTTGTGGCCTTGAATTCAATCAAGGTTACAAGCGTAGTCTTGAATTTGGTACAAGAAAAAATTATATGAAAATTGGTGATCTTCAAAGCATAGGCAAGATGATGTTTCTAAGTGCCAATCTAAGTCAAGGGTCAATAGGAGTGCCAGATTAATCAAAATCATGTGCTCAAGCTATGCACCTAGGATACCTACATAAAGTGGTTTAGAAAAGGGGAAAAGTGCAAGGGACCTTTATATTTTGTCCCTACTTTGGTGTAAATGTGAAATTACATGAGAAAGCATACCAAGTAAAAATAAAATGCAAACATAATTAAAATTAGAATAACTAAAGTAACCATCCAAAACCAACGTGTGAATTGCACATAAATTATAAGTGTGATTAGTGATAATATGCTCCATAATTTTGTGTGTTTTGTAAAGAAGTGCACACAAATCAAGGAGAGGGAGAAAGGGAGAGAATTTGGGTAAAATCAAAGCATTATAACATGATAATATAAGTGTAGAAAACTATGCATGAGCATGATAAAATAAGTATGAAAAGTGTAAGGTTGAAGACTAGCTCAATACCCAAGACCACCTACAAAAACAATGAAAACCTTCTACAAGAGGGTATGCAAGAATATGAGCTTGCTTAATATTAAGACTAGGTATGAAGGATATTACATATGAGTACAATGGCCTTCCTTATATAGGCAGTGTGAGGAATATGATTGAACATGATTATGACATATGTCTTAATCCTATGACATGTGACAACTAACAACCTAACTGCCTAGGAATCATGCAAAGCAAGCTAGATAAGATAAGTTCTAGAAAAGTCAATTAAGACTTCTAGAAAGAATCTTATATCCTAAGTAAACTTAACATGTGAATAAGTCCCCTATGTCCCTAGTAAGATAAATTACTAGGTACAAGAAATATATTCACACCAACACCCCCAAGTGCAACTTAGGGAGAAAATTATTATGTAAATGATGCAAAAAATGCAAAGATGTGTCCTGGCTACAAGGCCATTTTAGGTACCCATGTACAAATGCAAATGAGATCTCTCACAAATGGAGAAAGGGAGAAAACCTAGTGGGACAAAACTCCTCTCCAAAAGAGATAAAAGAAACAATCAAGTGAGGAAGGAAGGAGGACTCCATGATACTCCCCAAGTACACCATCCATCACATATATACATTACAAAAGTCCCCCATAAGAGGGAAAGAAAGAGACCACATAGCCCCCCCATAATGAAGTAGCTCCAAAACCATTGAAGAATGTCTGAAGACAAAAGAGAATCCAATGTCTACAAACAACATATCTCCCCTTAGAAATAAAATGATCCAATGACCAATGTTGAAGATGATAAAGAAGTCGGTTTGGGCTCAAAGTGCACCATAAGCTCTGCTACCTCCAGATCTTTAATTTCTTCAAACCCTCATGACTTTGACAAAAAATGTCAAATTTAGGTGAAACAAAAGTCAATCTTGACTTTCTCAATTGCTCTGAACTCAAATTTGATCTTAGATTCCCTCCAACACGAGTCAAAAGTGACTTTCCATGAAAACCCACATAGAGACACCCTCCAAATTTGAATTTTTTTTCAATTTTTTTTATTCTCATGTTCACCATATGGTGCAAGGGAAGAGCATACTCAACCTTACTAAAAATAACCTATATCTCTCACTAACAATAGCTCAACCCTCAAATCCGAGAAGGGTTTTGCAAGGCTTAGCTTTGATATCATGTAAGAGATGGTATAGAATGTTGTAATACCACGTAAGAGATGAAGATTAGCTCAATACTCAAGACCACCTGTGAAAAAAATGAAAACCTTATATAAGAGGGTATGCAAGGATATGAGCTTGCTTGATATTAAGACCTATCAAAATGATGATGAGGGATGAAGTATATTGCAAATGAGTACAATGACCTTCCTTATATATGCAAGGTGAGGAATAGGATTGAACATGATTGTGACATGTGTCTTAATCCTATGACATTGACAACTAACAACCTAACTACCTAAGAATCATGTATTACAAGCTAGATAAGATAAGTTCTAGGAAAACCAACTAAGACTTCTAGAAAGAATCTTATATTCTAAGTAAACTTAACATGTGAATAAGTCCCCTAAGTCCCTAGTAAGATAAATTTCTAGGTACAATCTACATATATTCACACAAAAAAAACAAAAATTTTGAGTAAAAGCATGATAAAGTGAGTATAAAAATCTTATTATAGATGTGTGATAAGGAAACTAGAGAAAAATAGAGATATATATGTGAGATACTTATATGTATGTGAATACTAAAATATGCCCCCACTTTTACCCCTAATTGGAATAACCATGAATTTATGTGATCTACAAAAATCCAACAACAACCTTGTCCTCCAATTGACAAGATCAACTAAAAATCATGAAAAATATAAAATAAAATATGTAAGAAATAGAAAGAAACTTATGTCAAAGAGGACCACAACATGTATTACCTAAATTTTTTTCCCCCAATGAGACTATCATCTTTTATATCATGATACCAAAGTGAAGTGTGACCCATTAATGTTTGTTTGTGAATAAATATAACATATAGTGATAGAAATTTTGATGAAGTCTTTGAAGAGGTCACCTTTTCTTAATATTGAGATTTCTATTTTGTAATAATTACCTCACTTTGATTCTTATTATGTATCTTTGTAAGCATACCACCATATATTTCTCAATTGATGTGTATATGTATGTATATATATTTCCTTTCTCTTCACTAGGTATGTCATATGATGTGTTAAATTCATATAAAATATTATCAATGTGAAAATTAGTTATCTTGGATCAATAGCCTTGGAGGAATTCGCCTTATCATGACGAGGAGGAAAATATATATTTTTATAACCATCAATAGCCTCAACTTGTATATCATATGTTTATTGATAAGATATTATATATTATGCTTGAGTGAAACGTATATACTTATATTATGTCCATGTATTCAATGATAATCATAAAATTAATAGGCATTAGAATTCGTTGGTGTATGCTTAATGTATCAATAGATTTTAATGGGAGGAAATTTGATAAGTCATTCTTGTAAATGTGTTTCAATGCCAATTGTGGGGGATCTTCTATCTAATAAACTTCCTTGTATTCCTTAGTTGTGTTTGAATGATGTTCTCATGATAAATGAAAATAATATAATGTGTAACCTTATACTCATGTTTTTACCCATACTAGATGATAGGATCTTCATATGGAGCCACATTATAGCCACTCAACGTTGAAAGATTAGTATTACCCCTATTACACACCAATTGTGTAATTACTATTTACTATTACTATGTAGGGTAAAATATGAATGTAATGTGAATTATGAAGATGAATAAATTGTGCCCGTACCATGTTATCAATATGAATGTTATCTCATTTGATGTTATCTCATTCGATGTTATCTCAGTTGATGTTATTTCATGGGGAAATACTGCATATATGTGAATAGATGGTTATTGAATTATTATTCTAACTTTGGAGATGTTTATGTATGTTGCATATGTTGTGAATAGTTGACTGTCATAGGCATGTGTTAATGGTTGCAAGTACATGTTCCATTCCTCCAGGTGGAGGGGAAGTATCACTCGGGAGAAGATCTTGGCCGGGTAATCGGTAAAAGTAAACTATCTAAGCATATACACACACCACATTAGAATGATTGAGTTGAGTCTATTTGTGGGTAGTAGGTAAGTCATCCTTAGCTGATATATCTACATTTGAGAGTATTGTTTACTACTACATGTATTATTCCAAGTGATGTTTATCTTTTTGAACTTTTGAGATCTTTCTTGTGCTAATACAATTATATTGACAAGTGGGATGTACATGGAAGTATGTGTATATGTATGCACATGCATGTCAATGGGATCTAACAACATGTATATGCACATGTATAGATATACCACATGTAAACACTTATCACTATGATGGTAATTGTGAATGGCTATATGTGAATTGAATGTGAACATAGTATATACATGTATCCATATGTTTATGTATATCGATACATGTGTACGTTGGCGAATGGACATGCTCATACAAATGCATCGATATAGATATACCTACACATACGTGTTCATAGAGGCATATACATTTATGCATATATATATGCATACATTCTATATAATTATATACTATCTTGCTTGTACTCATATATATATATATATATATATCAAATGTATGCTTACATTATAGGCTTGCGATATATATATTTATCGAATGTATATATATATATGTAAATATATATTAATAGTTTTATATATATATATACATACATATATATATAAATATATAAATATATATATATATATATATAAATATATATAAATATATATACATATATATATAAATACATGAGTATTTCACTATATATATAACATAATATATATGTTATTATAATTTGACTATCTCTTGTTCAATAGAAGTTGATTTATAAAGGTTGTTATAGTCGATAGAGACTATGATAAAGGAGGTTGATAATAGTCATTATTGACTATGTTTAGTGAATTCGATTTAATAGCTTATGACTGTTAGTGTAAACCAATTATCATTTTGTAAAACACGCGATAAAAGACATTATAATGTGTTTGATATTGTTGTCTATAATAAGCTTGACTTGGTCAACACCATTAGTAAGACCAACCTTGACTTTTTCATCTTCTCAAGTCGATTCATCCTCCAAATGGATTGATGGAAATTTGCTATCATAAAATGGAAGTTGATTGATTTTTTTGGTAGTTAAACCGTGCCAAATATGAGGGTGAGAGAATGGAAATGGTACCACCTTTGAATCTAAGTTGTTGTAGATATATTTTCATTGTGACAATTCGAATTAAGCATATGCAGATTGAATAAATCTTTAGATTGATGTCACTAAACAAGTTGACCTGTAGGTGATTGTGTTGAGTATTAGCTTAAGAAGTCACCACCTTTCTGATATGTTTCATGTGTTTCTTTGCATGGAGATTATTGTCCATTAACATGCCTAAACTTTAGGCTCTGAGGTTACCAAGTTGCTCTATAAATAGTCGAACCATTTCATTTGGAAGGGACGCATTCTTCCACAATATTTCACATCTTTTGCAATTCTTATCTCTGCATTATTGCTAGCCATACTCTATTTTACATTATGTGAGAGAAAGGGAGTGAGTTCTTTTTAGTTGTGAGGAAGATATTGAGAGGAGTAAGCTATCAACTTGAGTGATAGAGTTTATGGTGACATTCTTGAGAAGTTGTTTACCAAGCTTGCTACTGTTGGAAAATGTTGCATTGTTGCCATTTATTTGGATAAGCAATAACAGGCATGGGGATCTCTTCTTCTTTGTTATTTTACTTTGAAATGATGTGTCTTGCATGCATGGTTGAGATGTCTTTCCCAGTATATGTATTAGAGGAATTAGAGTGTTTTGAAAAGGAAATTGAAGTTTTTATGTTGTTTTCATAATGTGTTTTTAAGTACTGCATAGTAGGATATGATTGTTTATCATAGGTATTATATACTAGGTATGACTGAACATGAAAGGCACATATGGTACACTTAGCTAAGTTATTGATTTAACTAGGAAAGCTTGTGATTACTCCTAGGATTGAGATAATCCAGTATGGGAGGGAGTTCATGTACTTACTTATAAGTAGGGTTATTCCAAGTATGTAGGTTATCTCTAGGATGATGCATTGTCCATTGAAGGAAATACCTGGCTTGAGTACTTACTAGTTAAGTAGGTTTATTCCAAGTAGATTAATATAGTGATAGTTTATCTCTAGGATGATGGACTATCCATTGAAGGAAATACCTATGCATAGCTTAAGATAGCCTTAAGTCAAATCATCCCTGAGTAGTGTATGTGATGGATGGCCCTTAGTAGAACATATTAAATGAAACACTTTGGCCAAAGTAGTGTGATAACCTTTGGCTCCACTGTTAGTTCACCGTGATCCAGTATTACATGCTAGACAAAGATTGTGGGATTACAAGTTCAAGTTATGAAGGACACAACACTATGCTCATTTGGTTGTCGTTACCAGTTACTCTACCAATCTCTTCATCAAAGGAAAGGGCCATCTATCGAATGATAGATGTGTGGGGGACCGCATTATGAGTCTGTGGTTGGTGAAAAAGTGCTTGAGTGATGCTTCTCCTCCACAACAGGTGACAAAAGAACCAAGATTTGAAGGGAAGGATCCTGGACCGTCTTACAGCTATTTGTTCTAAAGCTCATTGAGCTATGTGTGTAATTGTATGCATTCTTGGATTGATTTATTTTATGAAATGAAAAGGAATTCATGTTGTAATATGTTATGCATATTGATTGAAAGTTATCAATAAAGAAAGAAAAAATGTATTGCAATGGAATGTTAGTTTATTTACTCGTATGGTGAAAAATTATAAATTTTTACTTCATTGAAGGGTTAGTATGTTACATTTGGTATCAGAGCTACTAGGTTCAAGCACTGAAACCTATGAGCTCATTACACAACAATGTATAAACCTTATTAGAAGATAATGGTTGAAAAGTTCTTGTGCCACAATGGCAAGGGAAAAGAACATAGGGAAGTGAAAAGGAAGATGTGAATTTCTAAAAATTTGTGTAAATTTGGGACTAGTTAAGATTCATCCCTAGAGTAGGAAATCCTAGACCAATAACTTATGATATTACCTGGGATTGTGGAAGATTATGCAATCAAGTTATGTAGGAAGGTTAGGAAGAATGACCAATATATACCTTTATCCTATGAAATAGTTATATAATTCTAAGGGGAAGAGAAGAAATGAGATAACCCCTTAATAGTAGCAACCTATAGTTGTAAAGAGTCAAGAATTCTTGGATTTAGTGAAAAGATATGAATCTTTGTGTATGCAATGTCAACATAAATTAGATCGAAGTACAGACTCAACAAAGGAGGTATCCACAAGGTTGGAGAACTCTTGACATAATTCTAATTCTTGTGTAAAGATAGGATCTTACAAGAAAAGATTTAGTAACTAGGAAAAGAGAAAAGACCGGAATGGTCAGAAAGAATAAATCAATGACATGGGCATGGTTTCACCAACCAAAATCGATGAGATTATTGGAGTTTGATTAAAATGAGAAAAAGAGACCAAACAACTTTGGTATCTCTAAAGGTTATGAGAGAATAAGATTCCAATCATTGGAATAAAGTCACTTGAAAATAGATTGTGAGAAAGAAACTTGTAAAGATAAATCGGGTTGGTCTAACCAAAGGATTGGATAGTACATAGATTGGTTGGAGTATAATATGAACTCACCAACATGTCTGTGAAAATCAACATTTGTTTAGAAGTTCCAAAAGGAAATGAAATACAATAAGGCACTATGTGTCAGATCAATAGAATTTGTAAGGAAAACAACGTTCTAAGTTGAAAGGTACATCAACAAAAGAGACTTGTGAGCATGGATATTCCTCCACCAAAAAGGATATTGGAAAGAAAATGGGAATATTAGTGTGTCTCTTAACTTCTAAGTTGACGATTATTCATTAGATCTCTTATTAAAATGATCCAAAATATCGAATCTAAGAGATTAGAAATCAATGATGAATCTATATTCAAAGTATAACATTGAGGCAAGAAAAGGAAAAAGAAAGCCAACAATAAGGAATGAAAAATCTTTTCAAAGGAGCAAGTGTTTGCTAGGAATTTAACTTTGAGATGATAGAATGTTGTGAAAACACTAAGGGAGGAAGGAAGGGAGTGGATTGACTCGGGTTAAGTACCCCATCCAATGAAAAACATAGATATATTTTCAATTTGGAAGAACTAATGACTTCTTTTCAATTCATGATGCCAATTAAGTCATACATTTTATGACCACAAGGAAAAGGTGTTGGGATTTTTGGAGAAAGATAAATGGAAAGGTCAAGGATTATGACCTATTATCATCTCATACCTTATATTTATCTGATCGGAAGATCAAATGATATTAACATCGATGCCTTATAAAAGGATAGGCAAATAATTTGATCATGATAGGGAAGATCATTGCCTATGGGATTGGCAAGGGAAGATCTAGGATACTCATGAATTGGGAGAAGAAAGTGTCTCTACGCTCCTATATACCTTATATGGGGATTTAGATAACGATGATATATATAAGTAGTAATACTACATAATATGAAGTATATCCATATCATGAAGCAAATTGAATCTATAGCTTACTATGCTAAGAGGTTTGGGGATGATAAGGTTTGGCTAATAAACCATAGAGATGGAGTGAAAGATAAGGTAAGATGTGACGCTATGCAACCACATCAATTATCTTTACTTGATTGATCACTACCTTACTCTTGAATGAAATCCTAGGTTTAAGAATAACCTAATTGGGATGAGAAGTTCATATGATTAAAGAGAGAAAACTTAGGTTAAGTTTTACCTATTGGGTTGGAATATGTACAGACTACTCATTAATAGCTTTAATTTGGGAATAACTTACTTCGTTGAGTTGTACATTTGGTCTTGATTGGATATAGGGGTAGAGTAACCTATAACATTGGACTAGTCATTGATTAAGGACTCTATCCTAATATTTGGAAGGGAATATTGAGGTTGAGAAATTTGCCCATTTGAATGTGTAAATCACTTGAGCTTATGAAATTATATATGAACGGAAACATAGGTGGGATACCTAGTGAGTTAAAGTAGCTACTTGGTTAATTACTTTACACTCTTGAAAGGAATTCATATTGTTGACAAGACCCTACTTTGATTGGCTCTTATATTAAAGGGGATACACTCTCAAAGGGAAGCATCTATTGTTATGTTGTGACATCATACAATTTTCACTTAGCGTGAAATGTTGGAAATTTTACTAAGTAGAACACCAAGATTGTTACATGTGAGTGAATCCATGGAGTTAACAAGAAACATTCATAATTGGTAATTAGGTATGCAATTAAATTTGATATGTTCTAGGGACCAATGTAATTGAACAAGGATTAATACTTGAAATTAGTACCAATTTTTATCGAGAAAATTAGATTGAGTTGAAATATGGATTACATCTTTGAAAATAATCCGAGGATAGAAAAAATCCATAGTATGGATGTCCTAAGATAAATGGGATTTATCTCCACAAACTCCTAACTATTATTATTTGGGAATTAAAGATGGCATGAGATTGTAAAATAGGTTTTCACTTAGTCAAATAATAGACTATTATTGGATATAAAAGAAACTATGTACCCAAAATTTTGGAAGATTCAGGAATGAAATGAGGAAATTAATGTCAGAGTTAGGAATCAAAATGAAAAAGGGAATTTTCGGATGAGAAACCACTATAACCTAGGAAAAGATAGAATAAGAGGTTGCATGGAAAGTGGCAAGATAATGTCTAGTATGCCAATAAATGAAGACCGTATGTCATCATCGGTAGGACATGTATACTCTCTTAAGATTCCAGAGGGAGAGTGGTAGAACACAAGATAGATCAATCTATCTATGTTGGTAAAATTGACATAATGTTCTAGTAGACAGACTCACCAATGCTATTTGGAAACATGAGTTATAGATTTCGAACCTAAATAATATATTGTGAGAAGTAGTTGCTTAGTATTCCTAAGAAGGTTATCTCAGTTATGAATGAGCAAATAATGATAGGTTTGTGTAAACCATGATCATACTATGAGACATTCAATTGAATGAATGTGCTATATATTATAGCCAAATAGGAAAGAATGGTAAAATCAAATCTTGAATGATTTATAAACTTCTAACATTGAGGTTGGACCATATATGGAAAAGAAGGTTGGAAACTCTATTAAGCTGAAATAGGCTTATAAATAGGGTAAACCATAGACTTGATAGAATGTCAAAAAGGAGTAATAGATCGAAGAGATTGATGAAACTTTGTCAATATAAAGCTTAAGTATGAAGCAGTGTCAAAATTTGACAAGTGTCCAAGAGCAATTTTATGCTCAAGATGGACAAGTAATCAAGAACAATACTTTATGGGTAAGGAAAATGGATGTGTGTGATGAACGAACTCAGTTTATTAGTTATCTAAAAGTGTAATTACCAAAGGGGAAGGATGGGACCCATGGTGTAGTGTGCAATACATTCTTATTCCTTTTCTATTTAAATTATACTAAGGATAAATTCATGGACCAATGATTTTCGATCACTATGTTTTATGTGTCATGTATAACTACTATTGTATCTAGGATGTGTATATATGATAATGTAATAAAGCTCTTTGGGAGAGTAAGTATGTGTGAGGCATACAAGGTTTCCCTATGAGATAGTGAGGGCACTCAAAGCAAGATCCAAGAAGGACAAGGTTGCAAGGAGTGATGCTACATAGGATAAATGTTTATAAATCTTACGTATTTTGAGAATGGATGTAAAACTTTATTTGACTTTATATGTATGTTAAAGTGTTATAGATCATTGGGGATGATGATTCACAAGGGGGGAAGTATGTTACACCCCAATTGTGTAATTACTATTTACTATTACTATGTAGGGTAAAATGTGAATGTAATGCGAACTATGGGGATGAATAAATTGTGCTCATACCATGTTATCAAAGTGAATGTTATCTCATTTGATGTTATCTCAGTTGATGTTATTTCATGGGGAAATACTGCATGTATGTGAATAGATGGTTATTGAATTATTATTCTAACTTTGGAGATGTTTATGTATGTTGCATATGTTGTGAATAGCTAACTGACGTAGGCATGTGTTAATGGTTGCAAGTACATGTTCCATTCCTCCAGACGAAGGAGAAGTATCACTCGGGAGAAGATCTTGGTCATGTAACTGGTAAAAGTAAATTATCTGAGAATATACACACACCACATTAGAATGATTGAGTTGAGTCAGTTTGTGGGTAGAAGGTAAGTCATCCTTAGCTAATATGTTTGCATTTGAGAGTATTGTTGACTATTGCATGCATTATTGGGTGATGTTTATCTTTTTGAGATTTTGAGATCTTTCTTGTGCTAATACAATTATATTGACAAGTGGGATGTATGTGGAAGTATGTGTCTATATATGCACATGCATGTCAAAGGGGTCTAATGACATGTATATGCACATGTATAGATATATCACACGTAAACACTTATCAATATGATGGTAATCGTGAATGGCTATATGTGAACATATATATATATATAGATATACCACACGTAAACACTTATCAATATGATGGTAATCGTGAATGGCTATATGTGAACATATATATATATATATGCTTATGTATATTGATACATGCATATGTTGGCGAATGGACACACTCATACGAATGCATTGATATGGATATACCTACACATACGTGTACATAAAGGCATATACATACATATATATATATATATATAATGTGTTTATTATATACTATCTTTCCTATACTGTTATAGGCTTGTGATATATATATATATCAAATGTATGCTTACATTATAGGCTTGCGATATATATATATATTAACGATTATATATAAATATATATATATATATATATATATGTATATAAATACATGAGTATTTAAATATATATATGTGTGTGTGTGTGTATAATATATAATAATATATATTTAACATAATATATATGTTATTAGAATTCGACTATCTCTTGTTCAATAGAAGCCAATTTATAAAGGTTGTTATAGTCGATAGAGACTATGATAAAGGAGGTTGATAATAGTCATTATTGACTATGTTTAATGAATTCGATTTAATAGCTTATGACTGTTAGTGCAAACCGATTATCATTTTGTAAAACACACAATAAAATACATTATAATGTGTTTGATATTGTTGTCTATAATAAGCTTGACTTGGTCAACACCATTAGTAAGACCAACATTGAATTTTTCAAATGTATTTATCTTCTCAAGTCGATTCATCCTCCAAATGGATTGATGGAAACTTGCTATCATAAAATGGAAGTTGATTGATTTTTTTGGTAGTTAAACCGTGCCAAATATGAGGGTGAGAGAATGGAAATGGTGCCACCTTTGAATCTAAGTTGTTGTAGATATCTTTTCATTGTGACAATTCAAATTAAGCATATGCAGATTGAATAAGTCTTTAGATTGATGTCACTAAACAAGTCGACCTATAGGTGATTGTGTTGAGTATTAGCTTAAGAAGTTGCCACCTTTCTGCTATGTTTCATGTGTTGCTTTGCGTGGAACTTTTTGTCCATTAACATGCCTAAACTTTAGGCTATGAGGTTACCAAGTTGCTCTATAAATAGTTAAACCATTTCATTTGGAAGGGACACATTCTTCCACAAGATTTTGCATCTTTTGCAATTCTTATTTTTGCATTATTACCAGCCATACTCTGTTTTACATTGTGAGAGAGAAAGGGAGTGAGTTCTTTTTACTTGTGAGGAAGATATTATTGAGAGGAGTAAGTTATCAACTTGAGCGATAGAGTTTATGGTGACATTCTTGAGAATTTGTTTACCAAGCTTGCTATTGTTGGAAAGGTTGCATTGCTACCATTTGTTTGGATAAGTGATAACAAGCATGGGGATCTCTTCTTCTTTGTTATTTTACTTTGAAATGATGTGTCTTGCATGCATGGTTGAGATGTCTTTCCCAGTATATTTATTAGAGGAATTAGAGTGTTTTGAAAAGGAAATTGAAGCTTTTATGTTGTTTTCATAATGTGTTTTTAAGTACTCCATAGTAGGAGATGAGTGTTTATCATAGGTATTATATACTAGGTATGATTGAACATGAAAGGCACATGTGCTACACTTAGCTAAGTTATTGATTTAACTAGGAAATTTTTTGTTTACTCCTAGGATAGATAATCTAGTATGGGAGGGAGTTTGTGTGCTTACTTGTAAGTAGAGTTATTCCAAGTATGTAGGTTATCTTTGGGATGATAGACTATCCATTGAAGGAAATACCTAGCTTGAGTACTTACTAGTTAAGTAGGTTTATTCCAAGTAGATTAATATGGTGATTGCTTATCTCTAGGATGATGGACTATCCATTGAAGGAAATACCTATGCGTAGCTTAAGATAGCCTTAAGTCAAATAGACCCTAAGTAGTGTATGTGATGGATGACCCTCAATAGAACATATTGAATGAAATAATTTTTCCAAAGTAGTGTGATGACCTTTGGCTCCACTGTTAGTTCGTCATGATCCAGTATTACATTCTAAACAAAGATTATGGGATTACAATTTCTAGTTATGTAGGATGTAATGCCCAAAAATTCACACCAAAATACAGTTAAGAACCAAATACAAATTTCAAATTTTGTTCTCTTACACTTGTAAAACTCTCAAATTTTTCTACCAACACAGACACTATAAGAAGGCATACAACTTTTGACCAACCATAAACTATAGTTCTTCTAGTTAGATAACTAAATTGCTTAGACCATCATGGTCAGTTCAAGAGGAGATGTGGAATCCACATCACTGAAGTACACTTAAATAGTTCAACCAACCCAAAATTAATCTAAAACATTATATAAGACACATGCCAACAATAACTGATATATATATATATACGACACAACACTATGCTTAGTTGATTGTCATTATCGATTACTCTACCAATCACTTTGTCGAAGGGAAGGGCCATCTATTGAATGATAGATGTGTGAGGGACCTAATTATGAATTTGTGGTTGGCGGAAAAGTGCCTGAGTGATGCTTCTCCCCCACAACAAGTGACAAAGAAGCAAGATTTGAAAGGAAGGATCCTGGACCATCTTACAACTATTTGTTCTAAAGATCATTGAGCTATGTATGTAAATGTATGCATTCTTGCATTGATGTATTTTATGAAATGAAAAGGAATTCTTGTAATATGTTATTCATCTTGATTGAAAGTTATCCATAAAGAAAGGAAAAATTTATTGTAATGGCTTGTTACTTAGTTTATTTACTCGTATGGTGAAAAATTAGAAATTTTTACTTCATTGAAGGGTTAGTATGTTACAACCCCACATTCACTCATTAATTAAACATTTCATGAAATAATATACAAGATCGAAAAAAATATCTTGGGAATTTCCCATTAATTTCATGACATATTTTTAATTATATTTTATCTAATAGTTGTGCTCCACCTTAAATGGGTTTGTTCATGGGTGGTTTTTCACTTCTCAACACAGGTAATACACAAGTGTGTCACCTCTCTTGAAAGAAAATTTCCTAAAAGTTGTAGAAGATTACCCCAAGGTCTCTCAGGTGTCAGGTCATGACTTGCATGGAATGTCTCAGTGTTTTGATTTGATATTGTTGGTAATCACAGGGAAGCCTTATGTAAATTAATTTGGAAGGGAATTGATTCATTGAATGGAATTTATAAGATTCTGAAATGTTATGTTGTTGCTGCAAGTTCAAGATAGCAGTCTAAGACTCCACTTTGACCATCATATTTGGCTTTACAATGTGCAATGATGCTTGAACTTGTCTAAATTACTATTTGAAATAAAATTCAAAAGGGCAAGGAAAGAAGGAAGTTCCTAGATCTAAAACTACCAATGAACAGTGATAATGGAGGATGCTACAATGGACAACCTTCCTAAAACCAAGTTCCACTTAACCAAATTAACTCACAATCTCATGAAACTAATGCAATCTTCTAAGGTTTGCAAATTTTCAACCATTCATTCACCATAAAGCATGAATAAAAGATATAATTAATTGCAGGATTCAAATCACGTTCAGACTAGCTTTACATTGTTGTTTATCATCAATAAACAACAAAAAAGAAAAGTACCAAAGCAACAAAATTCTTCAATACCAATGAACAACATTAACTAATCTACCAAAGCATGTAAAACTCATAGAACGACCAAGTAAATCTACTCAAATATATTAATTATGAAGAGAAGAATCATGAAACATGAGATGAAACTCAAGAATCGACCCAAAAGCAATGAATTTCTATAAGAATTTCAGTAGCATGTCTTTACAACAACTCAACTCTCTCTTGAAAATGAGAGGATACCCCTATTTATAGTGTCCAAAAATAAAAATGAATGGCCAAGATTCAATCTCATTGTGTGGCCAAGATTCACTACAAACTAGGGTTTCACCTACCCCTTAATATTTTACAATTTAAAATTACATCTTTGTCTTCTAGTGGCCAGCACTGTAGCACTTTTGTCTTGTAGTTGATTTCCTTTGTTGTAGCTATACTATGAGAAATTCATCATCAATAACTAGATTTCCCTCATGCTTCTTCACAGTAGCATATTCCACAAACTTTCCAATCAACACCTAGAGCTTGTTCCACTCCATTATATCAAATTGGAGCACCTGGAAGTTTCACTTCCTTGACCTGCTAGTAATCACATCCCAATCTTTATCACATTTTGGCATATTCTTTATCACTTGCTCAGATTGAGTGAAGGCTCAAGTAGAAAAATCCATAAAGTCTGTTGTGAGTGTGTTCGTGGCTCCGTTCTCCATCTTCTTATGGAAGTATGGCTTTATTTTCTTTGGATCCAACTCAACGGTGGGAATATCATAATCTATCATTAGTTTTAGGTACTCCTCACAGGTCATCCTGATTTCCTTAGCCCAATCAATGTCAAGCTCCACTTCATGGAGCACTCGTTCTAAGGTTTCTTTCCTGTGATCAAGGCCCAATTTCCATGTTTCTATGAGCCAATGATCATCCTTCACTTGTGCCAGCTCCTTTTCCCAAGATTTCTTAGGTATCTTGAGGATATCCTCAAGTTTGGGATACATAATTCTATAGAGCTCTAGGAAGTCAGTGCAGAATTTCCTTGTGCCCTCAAGTTGTTTTTTCACCTTGCAAAACTTATTGGCCATTCTAATAGCATGATTGATGCCCATATTTCCATTGTAGACCACCTATCGGAACCAATCCTCGGTGGCCTTTGTCCAGTTCTTCCTTCTTTCTAGCTTATTGATATGGTCCTTGGACAACAGTTGTGGCGGTGCTGACGATGTTGATGGCAGTTCTTTAGTAGATGACCATTGTTGTATGTAGGGTGTCAAATTTTCCACTTGTGCTTTTAATTCCTCCTTAGAGGATTTGTTCTTATTCATTTGATGCACAATGGTAGCGACGGATCCCTGAAGATGGTCAATTTTCTTCTCCCTAGTGGCCATTACTAAGTCAATGGTGGAAATACTATAACTAACTCCTCCCTCCACCACTGGAGTAGTTATTTGAACTATCCTTGATCCCGAGGCGTCCATTGTTAGATGGGATCTAACCCTTGGTTTCTTTTCCTTCTTCATTCCTATTTGTGCTTGAGCCAGGATGGCTTCTAACCTCTCTTTTGGATCCATAAGGATAGGGGCCTTCTTTTACAATTGCTTTTCTAGCCACTTGGGCATCTGGGACCCTTCCTTTGGTAATTCACGATCACCTTCCTCCGTTTGAGCATGTTGGATCTCCATTTCTTGGTGACCCAGGGCCTCTTGTTCTGTCTTTTCCTCCTCTTCTTCATCTAAATCTTGAATGAATATATATTTTCCCTCTAGAGACTTAGTGGTAGCCACGTTTTCTTTGGGGATATCTTCCCCTTCAAATGACTTCTCTTCTTCTTCTTGCCTACGTTCTTCAAGATGCTCTATCTCTAGGTTTTTTCTTGCTTCAACCTCTTCTTCAAGCTTATTTTCTTCTCCTGTAGGAGGCATTTCCTTGTCATGATCAAGATTTCTCTCTTGTTCCTTAGTAGGAGGCTTTGTGGTTACCTCCATTTCTTCATCTGTATCCTTCTTCTCCTCAGAAGGCTACTTCTCAACTTCCTCCCCAACATCCTTGAGTTGTTGGGCCAACTCTTCCTCGAGCTCTTCGTCAAAAGTTTTTGCAATATATTTTGTGTTGGGGTCCTCAACATCTTCTTCGAAGGATTGTGTTTCCTCTTCTTCATGCACCACTTCATCAATGACTAAATGTTGATGTTCGGGATGCTCATGATAATCATCAGGCTCCTCTTCCATTTCCTTAGCTATCTCCCTTTCTTGTCTTTCCAACTCCTCAAAAATCCACATGGTTGTCTCCATCTTGGGTGGCTTAGTTGGGGGAGGAGGAACAAGGAGGCTTGCGATGACTTGGGCTAGGGAAACCTACACTACAAGATTCATCAATACTCCAAAAAGCTCCATTGGTATGTTTTGCATATGCTTGGCGAAAGCTTCTAGGAGAGTAAGGGTGGGCATTGTCACTGTAGAGGCTAAGGGAATAGTCATTGATGGATACATGAAGGAAGAAGAGAGTGAAGAAGTGGTAGTGGAGGAAGAATCTATTACCATAATTTATGCAGCAAGTGAGGTGGAAGTAAGGTGAACCAAATATCCATCACGGGCGAAGAAGAAGCAGGAAATGCTTGAGATGTTGACAGAGGAGTAATGGTAGTGGCCACAATAGTGGCAGTGAGAGTAGATGCAGTGGGTGGAGAATTCGATTGCTCAGCCTCTTCCTCTTCTCCCTCATGGAGGGGGTCCTCCTAAATGGTGGGAATCTCTATGAAACCACCTAATTTTTTTGATTTCTTAGAGGGCTCACCCTCTGGTGCCTTCCTTGAATATACTTTGTGCTTAGGCTGGCATTTTTCCACCTCTTTTCTCTTCTTTGACCTATTAGTTGGAGGAGATTTTGAAGTTTCCCTAGATGGTGCAGCAACAATTCCACTCTCCATCTTTCTTTTGAGCTCATCCTCGAGCTCTCCATAAGTCAAAGTTGCTCCTTGAAAATTCAACTGAGCAATATGCCCATCAATCCACTACTTTGTCCTGGCTTCTATTGGTTTCATTAGAATATCAAGGCCATTGACCTCTTCCTCATTCCAGTTAATTAGGGGCAGTGACAAGTTGGCAACAACATCAAATCTTGGATCTATCACTATTTTTCATCCTCTACAATTTGATTCGGCACTGGGAACAAGTTGACTGTTTTAACAAAATATGTCATCATGTGCATATAGTGCCTCATCCGCACCTCTTTATCATCTTTATAGTTTTCCCAAAATTCTTCAACATTGTGCCAATGGGCATATTCTACCCCGACCATCTTCTTTAATTTTCCATACGGATCCATTTGTGGTCGGGCAGTGTGGAGCTCTAGGTTGTATTCAATGATTTCCTTCTCTGAGTATTCCACACATTGGGATGCAAGGAGGGCATACATACCTTGGTCAAACATAAGAGGCTATGGAATTCTCGGCCTATGCTTGTCACTCAAAAGAGTATGTGCACATTGTAGCTATCTAGAAACCTCAAGTAATATCAACTGGTCATTTGGGTACTGGGGCAGCTTATATGGCCTCTCGGAGAAGCCCTCGGTTATGATGTATGTGAACTTGGGAAATTGGATGAATAGAAATATGAACCAGTGGATGAAGGTGTTTTCACTATGAGAGACTCTCCTTTTGAAGTCACCTCCAAGTAATTTGATAATGTTCCCGATAAAGGCATCATTTACCCTACGGTAATCTTTCTTGAAGTTGTGGTACTGGAGCTGTGGGTACCTGTCATAGACCTTCAGTTCCCTCCTCAAATTTTGGCTTGGTGCCATGAAGAGACCTCTATTTTGAGTGTGGTTAGCCAATAGATAGACCAAGTATGAGGTCATGTAGAATTGGGAAGTCTTCTTCACCGCTACAAACTATTCATGTAGGCAATAGCTAATCATTCCTTCCCAATGGAACTTAAAACCTTTCCTCTAATGATCTCTTCTATGAAATACAACATCCACTCTTAGAAATATGTTGCAATTGGGAGGCCCATGAATCTGCTCAGTAAGGTTACCAAATCATGGTAATCCTAGTGGAAATCACTCCTAAAAAGCTCTTGAGGGACTTTGTTCGCATTGCCTCTCTTTTCCTTCCACCAGTATTGATTAATCAACTTCCTGCATTTGAGGGGGCCAGCTTTCCATGTTCTTTTGGCATACTCCTTTGATGTCTCTTCCATCTTGTCAAAGGTGGGGATGTGGAAAGTCTGCCCTATAGACTTGGAGGACAAGTCAACCAATATGTTGTCATCTCGATCTACAATTCTCTTGGTCTGCTCTTGGTAGGCTTCTCTACAGGCCATTACCAGCTCAGGAGCCACAAGAGCAGGTGGGAAACCAATTGCTTTGGCCAATCCACTTTTCCTAATCTTCTTTGCATTCTTTGTGGTAGGGTTGACGATGACCCTCTGCTTGAGTTCATCAATATCAATGTACCCCAAGTTTGTATCCAAGACTGTATCCCACTTTGTAGTAACCTTGGAGTTGAGATCTGCCCCTTGGGATTTATACTTCATTTGATCCTTGTCCTCCTTTCCCCTTGGTGCTTTGGCATTTTTCTTTCCCTTTTCTTTCTCTATGGATGCCCCCAAAGGTCCCGTAGCTAATTCCATATATCCTGCAAGCAAAAGAGTAGCAAGCATATTCATGTACAAACACAAGAAATGTTAGAAAAACCCTACAAAATCCATGTTAGATCAATTAATTCATTGTTCAAAGATCCTAACATTTCTTTCAGATCATGATTTTCCTTTTGTTTAGGGGAGAAATAGAAATGTGGGCCCAGGGGTGTGGACTTCCCTAGGTTGGCAGCCATTCTGGAGGAGGTTACAAAGGGACAACAAATAGGGCACGGTGACCTGCATTGATCTACTTGCATTAGGTCTTTCAAGATGAGGTGGGGGCTACTAGAAGGTTGAGTCATTTCAACATGTGGGTTGAATCAATTTTGAGGTTTTGGAAATGTTAAGCTGACTATTTAGGGATGCACGAGCAAGGGTTGTGGGCACAGGGGCTGCCTTAGCCGTTGTGAGATCTATCATTTTAGCAGGAAGGAAATGCAATCACGGTAGTCATGGACAGATGAATGCCAAAAGTTCAGCCATTCAAAATGGCGGGACAGAGTTCCACATAAGGCGACCTGCATCACTAGGTCCGCATATTGATTGTCAAGCATGACTCTTTCATTAGTGGTTGAACGACAAAAGGGAGGTCAGGTCCCACACAACAGGCGACTAGCCTAGGTTGGTAGTTTCAAAGTGGCGAGAGCGGGACAATGGCTCACAAGCGGCTTCCCGCATGGGGGCAGCCCACATGATGCACTGCACTTAGTCTTTTCATTCTTTAGGCTCAAATAGAGGTAGAGGGTGCGGGGTTCGCTAGGCGGACAAATGGGCAGCTAGGGTCATTTAGAACGATAGACACTTAGCAGAGGCCCGCGAACAGAAGTTTGCAATGAGTGGTCTGAAAAGGGGCTCAAACTTAGGCATTTTAGGCTTAGAGAATTGGACGGAAATTGTTGGTGCGGGGCCCACCTAGCGAGAGGATCTTGAGGTTTTGTCATTTGGAAACAACCATTGAACGACAGCGGAGTGGTGGCAGAAGCCCATAGGAGATGGTCTGCAAGGAGTTATGTGTTGGGTTAAATCAGCAGACAGAAATGTCGTGGGACCTGCAAGGCAGGGGCCAAGGCAATTTTGTCATTTGAGACAATGAAACACAGGGGCAGTCCAAATGTGGAAACCCGCATGCGCAGACCTACAGAGTCCAAAGGGTTTTGGATTTTCGTTCAAGTTTTAAAAATGACAACAAGGTGTAGGCATCTTCTTACACACGTGGGCCCAAGGGAAGTGAAGGCAGTTGTTTTAAAGTTGGTCATTTGTGAGCTTGATAGTGGCGGTGGACATTTTGTGGGCCACAAGGGCATGATTTCCCTAGTTCAAGAATGGTAACAAGGGTTTCAAGTTCCGCAGGCCTTTAACAAGCAAAATTTCAAAGGGTTTTTAAATTCTAAAATATGGGTTTTGTTCACTGTTCAATGCTCTTTCTAATTTTTAAAGTTTGCCTCTTAAGATTTTAACAAATTTACAGAAATGAAGGAAAAAAAAGGGTAGTGGTGGAGTTTCTACTTGGTGGACCCGCAAGAAATCATCAAAGAATTTGAAGCTAGCAATGCTCTAACGATAGCTAGATCTCGCGGGCACGGAGGATGGCAACTAAAAGATCTGATAAGTTTGTAGGAAGAATGTCAGTGAAAATGACCCGTTAGAGCACCTATTTATAGAATTTAGTGCATTAAATGCTTGCTATTAAAGCGGGTATAGTGGCGAACGGGGTTGGTCAGCATGCAATTCAAAAGGGATAGCAACGGGAATGGCGGGGCCCACAAGGCGGACAATATTCATGTGCTTACCGTTTGGCTAATCAACAAAAGAAGCGACAACAGAGGCAGTGAGTTCTGCATAGTGGGAAAATGTGTATGCTCGGCTGCCGTAGGGACGGTGAAAGTGGGACAAAGTTTTGCATAGGGTGTCCTGCATAAGCGGACCCACAAGGTGTGAAGGATGACAATTTTTAAGTTTGAAGGAAAATTTCCAAGGGAACTCCGTAGAGGCTAAAGACTTGGAAATTTTGAGGGTGGTGAAATTTGGTCAACACAAGATGTTAACTCTAGGAATCCTTGACCTCTTAGGACTCAAAATAGGGGGCACACAAAACAAGGTGAAGGAAAAAGTGACCTGACAAAGTGATAAGAGAGGGTCCCCATTTTGAACAAGGTGTGTGTGCTATAGGCACAACAGGGCTCATTGTATTTTTTGTAAGGTATCTAATGACACATGTCAATACTTTGTTAATGAGTTGTAAGCCATCATAAGGTGGATAAATATAGTAGATTTGGAGTGCTCCTCTTTTGTGGGATTTTATGG
The DNA here is from genome assembly GCA_007258455.2 of Sequoia sempervirens. Lineage (NCBI taxonomy): Eukaryota > Viridiplantae > Streptophyta > Pinopsida > Cupressales > Cupressaceae > Sequoia > Sequoia sempervirens. Next base: position 304,299,482 of record VDFB02075321.1, read on the forward strand.
CAAGTTATGATGACATCTTATGACATATAAGAGCTAAAAATAGGGAGATTTAATTTGGAATCATGACCAACTATGATAGGTTTTATTATTTTTCATACAATGCTTATTTTGAGATAGGATATTTATCCAAGTTGGGTGCCCATGTTGAGTGGGTCAAGCTAGAGGTTACAAGTAAATTAACGATTTTCGATTTTTATAGGTGAAAATGAATATTCATGGATGGATGGCATTAGAAATTGTGCCCAAGTTGGGAACCACCTTTGGGCAATTTGTAACATGGTTCTAAAATTAATTTATTATTTCTTGTCTTGTTCATTGGTCTATAAATTATTACTCGAGGAAGTGATTTCATATGAGAATTTGGAGGTACATAGGTGTTGTTAGAATGGTATCAAACTTCTTCTAAGTTTATTTATGTTTAAGTACTCATGTAAAGACTTGAATTACAAGTGTATTGCAATCCTCTTTCAAATTTAATAATACACTGTGTAGGTTTTAGAGTATGGATTTTTTTTAAAGGGTTTTCCCCTCATAAATCACTATTTAATGGTATAATTTGTTTATCTATTTAATACTACATTTCTCTACTTCATGTAATAAGTTTGGATCACATTTAATATTTTTATATAGTACTCCCTTCAATATTATTGAACCTATTTTCACACACCTTACTTCCATACAAGTGGTATCAAAGATTGATTACCTTTGCTTGTAGTTGTTTGGTAGAGGGTTTTTTGAGCCATTATTTGAGTGGGAGCTTGTGCAAAAGGAGGGCTTTGTGATCTTTATTTTAAGAAGTAAATATGGAAAGAACATCAAGGAGAATTGAAGAAGAAAAAATTCAAGCATAAACTTTAAGATGTGGAAAAAAAATGGAAGATCTATTCATTAACCATTATCTATGAGATTTTGATGCAAAATTTTAGAGACCTATTGATGTTACTCGAGCATCTTAATATGATATGATAGACCAATAATCGAATGGTCTAATCAAATTGTGTCATACATGTATTATGCTTACAAATATCCATGAATAATCCAATGCAAAATATTTATGGAAGAAACTTGGAGAGATTTACAAAGCCAAATTTCCTTAGTGAATGAATTTTTTTAAGAAAAATCTATATTCCTTGAGGATGAAAAAAGGTGGATGTATTTTAAACCACCTAGAATAATTTAGCATGTTGTTGGGTCAATTAAAATTTATGGGTGTAAAAATGGAGGAGGAAATATCTCAAAATTTGGTGTGTTTGTTGCCAAACTCATGGTATTACTTAGGCATGCCCATTGGGAGCACTGCTATAACTCTAAAGATAGAGGATGTTTTTGGTTCTTTACTTTCTAAAGAGATGAGGAGGATGGTCTTTCTAAGTGCCAAAGAGGTTTTAAATGTTTAAGGAAGACCAAAATAAAGAGGTAAGAAGAATGACAAGCAATATGAATAATCCATATTCGCCAATAATGGTATTGTGTGATGGTTGAATTATTTGTTGCTATTCTTTTCATCAAGGTTGAAAACCCGTTGGGGTGTAACTATTGAGAATTTATATTGGGGATGAGGTCCCCCATTTGTGATCTCACCAGTTCATAGCTTCAATTCAAAAGTGGTTATCCCTCTTTAAAAAAGTGAAAAATCCACATCCAAGTCCAAGGGGATCTGATCTAAATCTCCAAGAAAGTCCAAAACTATTTATGGAACTAATAAAAACTCAGTCACTTATGTAACTTGAAGTGTAGAAAATAAATTAAAAAGAAAAATAAGAAGGTTGATTCTAATTTTTATTTTGAGAATATGGTGATGTATTCATTGCAACTTAGTTGCTCATGCAAGTGAGAATGCATAGTTAGATGACTCAAGTACATTTTTTCATATGAACCTGAATAGACATTAGTTAAGCGTGAAAAGTACAAATAAGGTAAGGTGTACTTGGGTGATAATTATTATTTAGCTATTATTGGTAATGGTAGTATATAGATAAAAAAAATTGAATGGTAGAGTTAGGAGATTTTATAATATCTTTTATATCCTAGGATTACCATGTATTTGATATCTATAAACACACTAATATATGCAAGTGTACAAGAGAATTTTTTTTAAACTAGGTGTTCAAATGGTAATAGGTGTTGTGGTGATTTCTAGAGGAAATAGATTGGGAACTTTGTTTCAGCTTGATGCATGTAATGTTAAGTGCGATAGTAGTTTTGTGAAAAGTAAGTATGTGGCTAATTCATTGGGTAAAGAGATGGTATCCTCTTTAGTGGACGGTCACGGTTCCTAAGTACCTAAGGGAGATCTTTCTACTAATTTTGTCACCTACAAAAAATATTATGTTATGGAACCACAAATTAGGCCACATAGGAGATAACGGTCTACAAATCTTGAAAAATAAAAACCTTGTTGAAGGTTTGACAAATTATAATATTGAATTTGATTTGTGAGAATTATATTTATAGAAAATAAAATTGTGTTTATTTTTACTCAATTTCTCATAAATCTTGTAGTATTTAAATCTTATTCATTATAATTCATTCGGTCATGTTGATGTTTCTTCAATTGTAAAATCTACATATTAAGTTTCATTTATTGATGATTATAGCATAAGGAAATGGGTTTATTTTTTAAAGATTGAATCTAATTTTTTTTAATCATTTTGAAGAGTTTAAAGCAATGATTGAGTTGTAGACTAAAAATAAAATTATTGCGATTGACAATGGTGGTAATATTTTATCTAATATTTTTGACAAATTATATAAGGATTGTGGTATTCAAAGATAGAAGAAAACTATGTATTCTTCATAATAGAATGGAGTTTTTGAAAGATGAATAGTACATTGATGTAAAATTGTAGTACACTTAGTGGAGTTGTCTTGGAATAATTTTTTGGGTTGAGGTTGTAGCCACTACTTGCTACCTAATTAACAAGTCTCGTACATCAACTCTTGTGGATAAAACACCCATGGAGGTGTGGTTGAGTCACAAGCCTTTATTGAGACATATCCAATTTTTTGATTGTGAGACATATACACATGTGCCAAGGGAGAATTTTTTTAGAGGAAAAGACTTTAAATTTATTTTCATCAATTATAGTTATAATGTGAAAGGATACAACCTTTGAGATCTTATTGCACAAAAGATAGTATACAGTAGAAGTGTGGCTTTTAGAGAAACCAAGCCTTGTTTTGTTTTCTTGTGGAAATTATAAAAATAAAAGAAATATGTGATTTAGCTTCCTTCTACACCTAAGAAAGTTGAATCAAGACCCCTTTATAGACAAGAAGTTTAGGAGAGCTCATCTAGCTTTGAATATTTAGAAGAGGAGGAAGAACCTCCAACTTAGTTTGTTCTAAGGTCTATGAGGTGTAGGAAACCACTAGAAAAGTATTCTCCAAATGATTGGAATTTTATTTTATTTTTAATACTAACATTGATTAACTGAGATCTATACAAGAGATATTATTTATGAATTATGTAGAGTCCTATAAAATATCTATGGATGAAGAAATAGTGGCACTTGAAAATAATGAAAAATGGGACCTAGTACAATTTCCTAAAGGATGTAAACATGCTAGATGCAAATGGGTGTTCAAAAATAAAATCAGTTTAGATGTTAGTATTGAGGAATATAAAGTGCGGATGGTTACAAAAGGTCAATCCCAAGTTGAGGGGGTTGATTAAAGTGATATTTTTTCTCTTGTTATAAAAATTGCATCCATTAGATTTTTATTATATTTTTTTGTAGTTTATGACTTAGAGGTCGAGAAAATGGATGTGAAAATAGCATTCCCTCATAATGATTTGGATAAGGATATGTATATGATACAAGTAGAGCACTATGTGGTTAAAAGTAAAACTAATTTGATTTATAATTAAATAAACCCTTGTGTAGATTGAAACAAATTCCCAGGATGTGGTAAAAGAAGAGAGAGAAAATGTTTGAGGTTGTTTGGGAGTTTTCCTCAATCAAACCCTTGTTTTGGTATTTTCACCTCCATAAATAGCCAATATTGAATTGATAAAAGAGATAGTAATAAAGATTGATTGAAAAAAGATACAATTCTAATTCAAATGATATATTTGAATATATTATGATAACACCAAAGATATCTAGCTACTAGCATAGAAAACCTCTTTAATAATGAAAAGGAGACAACAAAACAAGATATCTATCACCAGGAAGTTACAGACAACCTCTAAAGTGGATTGTAAAGTTATGATATTGTTGTCTTACTCAATCTTATAACAAATAAATGACATGCAAGGTGCTAAGGGAGATTTGTTACTTCAAAAAGTTGGAAATCTTCAATAAATTTACAAAGCAAAGAAAAATTCAAACATAAATGTTCAATAGAGCCAAAATTTGTAAAAAACCTTCATTTTTATAAGACGTAAGGTCATGAATTTTCTATCAAGTGTGAATTCCACACAAGATCATTGCATTCCAAAGATTCCTAGGAATGTAACATTCCAATGACCGTTTGAATCATAAAATTTTGTAGGACATTAACATGTTAAGAAAATGTTTGCGCATAACGGTCTTGTCTAGGAAAAATAGACTCAAAAACTCGAGATCATCATAATTTTGCTAGACAAGAGAAATTTTGGTGTCAAAATTGTATTTTTTAAATGTTTCTATAACATGAGCTAAAAGGAAGGAAATTACATAGTGTGAAATTGTAGGGTATGCAATTTCCTATACTATACTTAATTAAGTTTTACTGGTACAACAAAAAAAATTATATCAAGGGTTAGTAATTAAATTTTACCAACAGTGATTTACTATTTATTAGGAAGGAATCTTGGAGGATGAGGTTATTTTTTTCATTCAAATTCCTAAGGGGGTTGTTATGAGGTTGTTTTGTCATTTTGGGTGGTTATTATTAAAGATAAAACAACTTGTGGTTAAAAACAATGACTATAGGTTGGTTAGAAACTAAAACCAATCATGTCTAAATTAGGCAGGTGGTATAATGGTTGCAACTTACATTATACTATACATTAAATGCTTGGATTTATCCAAAGGAGGCGTTTGGATTCAATAACCAACTTGGATGCCTCATTTAGGGGGTGAAAATGCTTTTTAATCAAACCTTAAGGTGGTAGTATGGATGTGTAATGAGCAAGAGTGAAAAAAATTATTTGCAAGTTCTGAAGGATTGGAGATAGAGGAGGAGAAATGAAGGGTTGTATTTAATATTAATTTTGAAGATAATATAGATTTGTGCCTCTCTTCTTGGTGGATTTTTTTCCTAAAAGGGTTGTTGAAAATTGAGGTGTTTATGTAGCTTAATATTTTGTAAAACTACTATACTTGCTTATCTAAATATGAATTCTTTGTTACAGATTCTTTATGGGTGATTATTTGATTAAATCATTTTATCATTTGTAGAATGAAGATAGAAGTTGTAGAAGAATTAGACAAGATATTAGAAGATACACAACATATATCGTGGAGAAACCCTTTTGGGAGAAAAATCCACCAAGAATCAATGTATTATTTAATCTCTAAAGTATATTACAATAATTCCAATTCTTCCTTGAGATGCTTCTTCTTCCTTCAATAAATCTTCTTCACAACCTGCAATAAACTAATACAAACTCTCTTCAACTTGCTCTAGATATATAGGCAATAAACAACTTTGTAAACTCCAAAAGAGTTACAATTACAAAGCTCAATCCCTATCTCCTAAAAGGTACACATATCTCTTCCAAGTAGAGTTTAACCGTGAAGAACAATGCCAAATCATCATCTTCATCCATTTGGGTGTCCCAAACTAAAGTAGTAACTCAACCTTTATTCCATAGATATCTTCAAGGCTTTATCCTCAAAGTAGGCACCCAAGAGTGGGCCTACTTAACTCAACCTTCTGAAATATCTTAACATGCAAAGGAGTTAATTCTAAGAAGCCAACCTGGGCGCCCAAATTGGGTCCAAGTCATTTTCTGTTAACTGAAACATCTCTCTCCACCATTCATGCATGAATGGTCATCCCCTGTTAACTAAAGGAAGTCACCTGTTATTTTTCATGCAACTCAAAACTCAAGTTATTAGTCGTGCATTCCAAGTTAACTAAATTCAACTAGCATTCAACTAAAACTAACTGAAGATAACTGAACTATAACTGAACTAAACTAAACTAAACTAATTCTAAACTAAATTGGATTGATCTGAATTGAACTGAACTTCATGCATGTAAACATCAATCCCTAACCCCTAGGATCTTTACATGCATTTAGAAGTGTTATCTTTTACTCCATAATAGTTAATTGAACTCAAGGTGAGTGCCACCTTCCATGCGGGTGCCCCATGTGCTCTTATTATTTAGGAACTCATCTTGGATGCCCTCACATGCTCCTATTATTTAGAATTAATTACAAATGTCAATTAACATGATTATTTCATCCAAAATTAATCTCTCTCTAATCCTAGTGTTTGAGAACACTTTCCAAGGACTTAAGAGACACATGAAATAAATAATGTTTAGGATTGCAATTGAATGGCATCCTATTTCCAACAAGGGTTTCTCAAAGTAAACTCTATGTTATGTGTTTAATTATTCTATTTCCTATTTCTTTGAATTGCTAATTTATTTTCTTGCATTCTCCATTTATTAATGTATTGGATAAAATCTAATTTACAATTGAAAACAAATTTCTATTTTATAGTTGTTCGCCTTCATTTCTAATAGTTATAATCAAAACTTTGACACTAGGTTTGGAGAGAGCAACATTGGTTCCTTAAATAATGTGTTGTCACTCATCTTGGTGCAATACTTGACTGCAAATGTTAGAAATGTAAATGGGTGTATTATTTATTGTTGTTTGGGTTATTAAATAATGGTAGAAAATATGGTTAGGAGCTTGTAGATTGCTTGCTTCTCTCTTGCTTATAATAGAAGGCTTGGGATGTAATTATTCATATATTTTGCATGCTCATTATGAGTGAAGATTGGTGTAAGCATGATTGATGAGATTATTTAAGATATCTTAAGGAGAATGGAATATGTGGCTCTCATATATTCTCAGATCTATCTCATGGGTAAAGCAATAATCGTTGTTCACTGTTATAGAAGGTCATCTCTCAAGCATAGTTTCCTCATTGGTTGAGAGTATTAGTCTCAATGTTGAGTATTAAAGATTATTTTACATTGTAACTATTTTATTTCTATAAATACATTTGTTTCAATTTTTTCAAAGAAATTTTTTTGGGAAGGGTTGTGCCAAGGTGTATCAATTTTTGTCTCGAATGTTTTTTCTTTCTTTTATTCTTGTTATGTCAAAATGATGTTGGAAGTTGTATAGATAAATAACTTGTGAAATATAGTCTTATTGAATTAACATAGGAAATTATTTTTATTTCCATTTACTTGGTATTAGAGCTTGGATAGCTTGTTAGGTTCATGGGTATCTTGATCCCTATTAAGTTTTCTTTTTTAGACTACAAGAATTGGGTTGCCCCCTATAAACTGCAGTGTGCCTGGTAAACTATTTTCACGTGACCAGTGATGTTGGCGCAACACATCCTCTGGTACCACGAGGATAGAGGGAAGACTAGACCTCATGACTTCTTGCTTGCAACAAGATTCTTTAGCTAATTGAGCTAGGCCCTCCACCCCATCAATCCTTATTAAGTTGGAATTGGTTAGAGTTGATATTTTTATAGGGATAATTCTAGTGACCACTTATAGAATGGAGGTGGAGAGTCTTAATGGAGTAAATTTTGAAAATTTTATGCTCAAGATGTAGAATTTTCTTGATCATGACAAATGAGTTATACATCATGTTACTAGATTTTTTAGAATTGAGCTCTTGTTTGGGGATGTGGGATAAATCATTGGTCATATGAAGGTTATGGAATTGGGAATTTGGTGAATAAGAGATCCTATATAGCCCCCTATAAAATTTGTCATCCAGAGGTTGAGAACTTGATAATGCAATGACTTTGACCCAAAAATCCTAGACAACCCATTGGTTATTTTCCCTACATGCACTTGATGGATGAGATTATTGGAGGTGTTGGTCATATAGTGAATTTGACATAAATATCATAGATATATTACTTAATGAAGGTTATGAAGTTGGTAAAGTGGTGACGTAGATCTCATAGACACACCTTGGTATGTTTAGATGAACTCACTTACAAGTTGTAGACTCATATTGTTTTGAATTTACATGTAAATTAATGATATTTTATTATTTAGAATGTGAATCTCTTCTACCTTGAAATTTTTAGGTGTTTTGGATGTGTTAATTGATTCAAATCTACATGTACACTTTTTGTAAAAGGGGTGAACTATTTTCACTTGAAGCTACTAACCATTGAGGTCACAAACAAGGGACCTCATCCCCAAATTAAAAGCTCAACAATAACACCTCGACGGGGTTTGAACCTTGATGAAAAGAACAAAAACGACATAAATTAACCATCACACTATGTTAATACCAAAAATATTGTATGTACACTTTTGACAAAATTGTATTTCTAGGTTTTTTTAAAAATCTATCATTTTCTATAAATTTGTGGAAGATTATTTCTCAAGTTGTAATTTGAAAGGGTTTTCTAAATGGAGACATTGGAAAATTTGTATGTATGCTTCTAGCATGTTTGGTTTTGTATGTTTCCCATTTAAGATATATTATTTTTATAAATTTGTAGAAGATTATTTTTAGATCATAATTCTTGAGGGTTGTTTGAATCTTGACAATTTCATATATGCATGAATTCTTTTAAGCATGGTTAGAGGCTTGTTTGTTAATTTCTAGTTCTTGAATTGTGGTTGTCTTGGTGTTATATATTTTTTTAAAAGAATTTTTGGATTTTATTTTCATTCCATGGGAAGAATTTACATGATGCTTTAGCTCTATTGTTTCCAATAGAGGTTTTAATTTGGATATTTTTTGGGTCTACATATTTTGGTGGATTTGAGCTACACATTTTTTTGAGATCTATAAGGTATTTTGTTTACTTTGGATTTAGTTTTTAGTTTATGGCCATACTTCTATCACCCTTTTTATAGGCCACACGTGTGATACAAGGTTGCTAGTGCCATGTTTTATGTACCTACATGTTTAATAGGGATATCTATTATGATAATGGTGGTAGTGAGTTGTTAGTCTGTTTTGAGAATCTCAACTATCTGCTATAGGTTGTGTGGATTTCATGTAGTTGTAGAATTATTTTTTTGGCCATTGGTCATAATTAAGCATTGGAAAGTTAAGTGGCTTAGATGTAGTGAGATGGATGGTTGGGAAGGTATTTTTGAAGGCCTTGCAAGAAGAAGGGGTGTATTTTGGTTTTGAGGACATGGATATGATGTCATAATAGGCTACGAATCACTATTCAATGGGAGCTTGTGAAAGAATATAGTTGTTTATGACATATATTATCATATAGATTGAAGATGGTGACAATGAATTCATGAAATATGTCATACATAAGTGGATATTTGACATGACATAGTTGTGTTTGTGAATTTACCTTCGAGTTGTTTATCTTGATGTCATGGGTAGCTCTAGAACACTCTTAGTGGGATTTTTGAAAGTGATGTGTGCTTGTCATTTATTGATAGACGATCTTGTCATATCAAGGATATGTTCTTTTTGTCATGGTGAATTCTCAATCAAATGAATGGATCTTGATATGATATACTTTCTTTTGAGAAAATATTAAATTTGTAGAAATATGATATTATATTAAGAATAGTAAATCATAATGCCATATAGGATTTCATAAAGTATATAATGGGAATGTTGATTGTGATTTGGCAATAATATTCGTGTTGAGTATAATGATCATTTTACTTTAGAGAGCTTTTGGATACTATAGCACTATAATTGGAATTTAGTTTTGCATGATATAATTAGAGTATACCTATTTCTACTATACAAATCAAGGTGAGACTAGATATCTCTTAGTTTTTGGAGATAAAGTGTTGGAATATGATGAGTTTATTGATATGTTTTAGAAAAAAGACCAAGGAGCTTACAGTTGGGGGTAGATGTGAGTTTAGTATGTACATGATGATGAGACTATTCAATGAGTTAAAGTGATTTAGAGCATGAAAAGAAGAGGAAATATCATACACCGCCATTTTTCAATGAGTTAGAGTGATTTGCAATATAACAAGAAGAGGAACAATCTCACACACCACCCCTAGGAGATCCACTCAACAAACAATGAAACCTAATGGGTGTATTCCACCTAGTTTTTTATATGCAATTTTTTTTGCTTTATCTTCTATGGGTCTATTACCACAAAGCTATTTATGAGGATGTATTGGTGGAGTACAAAGCTTAATTGGTGGCTAAGGGATTATTTCATAAATGTTGGAATTGATATTAGTGAGATCTTCTATTCTATTAAGAATATTGCATCTTGTAGATTCTTTGAGATGTTGTTATTGTGTTTGAACTTAGAGTTGAATAGATAAATATGGAGACAACTTATATGTAAGGGTGTTTTAAGGAGGAGATATATGTTACATAACCATAACACTTTATGGGTATTGTGAGATGGAACTATTCTATAATTTTATTTCATGCCAAATAAGGTAGAGGACATTAAATCTATTTTTTATGTGAGTGCAATTACTAATATACTATATTTCCCAAGTAGTGTGATTCTTGAGTAGTTATGTGCATCAATTTTGGATAGTGTAGAGGAGGGGGACCGACTGCTTAAGACCCTGAGTCACAGAAGGGTCTAGAACAACTAGATGTCCTGGTCTACCTCATGCTAAGGAATTGTTGAAGATAGGTTTGATGTTTAAAGGGTTTAAAAGGAAGGACAACCGAAGTGCCTCTTTCCTTCTTCCAACCCAAGAGGTTCAAGAAGTTAGGTGAGTAGATTCTTAGAGTCTAGACTATAACTTAGGCAACTCATTGTCAAAGGACTCTAGCGCAGGGAACAAATGATAGCATAATGCATTGGTGTCTCAGTTGGGGGTTGGTGTTTGTATGGACAACAAGTGTAAAGTACATTATAAAAACTACAAAAACCTACTAAAAACTTGACAAATACAATTTAATACAATAACAAAAATAGAAAGCAACTAGATAGTTGGATAACAAGAAAAATACTTTAACTTGAAAGATAGATTGATTATGAATGAAATGATGAGAAAGGGTAGTAGAAATCCAACTTATGGTCATTCCAACCTCCACAAGCTCTACACAAATGAAGTGCCTTCACACCTAGTGACAAAAAAAATTGAGACTATGTATAGAGGACTGTCGCAATCAGCCCCCCGCTTTGGTGTTTCCACCTCCACAGACAACTAGTATAGCAATGATAAAGAAGTATGATATATAAAGTATTGAAATGAAGGTACTATGCACTATGCTAAACAATAATATGCTACAAAAAACAACATAATGATGCTAAGTGAATGAAAGATAGAACAATATCACCTTCAACCACGTGCACTCAAGGAAAATGGGAGGAGTGAGCTCAAGCTTGTAGATGCCAACGTTACAGAAACAATGAGGAGAGTAAAACTAGTAGACTTGTAGCTTCAAAGGTGGTGAGAATGCTATGAATGAAGTGTTTAGAAGTGAGAATGATCAAGTAGAATGCCAAGATGATGAGTTGAATGAATGAGATAGCAATTTGAAGATGATATTGGAGGAAAAGGAGTCGTTCAAGGTCAGTCAAGGGCACATAAATATTACATTTCATTTCCAATGGAGAGTTGTAATGCCTCTATGGATTCCAAAGGAAAGAATCATGTCAAGTAGGCAATGCTTTGCACTAGCATCCCCAACAAAATATCCTCCATCGACACTAAAAACAACTGCTAGGTGGATGGGAAGTGAATGAGGGACATGAAATAACATCATCAGATTTAATTTTTCTAAGGTAGGAGGTGCATAAATGGGGAATTTGCATTGGGTGAAAATTCACACCATTACATTTTGTCCCCACTTTACTGAGCATAAGTGTCAATGAATGTATGGTAAAGTAGAGTGAAAGTTGAGAAATGTATACCTGAACTATCGAGGAAGCAAACTATAATCTAACACACCGAAAGCACAAGAAGAGGAGATGGATCCACAAGTACTCGATCTTGAGGAGAGTTGAACAAAATGTGTTGTAGGTCCTTGGATCTATGGAAGGTGAACAAAAGGATCTGCAGGTGCTCAGTCCTACACAGGAGGTGCCCCAGGTGTTTAGTCCTGAGGGCAGCCAGATGTGAAATGCTCCACAAAGTCTGATAGACCCTTAGAGGTGCTTAGTCCTACAAGGAAAGCTCGAGGTCATCGATCCTCCAAGATTGATTGAAAAAGCAGCTTCGTAGGTCTTAAAAAGCAACATGTTAATCTGCAGACAAAACATGTTAGATAGAAAAAATCCATGTAGGCAAACAAATAGTCACACGAATAGTCAACAATTGAAGGAGAAGCTTTCAAAAGAAAAGGGGTCCACTCAAGGGACACTCTGTTTAAAAGGTGATCATAATTTTTTGCAAACAATTCTAGCATCAAGGAATCCTTTCAAAAGACCTCTTTCATCAATGAATTTGAAAGGAAGAATACTCCCTTGCAAGGGTAGGTTTTCAAAATTCTTCATCATAAAAAGTACTCCCTTCTCAAAGGAATTTTTTTTAGATTCTTTCTTTACGAATCTGTGATGAAAGAAAAGTTCCACTAGGGGTCCTTGTTGAAGAATGCAATTTTTGAAAAATAAAGGATTTTCAACGAGGGATTTTTTGGCCATTGAATATACACCTTTTCAAAATTGAAGTAGTATGATAGCCCCCTAGGATGGTACGTGTTGAACACAAAGGCATGTGACACCCTAAGGAAAGAGAAGAAAGTGATGTTGTGGTCTGCAGTACAAGATAAGGTGTAAACGTGGAAATTTTGTCGCACACGCAAGGGACAACACATAGGCACCACAACACCACAAAGCAAGCAAAGAAGAGAGAAAGATAAAAAGACAACATAAGCAAAACAAAGACATCAAGAGATAGGGGGATTTGATATTTCGAGGTTAGAATTGCTCATAGATATGGATAGATAAATATAATATATATGAACTGTCATCAACCCCCTACTATATCAGACCATGTGAAGAAAGTTACATAAAAACAAAATAAAAATAAAAAATTGGGTCAACATGGAAGGGAGGCCTAAATGCCCCCAACACTTTGCATGATCCCCAATTATTGAAAATCAAGGCACAATAGAGGAGGAATGATGTGACAAATAGAATAATTTTACAACACAAAACACTTATGTATTCAAGCACCTACAAGGGTGACAAGGTTCCTCCATGAACATATAAAACAAGCACAAGGGAAACACAACGCGCATAAAAATCTAATCTATAGATAAAGAAAAGGTTCCTTCCTAGTCCTCATCAACCAAGAGGTCATCATTCTCCCAATCTAGATCATTATAAGGGGAAGTCAGATGATCTTGCAAGGGTAGGATAGCAAGGCAAACACCCTCTAACTCTCCCTCAACAAGAGCCAAGGAAGAGGGTCCCTCGAGGTCTTCTTTGCTCAACTCCTATGAGGTAAACATCATTGATTTTGCAAAAAATATAGACAAAACTGGGACATTGTCCACTAAGTTGAACATGCACTTGACAAGAGTACCATGTGTCAACTAAGTGGTGATGAAGGAGGTTCCCAAGATCCACTGCCAACCTTACCGAAAGACTTAGGGGTAATGACAAACTTCGGGGATGTTGGGGCTACCTTCATCACTAGGATGACACAAACCAACACAAAAACAACTTTTGAAGAAGGCGATCCCTTCTTATGACCCGCATTATAAGTAGGGTCATCCTCCATCTTGCACTTCATCAAAGGATGCGAGATCCACATAGATGAGGTAGAAGGCGAGGAAGAAGAGGAGAAAATCGCAATGGACACCACCGAGGTATTCAGCATATCCACGGGCTTGGGAAAAGGTGGGATGTCTAAAAGGGACATCGGGAGAGGAGGCTCAACTGAAGGAGCAATGAACACTTGTACCCTTTTAGGGTGAGGGTTATCCATGCTCGCAGGGGGAGCCAAAAGCAAGATCGAGGTGATAGGAACTGAAGCATAAGGGGTGAAAGAGGAGGATATAAGAGAAGAAACCAAAACAAGAGTTGTTGGCTCCCCTTCCTCTTGAAAAGTAGCCTACTTAGTGGCCAGAGCCTTCCTTTGGTGCTTACACTCATGCGCAAGGCAGTTTCTTCAGCTCTAAGACCTAGAGGTTGTAGCTTGAGGAGGAACAAGAGGCTCTAGTTTTTTCATCAAAGTATCCATCACAACCGTTGTCGGTAGAGGGAGATTCTCCTAGACAGAAACATGAAGAAGAGATGTAGGAACGAACACCACAACTAGTGGAGAAGCAAACTCAAGCACCTCAACGTCATGCCTCTTCCCATTCGCTACCCTAGGGGTAGGAGTAGTAGGAGGCAAAAAAGGTCGAGACGCAAAGGATACTCCAGGGGAACCCTTGCCCTTACCATACATAACATGTCGAGGCACCGTGGGCAAATAAGAAGGTTGAACACCTAACACTTGGCCTTTTTCCAAGCGGGCATCATTGGACTCCCCAAGAGATGCATAGGAGTGGAAATTGAAGGCGTCACAATAGGATGGGAGGTAGAAGTAGGTGGAAATGTAGAGGAAGAAGAAGAAGGCTCCAGAGCTTGAGCATGCCTCCCCTTCCCTTTTTGAGAGGAAGAAGCAACCTACCACTATGCTACATGATAAGTCATTTTCAGTTGTGCCTTGCCCCTCATCTTATATTTGACATAGTTTTGATAAAGTAGGTCCATTCTTGGAGGAAGCAGACCGACTGAGGAGGGTCAAAAATGATCTAGTGAATATACCTACACGATACTAATGAATGATATCCAGTGTTGTGCACGACATGTACTGCACCTTCATGAGAGAATTTTAGACATTTATGAATAATGGAAGTGACTCCATTCACATTAACTAGCCACAAGATGCCTAACTTCAATTTGAACAAGTCAAATTCCAAAATGACGTCAAAGGAAACATTCAAAGCCCCAAGTCCCACTAGGACAAAAAGAGTTAAAGAATCATAAGGAGCAAGAGAGAGGCCATCATGGGTACGTATAGTGGTCTTTGTCTTTTCATATTCCTCCCTTTGTAATGAATTGAGTATAAGAGTCTCCTCCATAATAATGTTCACACAACTTGCGGGATCCACAAGGACTCCTGTCATAATGTTTCCATTGACGCAAGTCAAAATTTATAGAGGAGAAGCTTTGTTATTCATGGGAAAATCCTATGATGTAAAAGTTATATTTGGTGAACCAGTCACAGGATGAGGGGGAGGAATTTGATAAAATGAAGCTACATTTATGTACATTGAGGCCTTGAGAGAGGCACTAGAAGGATCAATAATTGAATTTGTAGAGTGAGACAAAAATAGTCCATATAAATCTACAATTCATTGTTCACCTTAGCCATTGACTTGTTCACACTCTACTTTTTATCATCAAGACAAATGGTACCTATTATGCCTTGCATAACAACCCCATTTTGAGTTGGAACAAAACGGGTCCCCCTTTCCTTTCCTTTCTTTGCCTTTGGTTTTCAGTTTTGCCTCAGTTGGAATTCAGGTTTTCTCTTGGATTCGAGATTTTCCACCTCATCCAGATTTTTCTGGATCCCGCTCGAACTCTGACTAAGTGTTGTTTTTTCGCAGAATTCCTCCTAGACCAGATTTTCTCAAAATCTGTTGTCCCCTGGTTTTTCCAGATTTGCGTGAATGTTTTCTCTTTCACGAAAATCCGTCCCGCGTGGATTTCCTCAGAATCTGAAGAAGTGTGGAGAAGTTTGCAGTAACCGGATTAGCTAATAAATGATAATGCATTATATGAATGATTGGTGCTATTTTGAGATCTCACATGTGGTTCCTTGTTTGATAATAATTGAATTAAGTTTCTAATGGGTGTTTTGTGACTATTTCACTGGAATCCGCCTGACTCGGAATTCTCCAGAATTCCTCCCTAGCCTAGATTCTGTGGTTCAACCTGAAACCCGAACTGCTT
The DNA here is from genome assembly GCA_007258455.2 of Sequoia sempervirens. Lineage (NCBI taxonomy): Eukaryota > Viridiplantae > Streptophyta > Pinopsida > Cupressales > Cupressaceae > Sequoia > Sequoia sempervirens. The sequence continues at coordinate 304,315,507 of VDFB02075321.1, forward strand.
GTGTAATAATTTTGTTCGAGGATTTAACTGTACCTTACTACCATAAGATTCATTTCAATTACGATGTTGATTAATTTCTATCTGTCCGATCTTTATCGTGGTTTTCTTTGTTCAATGCAGGACTAAATCACATACATGATGGTATCTGTCAAGAGAGCTCAGTTGGATGGTTGTCCTCAATCCAGCTGGTTATGAAAATTAGTTAAGGCAAAAGTTGGCAAGAATTTTCTAGACTCTTACCAACTGGTGGCTTGGCTCTGACTATTTAGAATCTAAAGAATCGAAATACTCCCCATTAAGGATCATATCTACATGGGATTATCATGATCTCCCTGACTCATGGTTCATTTGGTTCAAGTCTACATTTATGTTATCTGTCGGCAAGACAGGGGTCATCATCCCAGCAACGTGAATTTCCTATCAAAATAAGGGGTTTCATTTGGAGAGAAATCTCGACGAGATCTTCGGGTCTCACCAACGGGCAAAAAAAGGGCATACACTGTCGGCACAATGTTCTCTCTTCATCGGGATGTCTCAGCAAATCCCTAAAGTCTCACCGACCACCACCACCAACAAACACTTTGGTGAGAGTCATCTTCATCGGCGTATGGTCTTGGTGAAGTCTCCATGTCTCACCGACCACTATCAAGAGGATTCCTATATCGACATAAGGTGTTATCCCCGCCAAGATGTTTTGGTGAGTTCACGAAGTCTCACCGACTAAGCAAAGGGAGTTGCTAGGAGTCTCACCGACAGAGAGGGTCTGTGTATCGGCAATGCAGGATAACGCCGCCAGGAGGTCTCAACGAAATGTAGGAGTCTCAGCGACACATTTGGAGCAAGAGAAAGCACTTTGGTATGACTACAGCGAGGTTTTGGTGACAGTATAGCTCGCCAAAGGATCATGCTTTCGCCATGAGGTCTTGGCGAAGGGTGGAGGTCACATCAAAACAAGAAGGTTGGGGCTCATTGAGGATAGGAAGAGGTCAGGAAGACTCCCAGGGAATGAAGGACTTCATTGTAAGGTCATAGCGACGAGTGATGGTCTCGCCGATGGAAAGGAGGGCTCAGTAAGAGAATAGGAGCTCGGGATAAGGTCTCCTCGACCTAGCAGAGTCTCAGCAACACAGAGGATGAGCTCGCCGAAGGGTATGGGACTCAGTGTAATGTCTCACCGACCCATGAAGGTCATGCTGAAACAAAAAGAGAAGCTAGCGCGAGAAGGTCAACAAAAGGGATTTGGGGAGACTCCAAGCAAATGAGGGGGCTTCGCTATGAGGTCACGGCGACATGTGAGGGTCATAGTGACATAAAGCGGGGTCTAATTGAGACAAGGAAGCTCGCTCAAAGGTTTGGCCTTCGACGAAACATCTCGCCGACTTACCAGTGTCACACCGAAACAATGAAGTCAACCCGCCGCAGGATAAGGAGAATGTCGGGAAACTCCAAAGGAAAACAAGGACTTCGCCATGTGGTCTTGCCAATAGCGGTAGGTCCACAAATGAAAAAATAGATATTGGTATAACCATGGGGGGATCGCCATGACCTTGGGCCGATTAAGAAGTCTTGCCGAAAGGAAAACAAACTCTAAGCCAAAGAGAGGGATATCATCACTATGATATCCTACCGATGAGAGGCTATCTTGTTGATGTTCTTTTGGAGCTCGGTATGACTCCCACAGCTTGCCGAAGTGTCTCACCAAATGCTTTATGCTACCCCGATGACTACTGAAGGATGGGATCGTATCGGGGAGACACCGATGGTGTCTCACCAACATGCGATGTTGATCGGACCACCTCTGACCACCTAAGGAGATCACTTGGCATATGCCTAACCAATCAAAAGAAGCCAAAGAGTGATTCATCAGTCTCTTTGACTGATTGACTATTCCTGGGAAAGAAGGCCAACAAAATGCAAACCAGATGGACTCTTTCTGAGAAACAAGTGGCGATGGTTTAGCTCGGGCGAAATGTTCAGATCTTCAAGAAGGCCCGATGGCGTTTCTAAAAGAATGGTCAACCTACAAAGAAATCCAAAACAAAAAGAAAGGCCAAAGGAAGGAAGAAATTGTGACTCAAAGGGACAGCTGTGGCGACTACTGACAAAGAGGTAGATCAGCATTGATGAGGATATTCTAGGCATTCAAGGCGCCCCAACAAAGTTCGAAGATGGACACGCACGTAGGAAAGTTAATACTATAGTTGTCAAAAGATCTAAAAAGACTTCTCTTGTGAGTAGGAATCCTTCATCAGCATGGACAACAAGGATTCACATTGAATGCAGTTTTGACTTTCCTAGGAAAGATCTCAGAGCTGACTCTCCTGAATGCAAATATTTTGTAAACCCTAGTGCAGGGGGACAGGGCATCCTTTCTTGTACATTCTGTATATAAGGCATTCTTGCCTCTTTGAAAAGGTTAGAGTTTTTACAATCATAAATTTTTAGATTAAGAACTTTTAGAGTTAGGACTGTTAGGAGTTAGTGAGTTAACAGAAGAAGGTAGAGTTGCATCTCGATTCTCAATAATGAGAGCTTCTCTTGTCTTCTTGGTTAGCAGTAAGGTTTTAGTACAGACTGTAATGTATTTCCTAAGCTCTCTTAGTGTAGTTGAAAACAATCTGGAGCCATAGATTCTCTATACACTGGTGATTGTGCTAGCTTTGTAAATGTTGTTTATTTGTTTTAATAATAGTAGAAGCAATCAGAGTTTAATCTACTTCATGTTGTGTTCCTAAATGATATTTGTCTTAAATTGATCATTTAATTTCTGAAGTCTTTAGGGAATGAAATATTATTTTGTGTTTTATTTGAATGGTAATTAAAAATCTATTATGCGAATTAGCACTGTGAATGAAGGAGGTTGTGTGTCAATCACAAGTTTACTTTGTTCTGTAGTTTTGGTTTACAAATTCCTTGAAGTTAACAAGTCTGGTTAAGGTTGGATGAACTATTGTTCTTTTCTATTTCAAAACCCTGATCTATCTTTTTTTTTCTTTAAAACCCTAGTTAAAGTAGGTTTTATTTCATGCTTGATCTTAGAATGATCCAGAAGCTCAACACTAGCAGGCCCCTTGAATATTACTGTTGCGTTGATCACTGAGTAACATCAGTATAGTTGAGACCCAACTACAAAGACCTTGGGAGTTAAGGCATCTGTGTGTTGCCTTTCTCTTTCAGGTGAAGCAAAATAGCAATATTTTGTTTGCATTGTTGTGGTGCCAAAATCGCCATCAACAGGAACTGGCGCTAGAAGGAGGGCCTAGAAGAGAAAACTGGAGAACATTCAGTCTTTTTCATCCCTAGAGAAGTCCCATAGAGTTCTTCGATCAATTGAAAATCCATCACCCTTCGTAGAGCTCAAGACCCCAACAAGACACAAGAATCATAAGACTGAGGCAACCATCATACCACCTTTATCAGCTCCGCTTACTCCACCAGGATTTTCACCAATACCCCAGTGGATACTATCAATCCACCATCATGTCCACCTCAATTGTCATCATAGCTAGTTCAACCCATACAACAGCTTGCTCAACCACCACTACCCCCACCAATGGCGTTCTTTCAGAATAATCCCTCTCCATTGGGGACTATTCCTGGAGGTTTTCATGACCTGCCTAAGAACCCTGAGAAGTTTTGTCCTAAGTACATTCATGGCAAGTCAAGGAGTGCTGAAGAACACATACAAGCTTTTAAGGATGCTTGTACTCAGATAACCCACCAGGATGTAGTCTGTAGGTTGTTTCCTTATTCCTTAGGGGATATGTTCTACAATTGGTACCTTAATCTCCCTCAAGGCTCCATTCTGAGCTGGACACACTTGGAAAATGCTTTCATTAATCAGTTTAGAATCTATGTGGATCCAACTCTTTTATACCACCAATTCGCTACCATCAAAAAGGAACCAGGTGAACCCTTGCCTTTATTCAATACCAGATTCCAGCGAATGTATAGGAGATTGCAAGATCCGTATCTAGTCACTTAGAATAGTGCCATTCAAGCATACTTTAGGGTTATAGACCCTTTGCTAGGTTTGTTCCTGCAAAGGACTTACCTACTAGCTGAAATTGATTCTCTATCCAAAGTTTATCATCTAGCTATTAAGCTGCAACAACAAACCAGTTTTCAACAAGGAGGCCTTAAAGGGGGTTTCCCTTCAATAGGCTATCAGATGTCTAGCCCAACTCCTCTATTTAGCACTATCCCAGGAATGTCTCCTTCCCACTACGGGCCTATATCAGAATTGAAAACTCAACCCCCTGTCCCATTCTTCGCTACTGGAACTTCTGATCCCTTTCAGCAATCACAGCTTCCTCAAAGTTCCCAAGGTCATCATAACCAAGTTGGGACACCAAGTCATGGTGGTTAGCCACCTGCTGCTAAGAATGTGGAGAATGAGAAGATAGTCCAGCTTACAAATGAGGTAGAGACCCTGAAGAAAATGCTATCTCAAGTTACAAATGACATGGCTCAGCTTCGGTTGAACCCTTCCCAAAACCAAGGGAACTACCCCAATCAAAATAGCAGCAACCAGGGTACTTATCAAAATAACAACAATTACAACCAAAGAGGTTATCAAAACCAAAACAGAGTGTACAACTAGAGAACAAATAACAATAGACAATGGAACACAGGGCCCAATAATGGGGGAGTTCCTCATAACTATCAAGCAAATGAGGAAAGAACACATACTACAAGTGTGGTTGACCTCAACTTCATGACCAATTGGTGCAGGCTGCATAATACAATAACCCATTATGAGGTAAAATGCCCTCAAATGGAGATAGTTGTGAAGATGGCACATGAAGATGCCCATACATTCCAGGGGAATTCAAACAAAGGAGGTGGCTCACTGGATACTACAATGGCTTGTGATATCTTTGAAGAAGAGCCCTCACTCCCAATACAAAGTGAGAATGAACTAGAGGGAGATTCATATTATGCCCAAGCCTTTCAGTCAAAAGGAGGACACTTCTTGAGAAATCAAAGTAAGGGGCCATTCACTACATCAGCACCCCCTAATCATATGGTGCCTCCAAATCAAGGTGCTGATAATAATCCTCCTTCACCAAAAGGCCTGCCTAACTTCCATAATAAGTGTAATTCCTTTGCCATTTTCAAAGGTACTACTAGTTGTAACACATAATTTGATGTTGTTTCTGAGATGTAGAGACAGAAAACTTCTTTGTCAATCTTTGACATCTTGAATTGGTGCCCTGCTCAAAGGGAAATAGTGCTGAAGGCTCTAGAACAAGTTGATAAGTCAAAAGGAAAGAGTAAGGTGGCACTAGCTGGGGACGTGAATGGAGCCTTATACAGAAACAAGGTAGGTACTCCACCTTTCCTTTTAAGCTTAAGAATTTATGGCAAGAACCTGCATAACTGCTTATTGGACTTGAGGGCTTCATGAAATGTCATATCGTTTCCATATGTAAGAAGTTGGGATTAAACCCCAATCAAACCAATAAGAAGGTCATTCAACTTGACAAGACAAAGGTTAATGTGGTAGGAGAATTAAGAGACATACACGTTCAAGTAGGATCAGATCCTAGGATCCTAACCAACATAGATATTCAAGTGGCAGATATTCCCGAGACCTATGGTATGCTGCTAAGCCGAGATTTGATGAAAAATTTAGGGGGATATCTTGCCCTTGAATTTTCACATATGTGGCTATCATGGAAAGGGATTCCTAATCATATTAGGATTGAAAGTGAGCCTCGCCTCAAGCATATTATCACTGAGTATGATTCTCTCAATGAGGTGGCTTACTTTGAGACTGAGATGGGGGTTTATAAACAAGACGAAATCCTAACCTTCTCAGTTCTCAGTGTTGAAGACATGTCAAAACAAAAAAACTCTGACCCCACCATTGGTGAAAATCAATAGGCCTTGATTAAAAAGTTGCAATAGGACCAACTGGTCTTAGGGGAAGATACCGATCTGCAAAATATTCTTCTACCTAACTGGTGTAGGGTACATTATCAAAGTCATTCTGAATTAACTTGTCAACCTTGCATTGACATTTTAAGTCAAGTCTCCCAAGCTGAGGAAGTTGGCACAAGTTTCCATGAGACTATTGCAGATTGCTTCCCATTTGAGGCCAAGGAAGCAACCATGTTAACTAGGGATATAATACTTTCAAAAGAAATCCCTTCTTAGATCAAACCTACGCTAGACACACTTCCAAATCAGCATGTTTTTGAGGAGCAACCCCAAGATGCAAGCAAATGTCGAGGGGATAACTGTGGGCCACATAATGTATCTGTGCAGGAATTGGAAATTATACCAAAGGAACTGGTCGAATACCCTTTCCTTGTACCTGATGTAAAAGATCAAGGAGTCCCATCCCTGACTCATCTAGATCAAACCCCCATAACAACTTCAAAAAAATTAACTCCAACCCTTGATCAATTGTGGACCCTTACCTTTGATGGATCCAAATCTAAGACAGGTAGTGGTGTTGGAATTGTACTGACCAGCCCTCAAGGGAAAACCTTCTTTGCTTTTTACAAGTTGCAATTTGGATGCACAAACAATGTGGCAGAATATGAAGCTCTAGCATGGGGATTGATGTTTGCTCACAAGAAGAAGATCACTGCCTTGATGGTCAAGGGAGATTCAGAAATAGTCATCAGGCAAGTGCGTGCCCAATATACATGTCACAATAAGAGGCGACAGCATATAGGAATAGGGTATGGAACCTGATCGAAGACTTTGATGCCTTTGGGATTAGTTTAATCCCTAGAGAAGAAAATCAAGTAGCTGATTCACTAGCTGTTGCTGCAAGCACATTGAAACCTATGCAAGGCTCCAAATTCAAAAGATTCTTAGTGGAACTGATGTCTACCCTAGCTGTTCCTGACAATATCAAGAATTTCCAAGTCTTCGATGATGACTGACATATCCTTGCTTTCCTAGCAAGTTCTGATGTTTTTGAAGGGAAAATCATTGATGATTCCAACATGGATCAAGGAGATTGGAACCTTAGAGACTGTGATACAGAAGGGGTCCTTAATCTGAAAACTAATAACATTCCCAAGGGAATGGTGGCTCTAAAAAGAATTTTTGACTCAGATCCAAGGGCCTAAGAGAAAATATCAGCTGAAGAAAAGGGAGGCGAATATGAAACAGTTAATTTGTCCGATACTGGCCCTAAAAGGAATGTCTATATAGGGAATGCTTGCCCTGAAGCAATTAGAGAAGACATATTGAGGGTGCTTAAAAAGGATATTGTTGTGATTGCCTATGGGTACGAAGACCTCTAGACATTTGATGCTTCTGTTATGACTCACACTATCCCCTTGAAGCTTGAGGTCAAGCCCTTCTGACAGAAGCAACACCCTGTCAATGCCTTGATTAAACCATTGATCTATAAAGAAGTCCAGAAATTACTCTCTACCAAGATAATATTCCCCGTGCGCCATTCAACCTGGGTGGCTAACTTAGTCCCAGTTCGTAAGAAAAACAAGGAGATAAGGCTGTGTGTCGACTTCAGAAATCTCAATAGAGCCTCAGAAAAGGATAACTACCCGCTCCCTTCTCTGGATGAAGTGTTGCAGATAGTCAATGGATCTCAAATGATATCCTTTCTAGATGGTTACTCTGGCTACAATTAGCTAATGGTCGACTATAAAGACAGAATGAAGACAACCTTCACTACAAAATGGGAAACTTTTGCATACAGAAGGATGTCATTTGGTCTTATAAATGCTAGAACAAATTTTTAGTGCACCATAGATATAGCTTTCAAGGACCTAATCGATAAGTGCGTCATTGTTTACATGGATGACCTAACGATATTCTCCAAAGATCGATTGAATCATGCTACGGACTTGGCCAAGGTTCTGGAACGATGCATCTAATACAACGTCTCCCTGAATCCCAACAAATGTGTGTTCAGAGTTTCTGAAGGGAAGCTCTTGGGGCACATAATTTCTAAAAGAGGGATTTCAATAGAACCAGATCGAGTCGAGTCCATCCTAAAGATCACCAGACCAGGAAGTAAAAAATAAATGAAATCTTTCTTCGAGAAAATCAACTTCGTGAGGAAGTTCATCACGGGCTTTGCAGAGATTGTAAAGTCTCTGAATGAAATGATGAAGAAGGATGCCAAGATAGAGTGGACGGATGAAGCAAAGGCTGAATTTTCACATGTCAAACAATCCATCTCATAAGTGCTGGTCCTTACTAGCCTTGACTATCTTAGGCCATTCTACATTTACTCTTTTGCCTCTGAACATTCATGCACGACTGTCCTAACTCAACAAAAAGGAGAGGTAGAGGAGAGACCGATTGCATTCATGAGCTCTCCATTCAAAAATGTGGAGATCAAATACCCACCTCTTGAGAAGCAAGCCTTCATGCTAGTTCAGGCTGTCAAGAAGTTCCAGCATTACATTCTTCGAAGCCAAGTCGTCGCTGTAGTTCCAGATGTAGCTGTGAAGTCCCTACTCATGCAGAGCGAGTTGGGAGAAAGGAAAGGCAAATGGATGGCCATCCTGCAAGAATTTGATCTGGAGATACACCCTATGAGCTAGTCAGGAGTACAGGCTTATCTCAGTCCATGGTGAACGCTAGCAACAATATCATCTGTCAGCAATACATGACCCAGTCTTTCTCTAGCGACCCCTGGTATGCTGATATCATTTGCTTAATGCTCCATAATCGATGTCCAGAAGAAATGAATGCAACTCAAAGGAGAGCCTTAAGACTGAAGAGTTCTCATTACATGCTCAAAAGAGGGTTACTATACAGGAAGAATTTTGAAGGAGTATACCTGAGATGCCTTGATCATCAAGAGGCTAACACATGTGATCTATGAGTTTCATGGGAAACATGGCACAGGTCATGGGTCTGTAGATTCTTTGGCACACCAGATCCTCTGATCTGGTTATTATTGGCCCTGTGTGTTCAAAGACGCCCATCAGCATGTGAGGACATGTCACATCTGTCAGATTTCTGCACCAAGGGAATGCCATGCAGCCATGCCACTACAGCCCGTCTACGAGGTGAGGCCATTTGTCCAGTGGGCACTAGATTTTATTGGAGTGATTAACCCGAACTCTTGTGTAGGACATAAATTCATCTTGACTGCCACTGAATACTACACAAGGTGGACAGAGGCCATACCCTGCAAGAACAACACCACAGAGGTAGTGATCAAGTTTCTCACCGAATGCATCACTACAAGGTTTGGGGTACCTTTCACTTTGGTATGTGATAATGGCTCTGCTTTCTCTTCTGTTGAATTTATTTCTTGGACATATAATCATAAAATTGTTTTGAAGTATTCTTCAAATTATTACCCACAAGGCAATGGAGTTGCAGAGTCTACCAATAAGAATCTTTTAGGGGTAATTAAGAAACTGTTAGAACATAACCCTAGAGACTGGCATACCCAGCTGAGATTCGCATTGTGGGCAGATAGGACTAGGATTAAGGTTGCCTTGAACACCTCACCATTTAAGTTGTATGCGACCAAGAGCCTGTCTTTCCTATCCATCTGCAAATACCTATCCTAGAGTTCATGCATAAATTCTACTCCAGTGACAATAGGATAGAGATCAAGTTAGCTGCTTTGCTGAAATTAGAGGAGCAGAGAGATGTGGCCTTACAACAATTCTTCAAGCACCAGGCTGTTGTCAAACGCTGGTTTGACAAAAGATCCAAGATAAAGGCTTTTAGAATATTTGACCTAGTGTTGTTATGGGATAAGGCCAGTGAAAAGAAGGGCAGTCACCAGAAATTTGACAAACTCTAGCTAGGTCCTTATCAGATTGCTAAGATCCTAGGAGAAAATGCTTTCAGACTGAGTAGCCTAACTGGAGAACCCATTCCTTTTCCTATTAATGGGCACTTCCTTAAGCACTATTTTGAATCTTGAGACTTGCTAATTTTGGTTCTGTATGTAAGTAATTTTTTGTTCTTTGTGTAAATAATTTTATTTTGTCTCCTATTTGTAAATAACTCTTTCCTTTATGTGAATAATCTGTTGCTCTTTGTGTAAATAATGTGGCTCTTGTCTGTAAATAGCTTCCTATTTAAACGTTTGTCCCTGTCTCCTTTGGTTTTCTTTGTTGTTTGGTCTTTGTTTTGTTTTGTTCTTTGGGGGTTCACCTGTCCTTTCCATCTAAAGTTGTGGTTCGTTATCTGAAGTATACTTTGGTCATTTGGAGAAGAATGGTTTAGATATTTTCATGCTTTCTAGTTGGGTGATTATGTCCTAAACTTTTGTTTTATGCCCATTGACAATAAAGAGTTGTGGAACGTCTTGAAAAAAAGGTGCAAAGTGAGTAACCTTCATTAGCTCCCTCTGAATCTGTTACAAATTAATAAGATCATCTCCGCTTGTAATGGTATATTTGTCCTAAGATGGCAATGTTGTAAGACTTTAGTGAAAATTTTGATTTTCCAAGTGTTGTCATGAGGTCCATGGTAGTTTTCAACCCAAGTCAGGTGTTAAACATTTGACATATTGAAAGGAAAAGAGAATTAAATGAAATATCTGAAACTTCAAAAGAAAAAGAAAAGAATTATTTGAAAGAGAAAAGGAGATTTCAATATGAATGGGTGATTCCAGTATCTCTACCGGGGCTATGGACGCCTGATTGGTAGTAGAGCAATGCTGTGAGAAAACTAGAGGTATCTCCGCCGGGGCTATGGACGCCTGACTGGTAGCGGAGCAATGCCTAGGATATCATTTCACGACAGCTAAAGGGGATCAACTCATGTAGCTCAAATCTTACACATTGTTGTCCAAAAGATGAGGAAAACTTCATGAAAGATGTGATGCACAATCAAGCACACACATTGATTCAGGGGATAGCCATTGATTGACTTACATTTAATATCCTAGCTCAACCTTGCTTCTAAAACTAACCCAACTGGAGTTGTGATGCTTATGAACCAAGAGTTCTGGGTAGCTGAATCCTTCAAATTCTTGAAAATGGTTAAACCATTTTCCTAGCCGAGTCGCTATTTGTTATGCCTTGCATAACCACCCCATTTTGAGTTGGAACAAAATGGGTCCCCCTTTGTTTTCCTTTCTTTGCCTTTGGTTTTCAGTTTTTCCTCAGTTGGAATTCGAGTTTTCTCCTAGATTCAGGATTTTCCACCTCATCCGGATTTTTCTGGATCCCGCTCGAACTCCAGCTAGGCATTATTTTTTCGCGGATTTCCTCCTGGACCGGATTTTCTTGAAATCCATTGTTCCCTGGTTTTTTGGGATTTGCGGGAATGTTTTCTCTTTCCCAAAAATCCGTCCTGCTCAGATTTCCCCAAAATCTGAAGAATCGTGGAGAAGTTTGCAGTAACCGGATTAGCTAATAAATGATGATGCATTATATGAATGATTGGTGCTATTTTGAGATCTCACATGTGGTTCCTTGTTTGATAATAATTGGATTAAGTTTCTAATGGGTGTTTCATGACTATTCCATCAGAATCTGCCTGACTCGGAATTCTCCAGAATTCCTCCCTGGCCTGGATTCTATGGGTCGACCTGAAACTCGAACTGCTTGTGTAATCATTTTGTTCAAGGATTTAATTGCACCTTACTACCATAAGATTCATTTCAATGACGATGTTGATTAATTTCTATCTATACAATCTTTACCGTGGTTTTCTTTGTTGAATGCAGGACTAAATCACATACATGATGGTATCTGTCAAGAGAGCTCAGTTGGATGGTTGTCCTCAATCCAGTTGGTTATGAAAATTAGTTAAGGCAAAAGTCGGCAAGAATTTTCTAGACTCTTGCCGACTAGTGGCTCGGCTCTAACTGTTCAGAATCCAAAGAATCAGAATACTCCCCATTAAGGATCATATCTGCATGGGATTATCATGATCTCCCTGACTCATGGTTCGTTTGGTTCAAGTCTGCGTTTATGTTATATGTTGGCAAGACAGGGGTCATCGTCCCGGCGATGTGAATTTCCTATCAACATAAGGGGTTTCATTCAGAGACAAGTCTTGGAGAGATCTTCGGGTCTCACCGACGGGCAAAAAAAGGGCATACACTATTAGTACAATGTTCTCTCTTCGTCGGGATGTCTCGGCGAATCCCTAAAGTCTCACCGACCACCACCACCAGCAGACACTTCGGCGGGAGTCATCTTCATCGGCGTATGGTCTTGGCGAAGTCTCCATGTCTCGCCAACCGCTATCAAGAGGATTCCTATATCGGAATAAGGTGTTATCCTTGCCAAGATGTTTCGACAAGTTCATGAAGTCTCACCGACTAAGCAAAGGGAGTCACCAGGAGTCTTGCCGACGGAGAGGGTCTGTGTATCGGTAATGCAGGATAGTGCCGCCAGGAGGTCTCAGTGAAATGTAGGAGTCTCGGTGACACATCTGGAGCAAGAGAAAGCACTTTGGTATGACTATAGCGAGGTTTTGGCGATAGTATAGCTCGCTAAAGGATCATGCTTTCGCTACGAGGTCTTGGCGAAGGGCAGAGGTCACATCGAAACATGAAAAGGTCGAGAAGACTCCGAGCGAATGAAGGACTTCGTTGTAAGGTCATAGCGACAAGTGATGGTCTTGCCGACAGAAAGGAGGGCTCAATAAGAGAATAGGAGCTCGGGATAAGGTCTCCTTGACCTAGTAGAGTCTCAGCAACACGAAGGATGAGCTCGCTGAAGGATATGGGACTCGGTGTAATGTCTCACCGACCCATGAAGGTCATGCCGAAACAAAAAGAGAAGTTGGCACAGGAAGGTTAACAAAAGGGATTCGGGGAGACTCCAAGCAAATGAGGGGGCTTTGCTATGAGGTCACAGTGACATGCGAGAGTCATGCCGAGATAAAGTGAGGTCTAACCGAAACAAGGAAGCTCGCTCAAAGGTTTGGCCTTCGGTGAAATGTCTCGCCGACTTACCAGTGTCACACCGAAACAATGAAGTCAGCCCGCCACAGGATAAGGAGAATTTCGGGGAAACTCCAAAGGAAAACAAGGACTTCGCCATGTGGTCTTGCCGATAGCGGTAGGTCCATAAATGAAAAAATAGATATCGGTATAACCATGGGGGATCGCCATGACCTTGGGCCAATTAAGAAGTCTTGCTGAAAGGAAAATGAACTCCAAGCCAGAGAGAGGGATATCATCGCTGTGATATCCTACCGATGAGCGGCTATCTTGCCGATGTTCTTTTGGAGCTCAGTATGACTCCCACAGCTCACCGAAGGGTCTCACCGAATGCCCTATGCTACCCCGATGACTACTGAAGGATGGGATCATATCAGGGAGACACCGATGGTGTCTCACCGACATGTGATGTTGATCAGACCACCTCTGACCACCTGAGGAGCTCGCTTGGCGTATGCCTGACCAATCATAAGAAGCCAAAGAGTAATTCATTGGTCTCTTTGACCGATTGACTGTTCCTGGGAAAGAAGGCCAACAGAATGCAAACCAGATGGACTTTTTCTGAGAAATAGGTGGCGATGGTTTAGCTCGGGCGAAATGTTCAGATCTTCAAGAAGGCCCGATGGCGTTTCTAGAAGAATGGTCAACCTACAGAGAAGTCCAAAACAGAAAGAAAGGCCGAAGGAAGGAAGAAATTGTGACTCAGAGGGACAGCTATGGTGACTACTAGCAAAGAGGTAGATCAGCATTGATGAGGATATTCTAGGCATTCAAGGCGCCCCAACAAAGTTTGAAGATGGACACGCACGCAGGAAAGTTAATGTTGCAGTTGTCAAAAGATCTAAAAAGACTTCTCTTGCAAGTAGGAATCCTTCATCAGCACGGACAACAAGGATTCACATTGAATGCAGTTTTGAATTTCCTGGGAAAGATCTAAGAGCTGACTCTCCTGAATGCAAATATTTTGTAAACCCTAGTGCAGGGGGATAGCACATCCTTTCTTGTACATTTTGTATATAAGGCATTCTTGCCTCTTTGAAAAGGTTAGAGTTTTTACAATCAGAACTTTTTAGATTAAGAACTTTTAGAGTTAGGAGTTAGTGAGTTAACAGAAGAAGGTAGAGTTGCATCTAGATTCTCAGTAATGAGAGCTTCTCTTGTCTTCTTGGTTAGCAGTAAGGTTTTAGTACAGACTGTAATGTATTTCCTAAGCTCTCTTAGTGTAGTTGGAAACAATCTGGAGCCATAGATTCTCTGTACACTGGTGATTGTGCCAGCTTTGTAAATGTTGTTTATCTGTTTTAATAATAGTGGAAGCAATAAGAGTTTAATCTACTTCATGTTGTGTTCCTGAATGATATTTGTCTTAAATTGATAATTTGATTTCTGAAGTCTTCAGGGAATGAAATATTATTTTGTGTTTTATTTGAATGGTAATTAAAAATCTGTTATGCGAATTAGCACTGTGAATGAAGGAGGCTATGTGTCAATCACAAGTTTACTTTGTTCTGTAGTTTTGGTTTACAAATTCCTTGAAGTTAACAAGTCTGGTTAAGGTTGGATGAACTATTGTTCTTTTCTGTTTCAAAACCCTGATCTATCTTTTGTTGTTTCTTTAAAACCCTAGTTAAAGTAGGTTTTATTTCATGCTTGATCTTAGAACAATCCAGAAGCTCAACACTAGCATGCCCCTTGAATATTACTGTTGCATTGATCACTGAGTAACATCAGTACAGTTGAGACCCAACTACAAAGACCTTGGGAGGTAAGGCATCCGTGTGTTACCTTTCTCTTTCAAGAGAAGCAAAATAGCAATATTTTGTTTTCATTGTTGTGCCAAAATCACCATCAACAGTACCATTGTCAATGTGATCCTATATCTCATTGCATAGGTGCATACAATGTTTTGTATCATGCCCATGGACACGATGGTATTGGCAGAACACATTTCCATCATACCAATTGGGGTAAGGTTCTCTAAGAGGATGATGATCTTCCAATGTTATAACTTTATCCTTTAATAGTTTCTTCAAAATAGAAGAATACGATTTAGACAACTTCGTGAACTATTTATTGCACTTGAGGCCTTTGTCATTAGACACAATGACTACATACACAATAGATTTTCCTTTTCTTGAGATTGATAAAATAGATTTTCCTTCTAGACAAGAGTGTGAGGAAGATCCCTCAAATTGAACAACCATCTACTAATACTCCCACAATGCCATACACAAATGCGTGAAAGAAGGATACTTCATTAAGGCAAACTTCTCTTACCAGGGTCTCTATGGGTTGCCTATGAACACCTTCTGTACATCTATGTCGGGTAGTGGGTAAGAGATTTGTGAAAAGAGTGCTTGATATCGAACAATAAAATCAGCAATCTTCTTATGCTCTCCTTGTTTACACTGAACGAGATCTGAGAAGGTCGTCTTCAGCCCAATGTTAGCTTGAAACTGTCAAAGTAACTAATTAACAAGTTGATCGAATGAGAATATGGAGTTGTCGAGAAAGGAACAATATCACTCTAGTGCTATGCCCTTGAGAGATTGAGGAAATAATTTGGCCATCAAGGCATCATGATGAAAGAAGTTTTTACACATCATGTTGAACAATGACACGTGTGTTTGAGGGTCTCCTTTACCACAATATTTCTCAAATTTAGGAATTTTCATCCCTCGAAGGATGCGAGTGTTCAAAATCATCACCGAAAAAGGACTACACTAGAAGAAAGGTTGAAAGATAGGCTTGGAAGAGGCTCGAGATAAACTCACCAATTGGTTTTGCATTTGACCCATATTTTGTACTAGGGCATTCAAAATAGGATCATATGAAGAAATAGGGTTAGTGGAACCACCACTAGAACCACCACCAAAACCACTGTTGTAGTTGCCACTGGAGCTACCATTATAGCCATTGCCGAAGCCACCACCATGACCATCATTGGAGCCGCTAGACATACCAAAACCACTAGCCCCCATTCCATTGGGAATCCCACTGCTAAGGACAGTGCTACCTGTAGGAGGAATAACATTAAATCTTAGAGGTAATCTTCTCAATTTGATAATAAGAGGTAGAGCAGGAGTGAAGATGTTGACGAAAGGGCCCGTTTCAACCATGCACACTGATGTCATAGGCATTGAGATGTCGATTTTTCTTTCATAAGCATCGAGCTCATGACCTTGGGTAATACTTGACCTAGGGTTGTATGAAGGGATGTATGCTTCTGTTAAATTAGTAAGGCCATGGAGAAACTCTATGCCTGTCTAATCCTATCTAGCGTATATCTGATCTCATTAACAACTCTAGTGGCCCTAGCCATGTTTTCATCTTTCCCTAAGTGATTTGTGAGATCTAACAGCCTCCTATCTAGAGTAATGATATGCTTTGTAGAAATAATGAGAGCGTCATCATCGTTCAAAGGTGGGGTCATAGGAGAGATAGGAGGAGTAGGGGTATGAGTGGTTTCATCAAAGAAAATTGTCTTTATCACTAATACCATCTCTTGGGAAGTGAGAGTCGTAGTGACCCTTGAGAAGTCCATCTCTAATTGTTGCACACTTCTTCTAACTATGTGCTCATAAGTTTTAGATTGAGTTGTGAAGCTCATAAAGTGTCACAATATACAAGCCCACAACCTACATAGACACGAGAGAAAGAACTTCAACTCAAAGAAATAGATAATACAAGGTTCACATCAGGTTCACCAAAATATAGAGGAGGGGGACCGATTGCTTTGGACCCTAGGTGACGGGAGGGTCTAGAACAATTAACTGCCTTGATCTACCTCATACTAAGGAATTTTTGAAGATAGGTTTGATGTTTAAAGGGTTGAAAAGGAAGGACAACTAAAGTGCCTCTTTCCTTCTTCCAACCTGAGAGGTTCAGGAAGTCAGGTGAGTAGATTCCTAGAGTCCAAAATGAAACTTAGGTAGCTCATTTTCAAAGGACTCTAGTGCGGGGAACAGATGAAAATGCAATGCACTAACATCTTAGTTGGGAATTGGTGTCCATATGTAAAAAAAGTGTAAAGTATAGTCTAAAAACTACAAAAGCCTACTAACAACTTGAAAAATATAATTTAATACAATAACAAAAATAGAAAGCAATTAGATAGTCGGATAACAAGAGAATACTTTAGCTTGAAAGATAGATTAATTATGAACCAAATGACGAGCAAGGGTAGTAGAAATCCAACTTATGGTTAGTCCAGCATCCCACAAGCTCCACATGAATGAAGTGCATACACACATAGTGATGAAAAAATGTTGGGGCTGTGTATAGAGGACTACCGCAATTAGTCCCCTGCTTTGGTGTTTCCACCTCCATAGAGAGCGAATATAATAATGATAGAGAAGTATGACAAAGAAAGAATTGAAATGAAGGTACTATGCACTATGCTAAACAACAATATGCTACAAAAATGACACAATGATGCTAAGTGAATGGAATATAAAACAATATCACCTTCAACCACGTGAACTCAAGGCAAATGGGAGAAGGAGTGAGCTTGCAAGCTTGTAGGTGCCAACGTTGCCACAACAACGAGGAGAGAAAAACCAATAGAGTGTCAAACTGTAACTTCAATCTATGAATGAAGTTTTTAGAAGTGAGAATGATCAAGTAGAATGCCAAGAAGATGAATGAATGAATGAGATAGCAATTTGAAGATGAGATTGGAGGAAAATGAGCCATTCGAGGTTGGCCAAGCACGCAGAAACATTACACTTCATCGCCAATGGAGAGTTGTAACACCTCTACGAATTCGAGAGACAAGAATCTTGTCAGGACAATAGCGTGTCATGCAGAAGTCCATGTGTCACACTAGCATTCCTAACAAAATATCCTCCATCGACACTAAAAACAATTGCCAGGTGTATGGGAAGCAAATGAGGGACATGGAATAACATCATCAAATTTAATTTGTTTAAGGTAGGAGGTGCATAAACGGGGAATTTGTAAGGGGTACAAATTCATGCCATTATAGATAGAGAGAATTGGAATATAATGAAGAGGGTACTTGGGTATCTTACAAACATGTTAAGTGTTTAATTTAGTACCAATGAGGGCACACATTGAAAATGATAATGAATCTACAAGAATTCATGGATTTTGATTGGGTAGGAGATGTGGATAACAAAAATTATACTAGTGTGAATGTGTTTACCTTGTTTTATGGTGCAGGTAGTTGGATGAGTGAGATAAATGTTTTAGATCTTTTAACTACATTTTAAATATATAATATGAGTATATGATAACTACTTAGACCTAAAAGGGGGATATTTGGTTTCAATATATGTGTTTACATTTTAGGTTGAAGAAATATTCAATGTGACATGGTCACTAAAAATATGGTAGAGAATCCTATTTTCATGTTCAATTGGAGCATGTTGATACATAATTTCTATATGTTATAGTTGCTTTGTTGAAGCTCATAAGCATAGATAATTTTAGATGATGTGGTATGATTATGGGAATGTATTCCCTTTGCAATGAACATGTTTTTTATATGGTTATCTCTTTGCATGCTTTCCCCTTTTGTAATGTATACAACAAGTCAAAGAATGATGGGATAAAGTGTTATACACCTTTCATATAAATATTTAATAGTTTGTAAAGTTTTGGTCCTTGTTTATTCGAGGAACCACACTTTGGGAGAGCTCAAGATCTTCTAGAGGATTTTTGTGTAACATTACAAATACATTCAATGTTGGTGGAAGACATTGGGGGAAATGAATTCCATATTAAAAAAACATTTAATGTTTGGGTCACATATTGCAAGAAAAACTTGGGTACTAGGTTTGGAGGGAGAAATATTGGTTCCTTAGAGAACACATTGTCACTTATCTTGGTGGTATACTTGAGTTTTGACCTTAGAGATACAAATGGGTGCATTTATTAATAGTGCCTGGGTAATTAAATAATATAGAAAAGGTGGTTAGGAAGCTTCTAGTAGGTTTTCCATGAGTTTTTCTTTCCCTCTTTCTCATAAATTGCAAGATCGGGATGAAGTTATTCATATCTTGTACATGCTCATCATGAGTGAATATTAGTGAAAGTGCCTACAAACTTGAGTTTATTGTTGAGGAGATATTGAGGAGTGTGAAGTGAGACACATGAATCTCATTTTTTCTTGAACCGATCTCATGGGAAAACAATAATGGTTGTTTTCTGTTATAGAATAATTTCATGTCTTGTTTTCCTTCTTGGTTAAAAGTTTTGATTTCTTTTTTAAGGTTTAGAGATTTATATTGTATTGTAGCTATTTTTTTGCTAGATATATATTGGTTTTAATGCTTTGGAGACTAGTTTTTCATAAAATGGTTTCCCAAGGGTATATTAGGCTCTCTTTCTCTCTCTCTTGTGTGTGGTTTTTCTTTCTTTTATTATTAGTATATTCTACTATGTATGAATGTTGCTAGAATGTTTACATATTAAGTAACTTATGATATCTCTTCTTATGTGATTAATGTAGGAAATTATTTTTATTTCCTTTCATTTGCATCCCAAAATAGATGGAGAAATAGAGGTAGTGAATAGAATATTGGTATAACTAAGTTACATGGGTAAAATTAGTGGTATCCTAAAATTTGGGATGAACATTTGGTACACATAAAACACTCTTATAAGAGGATTATTCACTCATCAATAATTATATCTCCATTTGAGGCTTACTTTGGCTACTTGACATCAAGATATTTTAATATTTATTGAGATAAGGGATATACAAGTTAGACACATGTGTAGAAAAGGATAATATGTTTATTAAAAAGGCTATACATATCCATCTCTAAGTTCAAGAAGACTTAAGTTTACGTTAACATGTGTTTGTTGTCATGATCAACATGGGATAGAACATAAATCCTATTCTACTGACAAAGTTTTGGTACAATTAGGAAAAGAGAGGCTCCAAGGCACTTTATTATGACACAGAATTTGAGATATGGTTATTTGAAAATCATAAATCATATGGGTCATACTTCTTTGATATTATACTTGCCTAAATACATAAATATTTTATCCATAGTCAATGTTGGCAAGTTAAGGCTATTTGAACCTTCTTTGTTAAATGAAGATGATGTGTAGTTTTTCCTAATATGAATGTTTTCATAATTAAAAGGAACAAGAAGAGCTATAAAATGATCTATTTTCCTTGATAATAATATGAGACATACCATGTAAGGATACCATGAAGTATGGGTGATATGCCAAAAAGGATAATTTGAACCTAGCTAAGAAAGATGTGAAGAAAGTTCACACATTTGATGTGTCCCTAATATTTTGTGAACCAAAACCTTATTATGGTGAAGGTTTAATCTAAATATTTGGTAAAGGAAGCTAGACCATGGGGCTATTTATATATCACTTCTTAAGACTTGCACTAGTGAGAAATTTCCTTTGCCAAATATGGAGTTTTATGATACATGGAAGATATTATATTAGATTCGATGGTGTTTTGGATGGTTTGGAACATCTTTGTTTCCTTTGATTCAAAATTTAGATGTTAGATCTAGTGGTGAGTTTGTCACTTGTGATAGGGGATAATATAAGAAACACCATGATAAATTCTTATTCAATCTAATAAATTCAAAAAGACTATTGGTAAATAGTGGTAGAACTCAATGAAAATATCATAGAGTTATTAACTATTTATTAGTAGAACTAATGAACTTGTCCCATCCCAAGAAAATATTAGAATACAAAAGGGTGTTTAAGTTTGAATTAAATCATTATACATCCTTCTAATATATGAGGTACTATGAAAGGGTGGGGGATGTCTATAAATGATTTAGTTTTGATGTTGAAAGGGTCAAGGACTATTTAACAAATCTCATTTTGATGCTCGTATGGTGGATCCAAGTGGGAAAGAAAGGGTTTTCATTGTTATGAAAGGAAGAACGAGTGTGAAGAGAATTTTAAAAGTTTATTAAGTCTAAATGGAACTTTTTGGTGATGTAACACTTGTAATAAATATTTGAGATAGTGATATGAGATGATTTTGGCATAATATTCATAGATTTGTTTTCCCATCTTGTATTTTCTTCACTAGGAACTTGGTGTTTTCCCCCTCTTTTGTATGTTTGATCTTTATATATGATGTTTCCCTATTTTAGGCCATTTATGAATATGCATATATTTTTTGTATTGTTTATCTTAAAGTGATTTGTAGACCATACTTGTTAAGGACCAAGAGTGACACCTAGAAATGAGTGTAAATGATGATCTAACACCTTCCCCCATAAAAAAAGGGTCCCTTGCAACAATAGAGTAATATTTTGGAGCCATAAAATTGATACCAAGTGTAAGAAAATTCCACCTAACCTTAAATAGAATTCAAAAATTGGTAACAAAAGACTTGAACAAGCTATAGAAAGGATGCTAAAACCATAAAATACCATGAACATAAAAGGAAATTGATGCGTGTAATCAAACACAATAGAGAAAAGATTTATTTGCCACCATAAATACTTACACCACTAATAATATATCTTTTGATAATAATCACACATCACATTAAAACTAGGAGTTGATACATGGAAAAAGCAAAAATTAATAATGGGCTGGAGAGGCAACATCTCAACAAGGAGATCAAGGTAGCCTATCATCCAATTTAAGTGCATTTATAATGATATTCACATATTATTAAATTAGTTGAAAAAGGTACATAATGGATTTTGAGATATACACGATTTTAAGATTGCTATATATTCTTCTCTATAATAATGAATGAAGGAGACATTAGTGAAGTTATTACAATATTCTAGGGATTCATCAAGAAAATTACAAATCTTCCAATTCGAACAATTATATTTTTGACTCTTATACTAGCATTTTGTGAATATACTTCAAATATTGATTAATAACCCTTTTCTAAATCCAATATTTAACCTATCACCATAACTAGTCATTCTACTTCATTGTTAGTTTCATAACCAAATTAAAGAGAGCCCACTTGGATCAAAAACCTTTGGAATCTCTAGCTATTATTCCTTTGTCATCTAATCATAGATTCCCTTGTGATACCCTGTCAAAGTTAAGAGCTTTAGCTTTCCAAAGGCAGAAAAAGCCAAATAAAATTATTTTCCCTTAGCTCATTAATGGGGAAATTGATTCTTTATTTAGGGTTTATTACCTCCTATTTGAGATGATGTATATTTTAATAGTTACATTTCTTTCACTTATCTACATGTTCATGTAAAGAATGCATAACTTAAATCATTTACTTCTAGTGACTTAAAACATGGGTCCTCCCAAGCCTTATTATTCATGAAAGTTTTAAAAGAAATACTTTTCAAAAGAGTTATGACAATAAATAAAATAAGCCTCATACCAATCATTTAACTATGACTTTCAATTCTCTTTCTTTCAAGCCTTGTACGACTAGAAAATTTCAAGATTGAGTGAAACTCTAGATAACATGCTTTAAATTTTATTGAGTTTTGATTTGATTAATCTTCCTCCCATTCATCCAAATGTAGATCCATATATAATACTCCCTAAGAGATAATGATAGTGTATTTTATAACTATCAAAGAGTTAATGGTCATCACACACAATTTTTTATGGCTTTCAAATATAAAGTATATAATTTGATAGATAATAATTTTATCCACGTTGATCATGCTAATGACAAAGATAATTATTTAATTGATCTAACTAGTTAAATTTATAGATGTATACAGGTCATTTTCCTTTGTACACTCAATCTAACAATACAGACTTTCACCACATCCCTTTAAGCATCTAGCTAGTAGTATGCCATACATACATGTGGATAGATATACTATGGATCAATTAAATATTGGTTCTTCTTCCCATTCATATGTGGATAATTTTATTGGCATGACTCATGGTAGAGCTCCCTCTCTTCTTAAACCTCTAGTTGTTTCATTTTATGAAGAGACTTCTCATAATAATTATGTACCACTATGTATGTTCAAGGTATTATATGTGGCCACCCCTATGATAATATTCTTATTAATCTAGCCAACCAATTTAATTTTTAAATAATACTTTTCACATAATCATAATTTACAACAACATGTACATGTACACATTTTGGCATTTCCTTAAAGATGACTAATTAGAGTACTCATTAATACTTTGGGATGCATAATATTGCCTCTACAAGCAAGGCTTAAGAAAGTTGAAGTTTTGTTCCATAATTCCATATTTTGACAAAATTTCTCTATTGCTCAAAAGGGCTTGTCTTGAGTAGCTATGTGTGGTTCCTTTCATTGTGCCTCAATGCTTAAAGTATTTTCATGGTGATAAGATGATGAAATTTAAAAGAGATGCATATGTACCTATTTTATAAAAATTAAAAATTATTTTGTATTGCACACATGTATGGTAACTCCAACAAAAGCTCACTAAGAGCACCATGATAATATATAATTTAGATAATATGTATCTATATAAAAAAGAATAACTATAGATAGAGTTGTAGGTCTTGACAAAGTATAAAGAAAATAAAGCAATGTATAATTCTTGTTCTCCACCATAAGAAAAAAATAATAACTTATTTATCATCCCTAATACATACGAAAGAAAGGCAACCATCATCCTTATCAAAAAGTAAATAAATTTAGATTTGAGAATTGCATCGCCACCTCTAAAGGTTCTTCTACTACTTGGGTACCAAATAACAATTCTAATATCAAGTAAGATCCATCTCCAAAGTCATACTTGAATGTTCATTTGGTGCAAAAATGAAACACACCTATTCCACATATTTCAAGCACTTCTGATGCTTATCATGATGATATCTCTTGCTTGTTGGTGCTAACAAGATCCTCTCATGGTTACTTTCAACTACTTTATAATCCTTCTTGGAGACAATAATTAGGGGTCATCTTACTTCCTACTATTATATGTGCTTTCATAAGAATACATAAGTATATTTTTATGTTATTCACATGATGAAATCCTTAAATTCTTATATTATCATCAATCTTTCAAAGGTTTGTATCATCTACATACATTTTCTACTCTCCTCAAAATTAATCGCATTCTTTAATTGGAGGGGCATACAATGCTACTAACATTCCTTTCTTGAGTATGGGCACAGTGTCTATCTTATGACCGTATGCCATATTTAGATTTTACCATATTACTTTTGTTGTTCCAAAGCAATATCTATTGAAGTTTCCACCCCTGGTTGGCAACCTTTTTCCACAAGTGGAATATTTCTCTCCCTTTCCTTTTCCCTTTGGTTATAGAAATTGTATTTTATTTTAACTAATTATTAGATGTTACTTATAATATTTCCATTTTTGTAGGTTTCCAAGTTAGAGCACTCATTACAAAGGAGGCTATATCAAAAGTGATGTATTTGTATCCATATACTTATCCTTTTTTACGAGTGTGAGAATAATTTATTTTCTTGTTGACTATTTGATTCTACTTTAACATGTATTCTCAAAGTAGTTTTCATGCATGTCAAATTGGGGACACAATTTAATGGTGAAAATTGTATGCCTTACACTTTCCCCCTTCACTTTGATCTCATTTTGACCCTATTCTATCCTTTATGCAATGACGAGTTTACAAATGCCATTATTTCTATTGAGAGTTGGCACAAAGATTGAGCCTTATTTGATTTATTTGCACCATTCCTAGAGATTAGTCATAATCCTCAACTTATCCATTTTTTTGTTAAGGGTCATAACAAAAAATTGTCTCACAAATTCTAATATGAACCTCAACAAAAAATGGATAAATTAAGGATTAGGACCAATACCTCAAAATGTGTGCAAACAAATTAGATAAGAATCAATTTTTGTGTCAGCTCTCAATAAAAATTGTGCTGGCCACCTATACACTTACCATTGCATAAAGGATAATAGGGTCAAAATGAAAACAAAGTGAAGGGTGAATGTGAAGGTATGCAATTTCACCATTAGTTTTTGTTCCCAATTTGACATGAAAGTAAACTTCTTCAAGAATGCATGACCAAGTAGAATTAAGTAGTCAACATGAAAGAAAATTCATTCTCAAGCTCATAAGAAGGATAAGTATAAGGATATGAATGCCACTTTTGATATGTGTTCCTTTGTAATGAGTGCTCCATCTTGGAAAACTAAAAAAAATAGAAAGATTTAATGAGTAAAATCTAAACATCATTTAAAATAAAATATGATCTATGACCAAAAGGAAAAGGAGAATAGAGAGAAATACTTCTGGTGGAACAAGGTTACCTCTTGGGGTGGCAACACCAATAAATATTGCGTTGGAACAACAAAATTAATGTGGTAATGTCTAAAGATGACATAGGATCATAAGATACACACTATGGCCATACTCAATAAAGGGCATTATTGACCTTGTATGCCATCTCCAATTAGTTGCATTCAAAGAATACAATTAACTTGGAGGAAAGTAGAAAATACATGTAATAATGCAAACTTTTGAAAGATTGATAATAATATAAGCATGCAAATATAGGGCCCACACAACCCATAACTTTTAAATTTTAAGTTCAAATTTAGTGCTAATCTAACCCTTCCTACTAGCCATTATGTGTTGACTAATAGTGTGAAGTGTTTCACTTGCTACCTTTGTAGTTGTATTTAAGGACTAACCTTAATTCATTTCAAATCATTTGGTAAGAGCATCTAAATACCATTTATTTGCATAGTTCGAGTATTCATTACTAATTTACCTACTTGCATCGACATCTAATAAATTCTCTACATGACTACCTCCTATCTTCAATCAATATCCTATGGATTTGGCCAATAGAGAACACTCTGTGCATAACAAACTCCCAAAAGATGTTCTTAAACACTACAATTAACTAAAACAAATCACATGTATCAAATTGAACCACAAGTAGATATTAGAATTCAATAGAGATTATATCTACACACCGAAGTTCAAATCCTGTGCTTCGATTAAATATGTGATTGTGCATATCATTTCCATAGTTGCAAAAATGATCCAAAACAATAGACAATCAACTTTTGAATTATGAATCATTCATATGAGTACTAATTTTTTCACACACTAACAAATCAATTGCATACACCTTGTTATACCTAAATATCATTTATTTAATTCCTCCACATTTGTTTCAATGCATTATTCCATATAATTTTTATCTTAGCTTATATATCTAAACCATTTACTTCATTTATTTAATTAACCATAATTTTTTATATAAAATTCTTTTTGTTCCTTTAGAACAATAATATCTAATATTTAAATAAAATGAATAAATATTAAAAAAACTTTTCTAATACAAAATAATTATTTATTTTTAAAAGTAATGACTTATCTTCATCTTAATAAAAAAACACTAAATTTATTTAAAAAATTAAATTAATAATAATAAAGGAGCGTAAACTCACAAAAATTGGTTCTTAAAAAATTACCAAATGGAAGGCTAAGACTAAATACAAACCCCACAAATGCTGCTTCTACCAACCGAGGGAATTTTCTCAACCCTACCCTCAGATTAGTCGGTCAGATTAACAAAATGTGAAATTTTAAAAGTTTACAAATATGTAGATGGAATTATTAACCAGTTCGTGAAAAAACAAAAAAAAAAAGTCATTTTAAAAAGTAAGTAAAATTGTGTTCATGATTTTATTTGAAAGCCCACCAAATTTTGAGCAGTGAGCTCTTTTTTGAAAGCAATTATCATATACATAGTGGGATACATATACAGCCAGTAGGTAGGAGCAGATTGGAGGCAATGGATATTGATGAGAACCCCTTAAACCAACAAAATCAAATGGAAAGCAATTCCTTAAACCAACAAAATCAAATGGAGAACATTCAGTCCCTGCTTGCGTTAGCCAGACAGAAGATCAACGACGGAAGTCCATCTCAAGCATTACAAGCTGTAAATCTCTCTTCACACCCAACTATCCCTCTGGGCTCTCTAGCTAGCCAAATTCACGCCATGATTATTTGTATGTTCAGTTCGTTAGATGTATGTATTGGTTGTCAAGCTTTTATTTTACATAGGCTTTAAGCATTATAATCTAGAGGTTTTCTGTGCAATTTTTTCCTATAGATTCAATTGGCAATGTTGTTATTGGATATAAGTGTATATTTTTGCTATTTTCAGCTCTGGAGATGGTAAAATGAAATAGTTTTCGATTCCCTGTGTTCAGCCCTTAAAATATCTTAAAACTGTACTATTTCGAAGCACAAGACTTAATTCCATTATTGATATTCTTCAATTAGTATAAATTCAAAGGATTCTTTTTTTATAAAGGGCATTCGTGTGTCAACCTCTCACATGACTTCCTCAAGAGCTTGTTTGTTTTAGGTCTTCTTCATCTAGGTCAGCTGGATAGTTGATTATTGTTTTCTTTATTGTAATTTTGTACAGCACTTCTGGTGGTAAGTGTAAGATTGGATTTATATGGGCTTTTTATGATTTTACTCATAATCACTATTGGGTATCTCAAAACTATTTTTCAGGAAAACTAGTAGTTGCTAGGAAAGTCGTGTTCATGGACTGGGACCCTGTTCTAGCATCCATATTCGCATCTCCTGATGATTACAATTTAATATAGCTGTACCCTTATTCTAGACTTCCTATCCAATTTCAGAATGCGTCTCCCCTCCCCAAACCTGTATATCACGTCTCCTATTGATTGTACATTTCATGGTTTGGTTTTCAATTTTGAGTTAGTGTGGTGCAGGGATTAAGTGCTAACCTGAGTTCAATTTTCAGATGTGGAGGAATTCTCCAGTAGAGGAACACATTCTGCTTATTTCTGGATATCAGTCAATCCCGGTGATGGGAGGATTATAGCTAATCACAATTGAAATGAACCCAACCCTGTGAATGTCAAAAGCGCAATAGTTCCACCTGTACACGCTTTTAGTGGATTATCTGATGCATTAGTACTGAATTTGTCTTTAGCCTAGAGCATATGGGAATTGACCATTATATCAATCTATTTGAAATGACGGGAGAAGGCAGAAGGATTAGGCATACTTTTCTGCTTTAGTCTAGACTTATGAGATAGGAATTTCTATTTCAAACCCCCTCTTATACTAAATATTGCATAGATTTCATATAGGCAACAGAACTATAATTATATTTTCTAGTATGATTGATATTTTGAGTACTGATTTCACATATTGCAAGCTTGATCTTGGAATAGCAGGTGCATCTATATAGATCTTGGGATGACAAAAAAACTTTATATGGAAGATGATCAGATTTCTGGTAAATATTTCTGTTGATTATGCTCTTCTTCCACCTTCAACTGAATTGAACTTGAGTATATTGTTCAGCGATAATGATAGCCTTCAGTCCCATGACAAGAGTGCAATCAGGAGTTATTACTACCTGTTTGGAAACATCAACGTGAATATCATGAGGCATTGAGGTGATTCAAATTTAGGCCAACATTATCAAGGCCAAATACATATTCCTCTTATTTCTCTTGTTTGTAAATGGCATATAAGTTTTTAACATGTGGTCATGGCATTTTTGGTGGGTATGTGAGGAAGCAAATAATTCCCCAACTATATAGGATTTCTTCAGTTCCTCAACCAGAGTCATATTTGGCACCAATAGTACCTGTTTAGAAACATCAACATGAATATTGTGATGCATTTCAATTTAAGGGCTATATCACCAAGGTTGAATAAATATTCCTCTTATTTCTCTTATTTGTAAATGTCCTCTGACATATGCCCATGAAATTTTTGGTGGCTATGTGAGGAAGTAGTTATTCTGCAACCATATAGAGTCCTAGATTGTTGAAAACTCCGAATAACAAAAAAATTACTCTTTCATCACAATGTGTTTGGAATCAGAAGAGTACTATAGTAGACTAGGCAAATTGTGGAGCAAGGAGTGGGATGAAACTTGGGAAGTCTTGGATTCTTGGGAAGTCTTCCAAAGAAATATGGAAATAATTCTGATAGGACAAAATGTGCAGTGGAGCACCCCTTTGGCTGTTTCTTCTTCTGTTGCAGTATCATTTCCTCAGGCATTGATGGATTTACTTGCTTCATTAATGAAAATACGGATTCACAATTTGGAAAGGCCTTTTGATAAGAAAGAGGAAACTCCTGTCCAAAGAAAATTAATCAACAATATCCTGTTGAATAGTAAGGATTGAGATAAGGAATAAAAGGCGTTGGTAAAATTGTCTAGAGTTGCAAAACATTTGCCAATCCTTGAAAATGATTATTTGGACAAAGAGGTAGAATGGGCAGTTCAGAAACGATGCAAGAGGAGTTGAAAGTTGCAGATGTTATACATTGTAGTTCAAAAGGTTGTGAAGAGAATCAAATGCTGCTGATTGTAATCAATGCTGCTTGCCAATTAAACAAGGAACAGGGTGAGGAAAGATTAAAATTTATGGTAGTTGAGATCTAGCTTGGTGAAATATGAACCAAGGAGAAGGCATGAGGCAGTGCAATGGTTCAAATCAGACTTGAGGAGAATAACAACTGGAATGAGAACATAGCCTTGTGTTTATGAACCTCATTCAAAACTGATACCATTTTAAATTCACTGATAGTCCGTGTAAAATTAGATTGAAGGATCTCTAGGTGTTAAATTCATAGTACCAGGTTTTGATCGAATCTCAATTCTTTTAGGGACTGAAACTACTAGACCAAATTGGCAAATGTCAAGTCAACATGTTGACTGGGACATCAACCGCATTTTTTGTCATGTAAATTTTATTTTTGAGCTTGCATGGTTTGAAAAGCATAGTAGATATGGTGAATGCCATAGTTAGAAAACTCACCTGGAATTGCTCAGACTTGGCATGACTCATGAGTCCAAAATGAAACCGTGATGATTCTACATGACTTATGTTCCTAGTCTCTTTGGATTACTCACCGAGCCTCGGCCAAGTCTTGTAAAAGGATTGCTGAGCCCTGTAAAAAGATCTTTGAGTCCTAGGCATATATTATTTTGAGGGCCATACGACATATGTAATCTTTGATTTATGACAAATTGATGATTAAAATAGACTTATGTATTCTCTGAATGCATTCTTTTCAGTTTTTTTGTGTAATTATGTTTTCTTTTTGTTTGCTGAGTTTTGTCAAGTCCCAAATCCAAGTCAAAATTCTGGGCTTCTGAGTCCTTGCCTCCAAGTTTTCCAGCTATGGTTAGTGCTATAGTGGTAATGCAGATGTATTGGATTTGCATGTTGGCCCTAATTGTGTTAATAATTGTGACTAATATCATGTAGCAATTTTTTTTCAAATGTTTAAATTATCTTTTTAGAGTCTTGTGGCCCTATGATGTAGACTATGGAGACTTGAGAGGGAATGCTGTTATAAAATTGTATGATCTTCTGATTTATGAAAATTTGCAATTCTATGCATATTGGGCATTGAAATGTTTGTTTTATATCGTATTTATATTCTATTTCTGTGATTTCACATAATTTTGTATGTTATGTAGCTTCAAACCTTTTTTAAATTACAAAATTTGGCAAACCATTCTCCTATTCAAACCATTGAACTTTTTCAAACTTGCTACTATGGTTTGATGCACCATAAGACACATTATTCAAAAGAAGCATTCATATGTCGGTTAGGAGATGTGGTTGAGAATTTGCATCAGCCAAGTAACTAGGTGGGAGATGACAAAATATTCCCCTTGTTGCCTCATTTGTAGGATATTTGTTCGCATCTATAAGCTAAGGAGACATTATGAACATAAGCATTCTGACATTCGGAAATTGCATGGATGTAAAAGCTGAAAGGAAATACAGTACTGATAAACTAAACAAGAGAAGCAATGTTAGATAGATTCAAATCCACAAGGCAACATACTGGAAAAAATTCACAGAAATAACACCACATATACTTGGGAAACTGTTTCAATAAAAAAGCCATCAACAAGCACAACGCCATTCAATATTATCAAATAGATAGTTACAATATAGAGAGATTTCACTTGTGCTGATCCTATATCCTCAATCCCTTGATTAGTCAGACATGCACTTGCTTTGGAAACTTGTCATAAAACTATTGTCAAACACAATGCCAAGAACTTGATTTATGGGCAAGGGACAAACAATAAACCAACAAATGATTTCCAATACCATGGGTCCAAACCTTGGTCAATATTCCTCTAACCAGGCCCATATGCCCAACCTCATGAAAGAATGTAACTTCTCCATGAGATTCCTTGATCCCTACGATCAAGGAGTCCACCTAGTCAAACTGAGTGCTTTAATTTGGTGCAATAATTCCTCTTATAAGATACTCTTACATACACTGGTCAAACATGCTCCATCAATGCCTTACTGTAACCCTCAAGTAAATGTTTTCAATGCAACTCCTTTTAGGCATCATAAAAGACATTCCAATTAGCAGGATCAACCTTACAAGGCGAATTTCAAGATTCCTCTTCAATGTGGCACCCAAACCCATGAAAATCTAATATTACAATAATATTAAAATATTATTGTGCAATGTGTACAACACACCTTCCTAACAATCTCCTATTTGTTTTATACATTGCATAAGGGGGTAAACAAACATTCAATTAGCAGCAAGGGGCAACAATGCCCATAGCTTTCCTCTACCAGGATAATTTCTTAGTGCTCATTGGCATTGTCAGAGCATTTCCAACAATTTTCAAGATATCAGCTTTCTTATCTTCAACAACGTGAAGATCCTCAGATTTGAACTTCACTTGAGACACTTGTTTGAAACCAACATATCTTCTTTCAGCACTATCAACCATTTTGTTGCTCAAAACTTCCATTACGTGAAAACAATGTGTGGTTTGGAACACACCATGGCAACATGGTTCTTGTCCTCAATACCCTAAAAACCCTCAGATTTGAACTTCATTCAAGACACCCATTTGCAACCAATAAATTTTCTTTCACAGGCAACTTATGATCAACTTCAGGAAACATGGAACTGTTACATCGAATACTCACAATGCTGGCGTCCAACTTGTACAAAGTCCTAGTCTAGACTCCTTTTTTAGCACCAATGCTCCTTTGACCATCTTGCAACTATACTTGCACACGTGCATCGTTGATTTTACCCACAGACATTAGATTTCTAGCTATACTTGTAACATGTAGAACTCTAGGGAGGGACTTCACCCACCCATCTTTAAAGATCATTTTGACCTTACCTTGGGCAATGATCTTATGAGTTTTATTGTCTACCATAAAGACATCACTCCATTGTATCTTTCATATTCAGAAAACGACATCTTATCAGCCACACATCATCACATCCATGAGTACTTGAGGATGCCTAGTACAAATCTCCAACTACTTCATTGAAAGAATTTGAATCTGAGGAAGAGTATCATCCAATATCTAATCTGCCTTCTTCAATCTGCAATCCTTCTTGAAATGTCTAGATTGTCCATAATTCCAACAGTTCACCTTAGACTTTTCAAGAGATTCAGACTACTTATCTCCAGTCTTGTTCTTGCCTTTATTGTGAGAATCACATCTCACAAATAGGGCATCCTTTGCACCACCTTCCATGGACTTCTATCTTATTTTGTCTAACAACAAGGTTGCAACCACCTCTTCAAGCTTCAGCTGAGCAGAGGTACTACTGATTTCCCTAACTGAGTTATCCCATGAATTTGGCAAGGACATAACAAGGTAACATGCTTATCTTCCTCATCTCTATAATATTAATAGATGCTAACCAGCTTACCACAATGTTGAAAGCATTTAAATGCTTTGCCACTGTATCACCATCATTTATCCTTAGGGAGTACAATGTCTTATGTTAAAAATATTTATTTCCTAGGGACTTTGTCTGATACAAAACCTTATCATATCCCATAGCTTTTGAGAAATGTCTACTCTTGAGACATTCAATACCACTGAATCTACAAGGCAAAGTTGGATTAAACTTCTTACCTTCGTATCAACTTTTGCCTAGCTATGTGCATATCCATTTCCAATGGGTTTTTTCCTTTAACAACAATCCATAGGTCTCCAACAACAAGGAGATGCTCCATCTTGAGCTTCCATAACTTGAAGTTTTGCCCATTGAACTTTTCAGTTGTCGTCCGTCTATAAGTGCTCCCCATTTCTTTGTGCTCAAAACTTGGATTCACCTATGCAAATCTCCCACTAAAACGAATATTATTGCAGGGTCAAAATGCCCTCCTCTTAGATTTTAGCAACCAAAGCTTTGACACCAAATGAAAGGAAATAGAGTACTAATAATCTAAACAAGAATATTGCTCGATACATTCAAATTCACAATGCAACAAAATAGACAAAGAATTCACATAGATAAAACTAGATATACCCTAGGAAACTCTTTTAGGAAAAGAAACCAGCAGCAAATACATTATTCAACATATTACCAAATATATGATTACAATATAGAGATATTTCACTTATATTGGTCATTTGTCCTCAACCCCATGATTATTTTGACAGCATGCTATGAAAACTTGCCACAAAAGCATTGTAAAACACAATGCCAAGCACTAGATTTACAGGCAAGGGACAAATAGGAAACCACAAATGGTTTCCAATACCATGGGCCCAAAACCAACCCCGGTTAATATCCTACCAAGCTCACACACCCCACCTCATGAATGAATATAACTCCTCCATGAGATTTCTTGATCCCTACAATCAAGGAGTCCACCTAGTCAAACCGAGTGCTCCAAGTTGGTGCAAGAATTTCTCTTACAAGATGTTCTTATGCATGGCTATATTTAGTCAGTTAAAGATGCTACATCAATGTCTCATTATAACCCCCAAGTGAATGTTTCCATTATAACTCCTCTTATGTGTTAGTAGAGACAATCCAAGTGTCGGGAGCAACCTTACAGGGGGAATCTCAATATTCCTCTCCAATGTGGCCTCCAAATCCATGAGAACTCAACATTACAATAATATTAAAATATTGTGATGCAAGGCGTACAATACTCTTTTTATAGAAATTTCTGCAAACATTCTATACTGAAGTCTAACTTAGAGAAAATAAACTTTTCAATGAACCAATACTAGATAGATCATGTCTGTGACATATAGCTTGTG
This sequence comes from Sequoia sempervirens, assembly GCA_007258455.2. Classification (NCBI taxonomy): domain Eukaryota; kingdom Viridiplantae; phylum Streptophyta; class Pinopsida; order Cupressales; family Cupressaceae; genus Sequoia; species Sequoia sempervirens. The sequence continues at coordinate 304,349,365 of VDFB02075321.1, forward strand.
ATAATACAATCTTGTTGTCCATAAATTATCCATCTAGAACGCCAAGATTGTAAACCTTTTATTGGTTCTTTTTCTTTTTTTGTTCTAAGGAAATAATAAGGGATCCAAAGAAATGACGTGTGTTGGTTAGTGAGAAATATTTGCATGGTTCATCATTTAGGTCTTCAAAACTGACCTGCATACCACAGAGATATTGGTGCTACTGCAAAATTACATTAGATGCAGATATAGATATATAGTGGTAACGAGGAGTTGTGATGCTTCACGTTGATTAGGCTGATGTGGGGCCATGACTAAAAGTCACATGCCCTTGTGTTGGATTGTATTAAGGCATCTATATTTGCTGCTGCATTTTGTAAGAGCACTAAGAGCATATATTGTGATAGGAGAATGGAGAAAAATGAGATAGAGATTGAAGAGTATATGGAATGGAAATATATAAAGACTATTATACTAAATAAGAATAGATGGATGGAGTAGGAAATCTTGTGTCTCTTTATGTGTGTAATGTTATATGTTTCTTATGCATAATCAAGTACGGACGTTTTTTTTTTTTAATTTAATGGTTAGTAGTTATAGAAATATGCCATATTTTCTCATGTGTGTGTGAGTTTCAACAAGGGTGGATCTTGCTTATTTGGTGTACATTTGGTTAGCACTTTTTGACCTCAACTTTTAACAATGGCAATTTTAAATTTTGAGTCTATAAACTCAACATCCATTAGTCATCTCGTCTTTTTGAAGGTTAGTGAGTATATCAATTCATTTATTAATTTTTATGTGTCATCTAGGTCTAACCGAGTTAAAAAATATTGTCAAAAGCCCTTGGACATGGGTGTTTAGGGAAGCATCCCGATCATTTCAAATGTTGAAAAGTGTTTGAGTCGAGTCATAAAAGCTATGTGCCAAATGTGTCACCATGTCAATATTTCAAGAATTTTCATTGCTTGTGCATAGCAAGGGTCGACAATGAATGGGTGGGGTTTTCACTTGTTTGTGCAGCTAAAAGATAATGGATTGCAATGTTGAGAAATAATGTTTATGCATTAATGGCTAGAATTTCTAAGGAGCAATTAGTTCATCTTGCCTAGAAAACCCATTAATTCACATTTGGCTAGATTTGATGAAAATGTTGGCACTTCATCATATTACGTTGACTATTGCAACTCTTCACAAGGTTGATAAGGTACCATTTGGATATGGAGTATACTTTGTTCTATCAATGATGGATAAATATTATCGCGAGGGCAATGTCTCTAGAGGACTTGCTAGAGATGATCAAAGAAATATATCATTGAATTGAGGTCTAGATTGATTATTTTGTCTCACAATTTTGTTATCAAGATTATTGGTCAAGTGAGGGAATATACACTGTACATTTCTAGTGGTCTCAAACACTTTGGAGAACCATTGTAATTTCTAGAAGGTGCTTTGGAGTCCGTTCAAGCATTTGTAACTTTTGAGTTGGTGATTGAAAATTCTTGAAATTGTATAAAAAGGCGGAGTTCCTATATTTTCATTTGTAAGTCAAATTCCCACAAAACATTCATGGGGCAAAGTTTCCATTTGTAAATCAAAAGTCTGGAAGGCAAAAAAGTGTAGTTCTAGTTTACAAATGTGAGTCAAAATTTTGATAAAATATTAGAGGGTGGGAAGTGGATTTTGGTTGTATCTTTGTAATTATCACAAAGGTGCATCTGGGGTCCGAAACCCCCTGTGCATTATGTTGGTGAATAAATGGTGCAATGTTTTGTAGGCTTGTGGGGGTGCTTGCTTTGAGTGTTACTACGTAATTGTTACATATGTGCATGTGGGAAACCCCGCTTGCAATTACCAACATGCATGTAGGGTCTTTGCAACCTTGCTTCCACCACAAAGTGACTCCAAAACTCCACCATGCAAAGAATGTGCAAACTCAACTTGGAATTTTGCATGGAACATGGTTTCATGGAATGCATTGACGAAAGTTTATTCACACAATGAACCTATTGAAAAGGTTTTAGAAAATATTAAGTGAATGCATCTAGGAGATATAAAGCCCTTTTATATGTATTTTTCCCAATCAATGATCAAATGGAATCTTTCAAGTGGAGTGTAGACATTTATCAAATTGTTTTAGATGTAGTTTGCAACTGCTATATTGGACATGCATACAAAATGTAGATACATTGGTTAGGCAAATGAAGCATTTGAACCAAAAAGCTGCTGCCTCGGATATACACAAAATGGATCTATTTAAAAGACCTTTGAACTCTTAAGTAAATGCAATTGGCAGCAGTAAAATTGGCTGCCATGACCTTTGCAGCATCCTCATGACTTGTGCTGAAATGGGAGTCATTGAACACTGATACTTTGAAGAAATATGGTCCCATGGGCAGTATCAAGTATAGGATATGCACGAGAAGGATCAGTTTAAAATGTTATAGAAACTATCAAGCACATGTAGCTAATTGGCGATGTGAAACTAGTTTCCACAAATTTTATCATAATCCTCTTGGCTTGTGTCAAATTGAGAGCTCAAGAATAGGGTATGAATTTCCCTTGAAGCATAAAGATAGAGGTATTTTATCAAATGTTATAGTTGCAACAGTCTGTGTAGAAATGTATTTGGAATATGAAGATAGGGCCAACCTGTGTGATTTGTTTAAAAGAATATCTGTAATAGATATGGCTGATTGTTTTGAATGAATATGCTCATTGAAGCATAAATGATTGAGGAATTTTGTCATGTGTTGTAGTTGTAGGTGCTAATTGGGTTGACGTGTATAGGAAATGTAATGGCATTGCTAAGAATGTAAAATGTATGCAAAATGTGGAGGCAGAGGCATTGCGTGTGGACTATTTAACATGTTTGCAAAATGCGTAAATAGGGATGAGACATGTGAAATGTTTGACAAAATGCCTTCCCTGTAAAACACATTTGTAATAATCAACTCCAAATATATTTTTTGATTTATTTTCTGTCTGTTCTCTGAGTTTTCTGATTTGCAGATTAGCTTATTTGAGAGTGTTTAATGCATTGGTTTCGGATGCTGTTCATGGTTTTGACATTGCTTGAAGTATATAAAGTAAAGAGCATAAAAACAGAAGCAATGTACTAGGATAGATATTTCTTTTAGAGCTTCAAATAATCAGATTTAAATAACAGAATTTTACTGTTTATTCAACACAGCAGTCTCAACTTCAAAATACAAATAATTTTCAGACCTGGAAAATCGCCCTTAACAGCAGATTGTAGCCTCATAAGAGACACTTCCAGCTCTCAAGAGATGACTACCATTCACCCAACAGTTTGACCTTCAATTCATGCCTTCCAACGCCATGAGATGACTGTAATGCCCCCTTCAATATTCAATGATGGCAGCACATAAACTGCAGTTTGAAAACTAGAGATTTATGCACCCACAAGGGTGTCCCCTAGAAGTAGATCGATCTGCTCTAGAAAATAGAGTCCTTCACCAAAAATTGCAGTCTAACACTTGTTTGAATCGCCATGAGGAGAGGCACCTTCAGAAACAATACCCATTTTGATAGCTAACTCCATTACCGAGATATGAGCGAAAATGTGAGTACAGGTCCAGAATATCAATGCCCAGAAACTGATTTAAATCACACCAAAATCATTACTAAATCACACCCAATCTGCAAGAAGCAAACACCATCCAAAAACCAAACTGAAGACCTTCAGAAAAACTGGATAATCTTCATATTTCTCGCCCAGATGTGATTCCTGAGTGAAATCACCAATCACCAGCTTGAGCAGGTCTCTCACTGCCGAAGCTGGGAGACCTGCTGAAGCTTGTCTTAGACAATGAGGGTTTTTCGTCCTCGAATCCGTTTCTCAGTCCTCTGGTATCAAACCAGCAGCACCTCCCTAAGTCGTCAAAACATTCATGTAAAATAAGGCTTCAAAATGAGCTTTTAAAAGCTTCAACATCAAATTAGGGCTACCAAGCATGAAGCAACCCTCAAACCACTTCAAATCCATGCTAAAGTAACTATAATTTGATTTGATTTTAATTTTTTGGCTCCAACTTTAGCTTGGACGCCCAAGGCTTATTCAACATTCAAAAACAATTTTGTTGCCTTTTAAAACGACTTTAAGTCATCACACTAGGCGCCCATTGTACTTTTCATGTCCCCTTTGACCCTCAACAATAAAATATAAAGTCACTTTATAATAGACCTTTTTTTTAAACATAAATCAAATATTAAAATGATTTAGCCTAAGTAACTTTATATCAACTGAATTTGTGTTGCTATGATTAGCTTGACCAAGTCCAATTACTCAAAATTGACTTACTATTTTTAGTAAGTACTAAAAATAGCAAGTGACACCCCAAAGGCTCGAATTGGAGAAATTTGATGTTGCACCCAAACACATTGTCGACAGTGAGCACCATATTGGTCCTACTAAAAATAGAAAGTCACGCCCAAAACACTAAAAAACCCAACAAAAAGTACTGGCACAAGACATTAAAGCTCATCAAACAACCTCCACTTGTTGCTCGAACAGGAAACCCTATACTTTCTTTGCCAAATGGACCAGTTACTAAATATTGCACTTACTAAAAATAGTAAGTTTGTCAAAACTAGATTGATTCCAAAGAGGACATCGAAAATGGGGACATAACAACATTCAAAATATATTTATTAAATAGGCTTTAGAAACTAGTAAATGTGACATTGTAGGTGCACACTTGGACTCCACAACCTTGGTAAGCATATTCAAAGCCTATGTCAAATGAAAAACATTCAAACAAGACAGGGCACATGGATTGCTTCGCAAAATTTCCTAAAGATATGTGTTGATGGTGGTCTTGAAACAAGATATGGACAATTTTCAAAACGTGAAGAATATGGGAATTGGTGGTTGTTGAACTTGCATTGGAAGGTGGAATCTTTTCTCATTTGGAAATCGGTCAAGATAAGTCCTTATCGTATCCCTATTTTATTAGGATATCTATAATCTAGAAAGATACAAGTTGCATAATAAGATGTTGATGTTGAAGAGGGAAATTGAGGTGTTTAGAGAGCTACTTGAAATATAGATGGATTCTAAGTGCACAAATCTAACACTTGCGAGGTTGTCAATGGTTCAAGAGACACTATCAAGTGGTTCAATTCCATGAAGCATATGAATGAGTATTGATAAGGTTTTCTTGTTTCTTAACAAGTTGATATTGATCCTTCACATGCCACTTAGTACTAGGACTAGTTCAGCTTGTTTCTCTTTGATTAGGTAACTAGTAACAAAGGAAAGCTACAAGATAACATTTGGGAGTCAATCGACATAGACTTCATTTCACATAGACAATGAAATATGTGGTTATGATTAAATGAATTATTATTGTCCAGTATTGACCTACATGGAGATGAGAATTAGTTGATGGTATTTGTAGATGGTGTGCTTGCTTGGTTGGGGGTTGTGGAGGCTAGTTGAGTGCCATCATGCGAGGCGAAGGTTATACAAGATCACATGTCTTGAATGAATAATTATTTCAATTTGCATAATGTGTGTATTAGAGGACTTCCAGATCCAGAATTTTTACCTCTGGATGGTACAAGCTATGGAGGATAAAAGAATAATGAAGTGCACTATTATCTTGTTTTGTCACATGAATTATTCTGCTGCTTTATATGTTGAAATTTGGCTAAAGTTGTGACCTAGCGTTTTGTCTAACATTGAAATCAGAAGCTTTGAGATGTTGCAAATGGCTATGGTCACATAGAATCTTTCTATCCAACTTTTCTTGAAATTTATTTTGTGGACACTAAGAAATTACACATACCTTAAAAATGTTGTTCACTAGATTTTGTCTCTTGTAAGGATCTTTGGACATGTTAAAGTTATGTGTGGTAGAGTTGAAGTTTATTCTTATGCAAAGGAATCAATTACTTTAGAATGCTGTAGGGGACATCATAACATAACCTATTTTTGAAGGAATGTTTACGATGTCCAAGTGAATGCCACATTTCAGCTTCACCATAACATTATTTTTGTATGTTCATATTATAAAGTTTGTAATAAAATATTTTAATAAGCTAAAATTTATGCTTATTTCAAGATTTTGTATTTTATTTCTTTTAATATTTGCAAAGTTCAAAAGGGCAGTGGAATGGTTGTAAGAGGAAGATGAAGTGTTTTGCATCTATAAATTATAAAAATCTTTCTTATAAGGGGGGACATTTTGCATTTTTGCACAACTTCATACAGGGAAGAAGGAATTGAGACTTCATGCAATTTTGGGAGCAACAAGAAATAATTTTGCAGAACTTTGTGTCTCATTCGTTCCTTGTGGGATTGTGTGCTATTCTTATGTCTAGTATGAATTTGTTTCTTTTGCTTTTCCTTGTATATTTGTGTGAATGCAAACTAGCTAACCTTTATTCATTTTTTAATGCTGTATGTGGGAATTGAATTCTGGTTTCTATTTAATTCTGCACATACCCTCTTCTTTTCCTGTTTGTTTCTGAGTTATCCAGAAGGTTCTTTGCATTTATTTCGTCTAGGATTTCTCCACTTTTTTTTTGTTTTTTTTTTCACATTTTTGTTTCCTTTGTACTTTCACGAAGAGTACAAAAAACCCTAAAAACCCCGTCATACAAGGGAGCTGGCCCTCTCAAAAGTAGAGAAACGTCGTCCATCACATGGTTATTTCTTCCATCATTGCAAGTTCATGTTGTTGCCTGTTCGGTGAGTCAAGGAAATAACCACAGCGACCAATTCACTTGCTAACACCACTAATTTATGCCAAGATTTTGTTTTGCTATTGGGATTCTAGTTGCCTTATGTCAACACAAAAGATTTATTTACATGAAGCCCCTGTCCTAATGCCATCCGTTTTGTAGCGACATAACATGCAAAGGCAACCATAAGTCTAGACTCAATCCACTAGAATGTAATGCCCCTTGGTAGGATGTTAGCTCAAATCCACTAAATTTTTTCGCAATCACTCAAATCCTAGCTCTTTCTGATCACCAAGTTCTCGAAATGGGCAAAATGAGAGCATATGAAGGCTAGAATAAGGACAATGGAATTAAACAAGAAGACATTGGTGGCAAGTTGCCTAAATTATATTAGAAGCAAAGACATAATCGATCGATGCCAAAACAGTATATAGTGATACGTAAATTCCAATCAAGCCAAACTGACTGAATACAAGCAGGCATCAATACCAAATTGATAGACTATCACTTGATTCGGATACATGACAAGCTAGCGTATAATATACTGAAAATAAAATGGATCCAGTGGATAAATCAACTAGGATCTTTTATAATGATAATAGGGCTCTAATGGTGAACCATCTAGAATCTTTAGTAATTAAATAAACTATTGGTGGCAAACCGTCCGATTATTACAATTTTTTAATTTTTGCAAGCAAATGTAAAATGATGACTATTTTGCTAATTCAAGTAATTGAAAAACAATACTTTGAACTATTGGAAACTATTTAGTGACTATGCATGATATGCTGAGAATCAAAACATCAAGGATGAAACACCAAGGAAAACTCAAAGAAGCCAAAACTTGGAAGCCCAATTGCAAATTGAAGATAAATAGTACACCGACTGAAATAATACTTTTGACAGATGGTACAGTCAGTTGTTAACTTGATACATGATATTATGTCTGCTGTTGCAGTCTGTATAGCAGGGAAATAATAATCAAAACAGCCTATTAGAAGCTGCGATTCACTTGAGACTTAATTGCCATTTTTCCACAGCATGGTATGGCCCTTTTGTACCTTGACTAATAATCATTTCCCAGTGGCCAAAAGTGGAGATTGTATGACCCAACAGCTCTACAGCTTGGAAAAGAGGAAGTACGGCCAAATTTTACACAACAAACTCCTTTCAATGCATATTGCAGGTCATACTGTATGGCCAGGTAAGGGATTGATAAATCAGATGTAAAACCAATCAAACCTTAGTTTCTCATCATGAGTGAAAGTCTGAAAGATATTTGCACTTGTATGGTCTGATAAATATCATAGCCAGTCTGAAATGATGCGGCTGGCAATTGCATAAAAGGTACGGCCTCTCGAAGTTATGGATAGTAGAGCCTGCATAAGATTGTCTCACAAAAAATATTGATAATATACAATAATAATATTTTATTCTCCACTAGATCTTAGAAAACATCACACCAAAAATTTGAAAGCCAGCATTGAAACAATAATTGGAAACTTAAACTGAAAATCTTTATACGATGAAGCACATTGGCAGTCCTTGAGTAGAACTGCACTGAAAGGCTAGGAGAGTTTTTGTCCTCAAAACTAAAAAATACTAGAGAGTATTCATTCTCAGGAAAGAAATAACAACACATGTTCATTCCTGGGAAATGAAATTGTTCAAATGCACAAGAAGACTCTTTTCAAAAACATTACCTCTCTTTTATAATTTTTTGGAGAAAATAATATAATTTATTTATTTTTTATTGTTCATTATTCCCTCAGAGTTATAAAAATATAATAAGGTGCCCTTTTTCACTCACCTTTTGGCTTTTTGTACCTTGGGTCTAGCGACATTTTATTCATTCACTTATAATGACATTTTAAAAAATTAAATATTATTTGTCTTTTAATTTATAACTCATAGTTGCTTTTCAATAACTTTATTTAAGTATTTTTTTTTTTTTTTTTTTTCAGCACCCCATTAGCTTATAGGAAAAATTTGTGAAAAATAGGCTAAGGGTCTTTAGCAAACTTACACTAGAGAAGGGTCATGACATAGAAGTTATGGGAAGTATTTAAACTAAGCAACTTTGTAAGAGGATTAGCAAAGAGAAGAGAGAAAATGGATATTTAGTCAGTTATCAGTGGAAGTTACAAGGAACCTGAAGTTAACAAACAAAACTGGCCAATACTATTGGAATCGATTAAGATTATCATTGGAAAATCAAAGAACGATAGAAGAATTTGATAACATACCTTGAAGAAATTACCTTAAATTTGAATTAGCAAGGGATAAAGGAAGAAGCTATCTATCTATATGAAATCAAAGATAAAGATGAATATTAGATACTAGAGGTACAAACAATGCTATAAAAGGGGAGCAATACCTCATCTGAAGGAGGAGACTACAAAGGCAACAATCCACAAAATATTAACGTGAAAATACTTTCCCTACATCCTTAGTTGTGCATCAAAAAACAAAGCTACAAATGTTTGGAAAAGGTTCTAAGGATGTAATGGAGTACTTTTTTGAACTTAACTCACGCTAGAGAAGCCATGAACCAAACTCATACAATAGAAGACATGGAATAATAGCCCCCACATAAAGATATTTATAATTTTGTTGGAAATCTAAGAGAAAAAACCTTGAAATGGTATATGAAGGTGAGTCCTAAACATAGGTTGATGTAGATAGAATTTGAAACAACCTTTAAAAGTGACTAATTATCTAGATGTACCAATGGAATATTTTAGTAAGATAACAAACCCCCAAGTAGGAGAAAATGAGATAGTAAAAGAATATGACCTAAGATTCAAAACAATTGAGATGAAGTCAATAGAGTCTATTGGTGAGAAACAATTAATAGAATAATTTGTGTAAGGTTTACAACCACACTTGAGACTCTGAGATAATTTAATTATGGACAATTATATCCATTTTTTTAAGAAGCACTAGAGCATGGACGAAGAATGGAGTTCATGTCATTAGAGCATAGATGAAAAATTGAGTTCATGTCATTAAGAATAGAGGGATATATTGTGATGCAATATGAGTTGGCTATGATCGAACAAGTAGTGGATGAAGCAAGAGTCGTTGATGAAATGGGAAGAAGCTACCTCAAGTAATCCCCCTCATTTCCCTCCCAGTGCAAGGAGGAACTACGAGCAGATCAAAGTAATGCATAGTTTGTTGTAGGGAAGGGTGCTATAGTCTATAGATCATGAGAATCCCTTTAAGTATGATGCTTCCATTATGAGATAGTAGGAAGAGTAGCAACTTTGAGGGTAGAGAACATGGGAATTTCTCTAGATTTTATGCTGCTACAACAATAGGCAGTCTATGGAGATAGAGCATATTATGGAATATGTATACTTTGGGGCTAGAACCTTTAGCACTTGTGTTCATTGATGGGAGTAGCAAGTCCTATCGCATGGGTAATGTATTGTGCAATTTGTGAACTTATGATCACTATTATTAGCAAAGCAAAGGAAAGAATGCAATATGAATTGAAGGAGTTTAATGTGATAGGGATGTTGACAACACCAAATAGCTATTGCGTAGCAAGGCCTACCACAAATGTATGCAGCACCTCCCCAACACAAAGCCCACCCCAACAATACACATTGATTGCCAATACCATTGCACAACCAACCCCAACAATATGTGGTATCAACATGGCAATAGAGTTTTCCATGGGGCTATTATCAACAAGAAGTAGTATATGTGCAAGGGCACTAGTTCCATCAACAAGGGGCTGCCCAATTAGTGGCACCACCAACACAAACAAAACCACCACCTCAAGGAGCAAATAATTTAGGAGACTATAGAGAATGATACTATGAAAGATATAGTGGAAGTTGTAGAGGAGCTTATGTTGGTTGTAGAAGAAATGGAGGAAACCAAGGAGTGCCTACATGCTACAAAAGAGGGAGAAATGACATTTATAAAGTGTACCAAATAACCAAGGGCACAATGTGTTTTGAATGGAGTGGACACAATTTCGATAATTTTCTAACACCCATGGAAAATATTTTACAAGGAAGATGTTGATTTGATCATGTCCATGATTATTTTGAATAGAATGACAAGGGAAATAAGAATTTTGGTTGATTTTAGGGAGTTAAACAAAGCTTATATATGACCTATTCCCCATACCTTTCATAGAGGAAGCACAAGAGGTGGTAGTTGGTAGAGAAGTTTATTCATTTATTCATGGGTTCTTTAGGTACCATTAGGTAAAATATTCAAATATAAGCTAAAGATCATATTATCTACTGCATGGGGATCTTTTATATGTAAAGTTATGCCCTTTGGATTGAAGAATGCCAAGCAATGTTTAATAGATAATGGTCAATGCATTCAAGGAGTTCATATACATGATTTCTCAAAGGTATATTTAGATGATTGGACTACATATTTGTTGCTCAAGGATCAATGTTGAGTGGAAGTAGACTTCTCATTGCAACTAGGTCTTGTGTAGACTTTGACAATCTGATAGGTAAGAGTTACCAAATTGACTTATCACTTAGACCTTAGAGGATCCAAGTGCTCCTCTAAGGCACACCTCCCATAATTATACTAGTAGACAATAGCATCAAGGCATTGGGAAAGTAAGTCTGTCAAGCATTTATGATTTGCACAATTACAACTATTTAATGACTCAATAGACTAATATTTAAACCATTCACAAGAAAACTAGGCCATTTGCATGAAATCTCAACAAGAACTATCTTTAAAAACCATTTTCTTAACTAGAAGAGAGAAAGTACAAATCATACTACATGTTATGATAGCCAATCTTGAAGGAGGTGTTATATTAAAAATCTTGATCACATCCATGTATGAACTTCTACACTAATGTACATTGTGCTTTATTGTCTTAAACAAATTGACATCTCTATCTTTTGTATCCTCATGCACATGTGTGAAAGTGCTACTCTTATCATTTTCCTCTTATAACTAGGTGTGCGATTGTCCTCACCAACTCCATGACCTTCCCTCATTTGAGGGTTGTGTAAAACATTAGTTACTGTAATACAATGGGCTCCACTAGTATACCTAGTTTAAACTTCTCTTTGTTGTTCTCACCCAACTCCTCTAACTATGTGTGGACAATCTTTCTCTTTATTTGTGTTAGTTCTCCTTCCAAGATGCAAACCTGCAGTTCAATCTCCATTTTATCCTATCTCACTTCCACAAGCATGCAATATCCTTTCTATCTTAATTTGAATTGGGTCCCTTTGCTTGGTTTTCTAGTTCAGCTTCTCCAATCATTGAGATCCATGATCCTCATCCACTCTTCTTGGGAATTACCATCCTTATCCATAACTTGTGCCATTAGTATGAACTCTCAATATTTGTGAAAGCATTTTCCTTCAATCCTTGCTTTTTCTCACGTGTCTTTTGCAACTCTCCTATCATTTGTATTCCTCGATTTTGCTCTTGTTCATCTTTCCACACAACCTCTTTTGTATTCCTAGGCTTCTATGCATACTCGAGTTACACTTCTCTTGACTTCTTGATTCCTATCTTAGTTATTGGGTCCTTCATAGTTGACTCGGGTATGTGTGTGGGTATGGTTCAGGTACGGGTTTGGTTCGGTTTTGTCCTTGATTATGGCTAGGGTACGGCCTGGGTGCTTGGGTTCTCTGTGGGTTCTTTTGTGAAGGACCCACAAAGAACCCAGGCATCCGGGCAGTACCTTGGGCATAGCTAGCAAGACTCCCACATTCTAAGAAGAGAAAAACAATAGCAGTTACAAAATTGGTCTATGAAAGGAGTATGACACCATCGATTACTAAATGTGATAGTGTTTTCTAATGAATTCCAATACAAATTTGATATTGTCTTGGCAGACCAGGAACTTATAACCACCATTTAAAAAATTTAGGGCTATTGTTTCCAATTGAACATGTGTAGATAGCATTAACTGATCCTCATGAATGCATCATTCCATTATTTACTCTCTCATTTGACCAGCACTATTATAGGAGGGGGAAAAAGACAATGTTTGGGCCAGACTGTAAATTTGACATCATTTGTGAATCGACACACCAGATCTTCAACATTGACCCTCTACACTTGCATTGGCCCTTGTTTGATTGACTCTTCTTAAATGTGGTTTTCTGGGAATGTTGACCAAAGAGCTCTACTATACTGACTATGTTGACCAAAGATCTCTGCTACATAGACAATATTAACTTCTGTACCACTTACATCGACTATTTTGTTTGTTGATTATGTTGCATTGAGTGCAATATTCTACTTTTCACTAAGTCAATATCCAGGCTTCTTTGAGTTTTTATTTTGTCTACTATATTTTTTTAGGAGAATCAATTACTGTACTTGTGAAGTGATCATAAATTGAACTGTTATAAGTTACTATGTCAAAATTATGTTGTATTCTATTTATTGGCAATTATGAGCATCATTGTTCTTATTATTTATAATTTTGAACATATATATATGTTCAAAATTATAAATAATAATAACAATGATGCTCATAATTATATATTGTACTCTTATTATTTATAATTTTGAACATATATATATATATATATATTCCCGTACCTGTACACATACTTGAACCAGCAACATAGATTCCTATGCGTACTCCACTTTTATATGCTTTCTTACCTTGCAATTCGTTCATGCTCTCAAACTCTTTTCCTACATTTTTGAGTCTGACATATTCTTGTGCATCCTTCCCATTTGCAACTCTGCTAACTTTATGCATCACTTCTTATCCAACTTTCCATTTACATTGGCTATATTCCTTAGGCCTTTATTCTACTTCTTTCACCCTACCACTATAATAAATAAAGCATCTTTGTAATAAAGCAAAGGATTGACACTATTGGCCAATCAGTATGATGTTCCTCATTTCGCTTTAATCAATTTACTTGGTAGACGAAGTAAGTTTTGGTATTACTAGACCCTTAGGTCATTTTAGTCTTATAAATATGGCTCACTTGAACTCATTTGGGCATCGAGTGGTAACAAGCCTTAGAGTGTCTAAGTGATTATATGCTCTTCTCTTGCACCTTGAGTGATCTTAAGAATTTGTAAATTGCTTAATAGGTCTTATAAGTGTGAAGCCTTGTAATTTCTTTTGTTGTTTTGAAATAGTAAGAAGCCATAACCATTCGATTGATCCAATCGTTCCAGCTATGCTTAGTTGCATGGCCTCTTGATACATAAATTATATCAGAACCTTGTCTATAAATATATTTTCCTAAGTAAGAAAGTTAGATCTTTGTAGTTCTTGATTGAGAAAGTTGCTGAAGTTCAGAGTCTGTGGGAGTCTCTTCCAAGAGATTTGGTTGATTGTCTATTTTATCATCTTATTACAGTTGTTGTTGGTTGTCTTATTACTGGTTGAGTTATTCTCAGTTTGATCCCTTAATTCCTTAAGGCATTCCCTTTTTTTCAGTCTCAACACATCTAAAATCTAAAATGGCAAGATATTATCATGATAGGTGTTATGATTATGAAGATGATTTTGATGGTCTATTCAGCATTGCAGGTTATTTAGAAAGATATGACTTAGGCTACTTGGAAGAATGTTCATACTCATTTGACAAAGCCAGATCAATTATGAGGCTCAATTTGGAGGACAAAAGAAGTTTAAATACAAAAGGATTTGAAAACGATACCATTTCTAACCAAGTTTGTTGTTGTAGGATATTAGGTAGAAATTGCTATCGTAATCCTTCTAGTATTAAAGAGGAATCTTAAGAAGAAGAAGATGAAGAAGAATATTTATCTGAGGAAATTTTTTCTTTAGAAAATGAAGAAAATTCCATTTCTAAAGAAGATTGTTGTGAGTGCGACAACTTTGTTAGAGAAAACTATCTTCAAAAGAAAGACAAAGGGAAGCCAAGGAACAACTATTTGCATAACAGAGAACTATAAAAGACAATCTACAAGTCCTATTGTTCGATCAGTCTATCCCTGACCCAATTTTATATTACTATATGTTTATTTTGTTTCTTTTATACTGTTTTGCCTATTTTACTTTTTTTAGTTAAGTATGGTAGTAAGCTTGAAAAGTCCAGCAAACCAGCCATTTCTTGAAAATCCATTGTGTCAGTCATGATAGAAGGAATGAATCGGCAATTTATTTTGCTCTTATAGATACTAGTTCTACCACGAGTCTAGCCAAAAGACATATCCTTTCCTCTGTATATTGGACTCCTTAGAAAATTATGATCCAAGGGATAGGTATGATGAGGACTATGAAAGAAAACGTTAGTGATATATTAGTTAGTTTAGATAATAATTTTTTTCTGTGTGATTTTTGGCAAAAAGAAGATCTAGAAACTGATATTCTCTGAGGGTGGGATTTCTTAAAAATTGTTTTCCTTTCATTTTAATTGAAGATGGTTTTATCCTAGAAAATAAAAAGAAAAAGGAATCCTTGCCAATAATTAATAATAATTTTGTATAGATGGTAAGGAGTTTTGATAGTCAAGGAAATCTTTTGCCTGAAGATCCAGCATTACAGCTATCCAAAGAATCAAGGAGCTTCCAGAAAAATGTTAGAGGAATATACTAAAATGTTTTTGATTATACTAGAATGTTATTTCTTTGAAAATTCTATTCTAAAAATCCATGAGTGGGATGGTTTGGGCAACATACATATAGAGCCTGGAACAAGACAGATCGGAATCTTATCCACTGAAATTTCAAGAGGAGAACTTGCTGTTATAAAAGATCTCGTTTGATAGTATAAGAGGGCTCATGTAATTCTAAGTTTTAGAGCTATCACTAGGAGTTTCCCTTACGGTTTTCATAGCTTAGATAATCTTGTAAATAATTTTAAGCCATCGTGTAAATTACTATTATCCTAGATAACACCCTTCAAGGTTGATACTACTCATAACACTCTCCTGCACATCCTCAATTTGAGTGTTCATTTTCCAAATAGTTAGCTAGAATGGTATATTGAACATAAGGATACTAAACTATTGGATGATTGGTACTCATCTATAGGACAACTTGGAGTAAAAAGATGAAGCACTATAATTACTACAGTTATATTCTCAATTTCGACAATCCTCCAAACATAGTTGGCATCCACTTTATCATAGATATTGGCGCATGTCACATTCTTGAATGAGACAATGGATAATAACAATGCAGCAACATGGTATATTGTAATTTACATAATTATACGAAGTATCAATAAAGTGTGAAGACATGGTGGACCCATATGTTTATCACTATATTAAATAAAGTATCTTTGTAATAAAGCAAAGGACTAACATTGTTGGCCATTTGGTATGATATTCCTCCTTTTGCGTTGATTGGTTTACCTAGTAGTCCAAGCGAATCATGAAGAATTGGAGATCATGTGTGGTATACAAAATCCTTAAGTTATGTAAAATTGGTTTCAATATGTATTATCAATTCAAAATGAGGTCTTCTTATTAAATCGATAATTTTTGAGATAGGACATTTGTTCTATAATCTCAAAATTGAAATTTCTCCTTGATTTCCTCTATTGATAGGTGGTGTGATACATCCCAAGTCTGCTAATTGTCTTGCAGCTATTTTAGAGTATTGAGTATATGTTGGAGTTATACCCATTCTTAAAGTCTGCATTTGAACAATGTTGGAATTTTCCAAAATCTAAATGCAACAAAAAGACCTACTAGTGAAACACAATAAGCACAATCGAATGTCTTATCATATAAAATGAGTGTGAAAATATACAATGAGAGCCTTGCATATATAGGCAAGGCTGAGGAGGTAAGAAGGTAGGAGTGAAACTCTACCTACCCCTCCAAAGGTGCAACACTTGTATGCTCAAATGACAAGTGTGTGAGCTTGTGTGAAGTGTGCATGAAATAGGCGTCTCAAGAGGTGAGTACATGTGTCTCAACCACATGAAGTGAGATAAAAAGAAAAAAAGTCCCTAAGTGGAGACTTAACTAGTGTGAATAGGTCAATCTAGAAAAGGTGATTAGCTAACTAAATATAAAATGACTCTATTTACACCAACACCCCCACTTAATTGCAACTTAGGGAGTAATGCATGCAATGATTATGAGTCCCAACTACGAGGCCATGTTAGGTACTCATGTACAAATTTCTCATAAATAAAGCAAAAAAACCCAGTTTGAAATAAAAACCCCTCTCCAAAAGAGAAATGATACAATAAAAATGTACAATGAATGTTCCCCCCCATAGGAGAGAAAAGAGAGACTACGGAGTCCCCCTTAAGATGATGGATCCCGCAGTGCTAAATGATGCTCGAATGCTTCATGTGAAGACTGATGTAGAACAAGAACCAAAGATGTGATGTGTGGAATGTCAGCTATAGTCCAAATCCCACGTGAAGTACTGCTGCAAAGTATCTCTGGAAGCCCTCAGTGAAAGCTTCTTTGAATTTTGTAGTGGCACAAGAACTGCCATCAAAGAGAAGATGTATGTCCTCTATACTGTCATCAAGATCTGAAATGTGGGACTCTACAAACAAGCAAGAGATGTCAAGTAGAAACGTGTCCCAATGATTTGGAAGACTAATATCAATTTCTTGTTGCAAGGAATTTGGAAGCCCTCAAGGAAACAACATTGAACTTTGAAGTAGCAACATGTGATGGTGGAGACTTTTGGCTTGTGCTAAGAATCTGAAGATTCAAGTAACCAAGCTAAGCCTACGATGAACTATCCACACTAGATGTAGGACTGTGAACCTTAGTGAACAAATCTTCAGGAGCTAAGTGTGAGAAGGTGTAAAGACGAGAGAAATTATCAACCTTGCCAACTACAACAACCTCTTTGCTTTGCAAATCTCAAATAATCATTGAATTTGATGTAAACTCAATAGTCTTCCTTGTCCACTATTTTGAATATGATATATGAAAAGAAGATTGTTGGACAATGTAGGAACGGAAAGGACATTAGTGAAACATCCTTTGCCTATGTCAATAGTTCCTTTCCCACAAATACTCATATAAGAGTTGTTAGCTACCAAGATTTTAGATGTGTCTGTAGATGTGAAAACACTTCCGGTGAAGAATTCATGTGATGGGAAGGTCCAAAGTCAAGATTCCATCTCTCATACTCAATGACTTAGATGCAACAAGCGCTTTTCCCTTAGATATCTCTTTTTCTTTTGCCTTAGAAGTTTCTAGAGTTGATGAAGATTCAATGTAGATGTAAGGACCCCTATATTGTTCTTCTCAACAAGATGTGTGAGGTGGTCAATCTGTTTCTTCATACATTTGTGTTCGTTACGCCCAAGTTTCTTACAATAGGTACACTTTACTTTTTCTTTCTTGGATTTCCCTTGATTTGAAAAAGTTTCAGTTTGGTTTTGAGATTTCTTATCATCCTTGATTTCCTTATCCTTTTGATAATTTTGTTTCTCCACTTTATCGTGTGAAGCCTATTGTTTCCCCTTTCTAGCAGTAAGGGCTTGAGGTTTATAAGACTTCATAGTGCCCATTTGTGTCTACTTGTTTTGCTCCCTAGTCGAGTCTGCAATGAAGTCATCTAAAGGCGACATTTTCCACGTGGCTACAAGAGCCCTTTTGGTGGAATAGAAGGTAGAGACAAATACAAAGTATTTAGGAGTTAATTTGTAAAGTATAGAAAGGATGAGTTGATCCTCTTTCTTTATCCTGCATTCTTTTAGCTGCAACCTTAATGATTTGAACTTAGTGAAATAATCCTCCAAAGTGTCAAAAGTATTTGGACTCAAGCTTATGATTTCATTCTCTGACTCATGACTTCTTAGTTCATCAACCTTCCCAAAAAGATTTTCCAAGGTTACTCAAACTTCATTAGGTGTTTTCAAGGCTTCTATATGAAACAATAGTTCATGAGATAGATTAAGACACAAAAACCCGAAGGCTTGATCACATTTGTTAAACCATTTTTTTAATCTTTAGCAGCAATAGGTTTTTTTTCAATACCCATAGTTACCCTATACAACCCTTTATTCTTTAGCATAAGTTGAATATCAAGTTTCCCATGATAATTAAAGGGTGTGAGAGGCTTCATAGGTTGATTTGAGTCCATGCATAAGTAGATGTTGTTGTAGAACTTAAGTGTGCGGAAAGAAAATGCTTGAGGGAAATATGGAAGTGCATAGGATACAACTCATGGAAGTGCATTAAGACACAAGGCACCCCCTTGATGTGATTATTACTGATTTTAGGCCCCTCCCAGAAAGATGTGCAAAAGAAATTTACAAGTTTTTGAAGATTGGATGCTAAATCTTCCGTTTATAATTCACAAAGTTTTACAATTTTTGAAAAAAATGGCAATCCATATCTTATTTGTACATGCAAAAATGAATTCCTTGCAAATTCATATATGAATAAAAAAAAAGGTTCACAAAATTTTGACAAATGGGGTGAAAGTTATGCCTTGTTGAAATTCGCTTACAAACTCTAACTTTAGAGGCTAAAAAGCTAGTAAAAATAGAAAAAATTACAATTTTGTGACACCAACTTTCTGTTGACTATTCAAGTTTGAAAAAATACCTCCCCAATTGCAAGTTAGAGAAAAATGAAAATGAATGACCCTTTTACAAGCTTAGAGTGTGCATGGCAGTTAACTAGTCGACCTGGCGTTAGACTAACCATGACCTAGCGGTTAAGAACTGATTGAGTTGTTTAAGAACTGATTGGGCAATTTCAATAATCGATGGAGGTTAGCAAGTTGACTTCATGGTTAACTAATTGTGACATGAGTGGTTGAGAGTTGAATGGATGGTTTGGTAATCGTAGGTGGTTAGGATCAACGAGCGGTCAAAGAACTGGGACTTGGCGATGTCTAGCAATGACCTCAATAGAAGCCACTAGTGGGTAGACTACGAATGATGTGGCGGTCAAAGGCAATTGTGGTTTGGAAGACCATTACATGCGGGTCAAAAGATTGTTGAAGACTTTGACCAAAATGGTGGATTGTGTGTTGACTAAGGATTCAAATGGCTATCAAATAATTTTGACTAGACCTTTGTAGATGTTGGAGAGTTTGGTGTTGACATGGATTGTTTGTGAGGCCATGTGGGTGTTGAATGTGTCATGTGGAGGAGGAACTGTTCGAGCTCATAGGCCTGGTGGAATTATTTTGCAAGAGTTAGGGAAGCTTTCAAGGCTTATAGTATTCAATATGCCCTCAACGATATAACCACTGGACTGCTGCCCAATATCGGAAGCACTTTCCAACTTTGTGAGGTTTTTGCCTTTGGATGTCCCAAATGTCATGAATGTGTGGTGTAGGTTAAAGGAGTCACCTATGAGTGTGAAGGCCGTGTGTAGCTTGTGGTGGCATGAAGGGTTTTGAAATATTTAAGTCGTCTTGGCAGTAGTTGATAGTGATACACACGAGACCCTAGTTGATTCTCTGCAACTTCAAACAGAGGAATCAAATATAACCCCCCCACTATGGCACAATCTTCACCAACTATCAACAAGCGCTTGAGGAATCTGTGAGGGAATTGGTTAATGGAGCCACCTTCTTTGTTAAACTTGCAGAGATATGATAGAGGCTGAGATGGGCCAAAAAACCAACATAAACCTCTATGTGAGCACAAATTTGACAAACCCTGCAAAAATATTACATTTGCAGACACAAGAAATAGCTACAAACCAAAAAATACTCTTGCAAAGTTGCAAACAATGATTTTGTAAATCTTTTTTGCCTCCCAAACAGAAAATCCATATAGTGTACGATCGCACAATAGAGGTACAAAGGCAAAAAAAAATTTCGCAAAAAATCAAAGTTACTGTTTTTCGCCAAATGAAAGGTAATCTTTGCTTCTCAAGCCTCTTGGACTTAATGGTGATGTCCATTTGGCTCCACAATGCTCCGATGATAGGGCCAAGTGTTGGAGTCACTTCGATGCGAGAAGGAATGTGCAATTATGGCTTTGATACCATGTTGGAATTTGCTAAAATCTGAATGCAACAAAAACAACTTCCACTAGTGAAACACAATAAGCACAATAGAATGCTTATCATATAAAATGAGAATGTGAAAATATACAATGAGAGCCTTGCATATATAGGCGAGAATGAGGAGGTGAGAAGGTAGGAGTGAAACTCTGAATGCCCCTCCAAAGGTGCAACATTTGCATGCCCAAATGACTAGTGTGTGAGCATGTGTAAAGTGTGCATGCAATAGGTGTTTGAAGAGGTGAGTATATGCGCCTCAACCACATGAAGTGAGAAAAAAAGCAAAAAGTCCTTAAAAGGTGATTAACTAGATATGAAATGACCCTATTTACACTAACAAACAATTCTTTGGATAGACCCAAAGTTTACATTGATTATCCTAAAACAACTAAACCCTAACAAAGGATTAGAAGAAGTTGACATATCCATATTAGTTGTTGGAAGATCTCTACTCAGCCAATCAACAACTATATTGTCTTTTCTAGCTATATGTTCTACAGAATAAGTAAATTAGTTGAAATATTCTTGCCAATGGACATAATTGCCTCATCCATCTTTTCTTCCATGATCCTTTTCGATGAATGTGAGAAACCTTGTACAATCTATTCTAATCAAGATATGTTTTAGATGCATTACTTTCAAAAAAAAAATTTCTCAACATTTCTTGACTCCATATATCTCCATATCTGTTTTTGACATCTTCAAAAACATTAATTGCATATTCAGCTACATACTGCTTTCCATTTTTGATAAAGCATAATGCACCTCCCCATGCATAGTTAGGGGCAGCAGTATAACTATACATAATGAATTCTTCAGTAGTAGGGACATATAATACAAGCAGATCTTTTATTTCTGCCTTGATCCTTCCATAAGAACTTATTTTTCTATAGCTCTAGATGCCATGAATGTGTTGCACCTCACTATTATATTTTTGCACATTTGGGTTATAGTCTTGTAGTTTTCTACCTTGCACTGTCTGTTGCTCTACAAAAGTTTGGTGCAATCCAAGTTGGCAAGCTTTTCCCATCTCATTGATTACTTGGCAATCCATGTTATCACTGGGCAGACTTTCACATACCTTATGACAAATAAACAATTTGATTTGATTTGTCTTTTGTAACAGTGGGCAATGTTTTTGTGTTGTGGTCAGTGTGACAAATTTTCACATACAAATACCATAACGTTGAGACTCCAACTTGATGAAAACGTGGCGTGCTGATATGTGACTCGGACACAGACTCAGTCCAAAAACTTGACCAAAACTTGAATTTTTTTATCTTTTTTTATAGCATATGCTTTTTTTAAATAAAAAATTTAAGTTGATTTTTTATTTTCTCAGAGACTCAACCAAGTCTATGAGTTGAGGTTGTAGATTTGCCAAACCTATCTCAGACTCAAATCTAACAAATTTTGCCAAGACTCACCAAGTCTCAAGACTATTGAAAGTAACACGACTTTCACATTCCTTCTTGGGCAATTAGTTTTGCAATGCCCTTGCTAGTGGCGATCAATACACCATAGCTTAGTTTGTCCCATTGTTGTAGTGACATGCATTTTGAAGCTCTGTTGCCATATTTTCAATTTGTGCATCCAAAAAGGGACTAACATTTTTGTCAAAGTCTCCCATCTCTCCCATGCTTAGTAAGGCTTCTAATGCCTTGTGCTGAGCCATATTTGTCGTTTGTGAGAATGATCTGCATTGGGTGCCAACAAAGCTCTGATGAACCATTGGACATACTATATTTGGTGTAATTTATAGGACAACTTTGAAATCAAAGTCTTGAGTCACGTGTCATAGTCACAAACACTTTTAGATAATTCTTGTTTGATGTCATTTAGTGCAATGATACTTTGTTGTTCAAACTCTGGGATGTTGATTTCCTTGAGCAATGCTTTTCTCAACCTGCTCATAATCCACCACAAATTGAGTCATGTCATACTTTTGAGACCATGTATGGGTTCGATCCTAACAAGTCATAGCCAACGAGCTTGCTCTCAACTCAGAGGCATTTATTCATTTTGCACTCTGTAAGATCTCATGCTTATGGATATGCTTAGGTGCATTTTCTGTTCATCTGATGTTGATACTTGACATTTGTCTCTGGAATGCTTTGTACAGGAACATTTATACTTTGAGCGCCTTGTGCACAATTGGATGCAATATTTTGTTACCCAGACCATTGGAGTGGTTGGATATTACTGCTTCTGCTAAAATTTTCAGTGGCTTCAGGTATAACACCAATATGATATCCTGCCATCATGCCCCCTCTTGGCATAGGCATAGTCACATGGCTTCCTTTACTCAGCCTAGTAATTGATATATTTGTTGGAGTTTTGTTCCTTTTCCTACTTATTTCCTTGATAAACTATTAGATAGCATGTTCATTCTGATCCCTATCTGCAAACCAGCCGCTAGTCGTGCATAACTATGTTGCGAAGCTCAATTCATTTGTGTTTGGCTTCCTCTTGTATTATTACTTTGTCTACAACTTGCATGTGTTTCACTTAGAGGAGTAATTGGCATCACCTCTTGTTGTCTTGCTCTCTTATCATCATAGTTTCTTCTTCAGTGCCATTCTTAGAATCCATTGAGAACACGTTCTTTTCTCTTCAGCCTTCTTCCAACTAGGAATGTGCTTCACACTTGTACTTATCTAGGGTCCTTGCATTTTTCTTAGTTCTTTGTGGCCACCTCTTGGTCTAGTACCACCCTTGTTCTGGGATCCATCATAGTTTATTTTGCTGACCTCTTCCTAATGTATCTGGACAAACTCTTCTCTTGTTCACTTGATTCATGGTCTCTTCTGTGCATAGTCAATGTCATTGGCCCCCTCTTCCTTCCATGTAGCTCTAGTGCTAAAAGAATCTAGTCCTCCATCCTTAGGGTTTCAATTCCCAAACCCACTGTTAGTTTTAAATCCAAAATGGAATGGACTCAAGCAAAGTACCTCTTGGAGCTTGAAGAAGAAGTATCTTAACTTCCTCAGGACAGGTCTGTGTTGAAACTGAAAATTCCAGCAAATAACTATTCAAAATGCCTTTCCACCAAACATTCACTGCTCTTGTCTGAACATTGTCTCTTTCACGTAATCTTTACCACCTCTCAATCATCCAGGAGTACTTCATCCCAAGATTCCTCATTTGATCTTGACAATATGCTGAGAACTAATAAAAAATTTACCCTGTTGACTCAACAGAGAAGACTTCATACAAAGGATGAAAATTTTTCTCTCCAGCCAGCCCCTAGGCTTCAAATTACCATCGTCAGCTACATTTTGACCATACTGGATAGATTCTAAGCCAAATTGGCGCTCAACTTGTTGCTAATGAAACTGATCCATGAACTTTCCATTTAAAAGATTTTACCAAACCTTACTCCAGATTTGAACCAAACCTTACACCAAAGATAATTCCCAGAAAATCGACTAATACAGTCCAAGTTGAGACATATCTCTACCAATAGCAACAAATAGAGTAGTTACCAGCAATGGAACCAAATATTGGATGGATGTAGTCTTCCTGTCACGTCCAGGTCCTGCCCAGACCACAAGAATCCAATAGGGAAGAGTTACCATGCTTGCCTATCACTTATACCTTAGACGATCCATGCTCATGCCCATCTCCTATCTTATGGTTATCCTCTCTCTCTCTCACTCTCTTGTTTAGCTCCTTATAGATCTATCATTGACAGTCCCTTTCTCCCTTTGGCTTTTTTTCTTCTTACAAGTCTACAGTTTTCTGATTAGGTGGCCTGCATTTCTTCTTGAATGCTTGGCTGAGATTCGTCCTTAGAATACTTAGCTGAGAATTATATTCAGGTTTCTCTTCCAGGCTGCCCTATCATGTCACCCACATGTAGACAACTCATAATCACTTGAGCAGATTTTTTTATCAGCTCCTTCAGGTAGATACTGCCTTCTTGGGCATTTTTGGCCTTGCACGTACCTTGCCCTTCTTTGGGTTTTTTGGAATTAGCTTCCGGTCTCATGTGCACCATCCATGACCTGGCCATGCTTCCCTTGTGCTATACTGTGCTCATCCAGAGCTTCTGGTTTAAATGGTCTCATGTAGCTTTTCCATGGGAATTTTCATCCAACTCTTCTTGTGCAAGTATTCACCTTCCCTTCACAATATTTCTTTGTTAACAATCATCTATAAAGAGTTAGATTGATTTTTCAGCAATATAGGCAATTGTTGATTTTTGTGAATTTGAATAAATTGCTAGGAGTTGATCCAAAATCCTTTGCATAGGTTACAACTTACAAACTTACAACACTGGGGCATGGACCTCCTTGTGGGACACCCCCAATAATGTTGTTAGTAATAAGGTCAACTTATTAATATTTGTCTTTCACATGGGTAGTTGGTTGCTCAGCTAGTCTGGGGGTTTACTGACCTTGGTGAATGATCCAAAATGGATCAGTTAAGCTGATCAAGAAGATTGACAACCAAACCAGTCACTTCCTTGAAGAATTCTCAATGGCTAGACATAAAATACGAACCATTTCTCTGAGGCACATAATCACACAGTGAGTTGGAGGAGACATAAAGGCAGAAATATAGGTACAGAAGTCACCTGGGTGATTTGTACATCCAAGGGATTTCTCATCATTTAAAAATAGGCATCTCTGATAGATTTGACCATAGATGAGCCTGTCACTATTAGAACTTCACAAAAAAGACGTTCATACGAATTAAACAAGTAACAAAAAAGACATTCATACAAAAAATATGGTCTTCAAAAATATTATATGATGTGAACTGAATAGGAAAATTTTCAATTCACCATATGATATGACATTAAAATTGAGTTTGTTGAATTGTATGTGCTTGACTATGCGGAACTTTTGTACAGCCTTTAGCTTCTTTGTTTTTCTCATATGGCCTTTTTTTTCTTTTTCTGTTTCTGCATTTCATTCTCCATTGTATGGGAATTTGGTTAACCATTTGACACTTAAAATTTATCATAATTTCATATGGCTCCTTGTATGGATGCTGTACGACATGATTTGTGTGGATTACATCCTACATATCATTTGTATTGAGTGGATTTGCTTGTGGGGAGCGGTTTTTCTCTGCAGTTTTATTCTGTGTGGATGAGTTGCAATTGAAGGGGTGAACTATTTTATTCATATAATGTCTTTACATGAAGATTGTATATTAACAAAAAAAGGTTTATGGATTAAAAAAAATTTCGTATGACCTGAACTGAACAGGATTCTTTTTTATTCTGAAGCAATACTCGTATGGGGTATAGCCTGGTGAAAATTGATTCAATTCTTTAGTGCATTTGGGAACCCTACGGTATGCCATTGCTTTTCAAATGCATTTTTTATGGGTTAAAATCTTCTCAGAGTTTTGTGGCCGACAATTTCTCCAAAAGTCCCTCAGATATCTCACATATATTAATAACTTAATATTCAACCATATCATACTGCCAGGGATGTTCTTGCTATTTTATTTTTCACTTTCACATCCAGAAAAATACCATCAAATGAAATACATGTGGCTTAAAGTTCGTGTCCTGAGTAAAGCTGGTAAAATACTTTTTGGCTAAAATTTTCTCTTATACTCTAGAGGTGCTAGGTTCAAATCACAACTATCTTAAGTCTTTTTAAATATCAAACTAAGTGTTCTGGTTAACAAATAGTGCTCTATTTTGAAGGTATGAGAGTTATTTATTTTTCTCAATGTTTGGTCAAAGGTAAAATTGGAGAAATAAGTGCATGATTATGTTTTCTTTAGTGAATTGGATATTGTATTGGAGATATAAGGATGTATTTTTGGGCATATAAGGGTGTTAATTGAATTATTTGTTTGTATAAGGTCTAAGTGCAAAGATCCATCAAACAATATATTGTGCTAAGCTGAGGTCCAAGCACAAAGACCCCATAGCCAAAATTTCGGAGTGTTTTGTGCTTTCTAGTGAAATGTGTTTGTTTTTATGTGTGAGACTTTGTGAGATCTTGCTTTCAAAATGCTAAGGTTCAAGATTTTTTTGTTAGATAGTTATTGCCTGCACATTTCCAATTCCACAGATTGGAAATGCTTGGTGGAGGACACCCTTACTTTCAATGAATTGTTTGATGACATAAAAGTAGGAAATCCTACATTGCCTACTAACCAAGATGAATTAGATGCTTTTGAACCTGAAGGATGCTAAATCCCTTGCATTATTAAAATGTGGATATACCAGAGTTATCTATGCCCACATTGAAAATGAACCTCATATTTATATTGCATGGAAGAGGTCATTTGACTTGTATGATAAGAGGCCCAAGGATAAGAAGATATACATCCATATGCAATTATTCGCTCTTTCCTTGTTTGAAGGTGGTAGCGCTTGTGGATAAATATCTAGGCTTAGAAATCTATAGTCAGAATATGCCAAGGCTGGGTTTGGGCATCAAGATGATGATTCAATCATCACAATGGCTTTGACATGTTTGCTAGATTCCTATACGAATTTTGTCTACATGTTTCAATGAAGTGGCATCACTTTTGAGTCAAAATTATTTATGTCTTCTACATAAAAGCAATAAGTCACGTGTTGGCGTAACAACTAACACCTCTGGAGTGCAAGTTGGTACGGACAACTATGCACATTGCGTGATGAGTGCTCTTCAAATTAGGAGGGGAAGCTCCCTTCTTGTGCAGACAAAATGCCTGAAAAAGTGCTTATTCTGTATTTGTTCACAAGTATTTGTTATGATGATGAATTGTTATACCACTCAGGTTTCATGTTGTTATTATGGTGAATGCTTATCTTAGTTAAATATAGTGGCTAGTTTGATCGTAAATTGTATGCGTGTTTTGTCTATGCAATTTACTATCCTAGTTGGCTATCCTTTATGTTGTGTTTCTAATAAGCCTATTTAGAAGAGCAAATAGTTGCGCCCACCTTGCCTTCATGTTGTGAATCTGTACTCAAAGCTTATCGTTTGATGTGTGTGCCAATAAACTTATTCAGTCTAGCAAATAGTTGCGCCCACCTTGCCTTCATGTTGTGAAGCTGTACCTGGTTTATCATATAAATCATTCCCGCTCCATTTCCTCATGCTCTGATTTCTTGAGGGGATTGGATAGTATAAGTTAGTTAGTTTTGAGTTGTAGTTAAGACCCGTGAAACCAGAAAATCCTTGGCTGCAACGTTCAAAGTTTCTCACAAACCTTGTGCCTCTTTCAGCTGAGACAAAAAGATAGGAATTAGTTTAGTTTACTTTTTCAGGCATTTTGTCCGCACAACAAGGGAGCTCACCCTCCTAATTTGAAGAGCACTCATGACGTAGTGTGCATAACTGTCTATACCAACTTGCACTCTAGAGGTGTTAGTTGTTACACCAACAGTTTTTTGGCACCCATCGTGGGGCGTGAGGCAAGAAAACTTCAAGAAAAGATGAACGCTTTTATTCACGGGAATGACACTTTGGCATCCGATTGCATGATCCATACAAAAGCAATGGATGATAACAACAATAATGCTGACATGTGACATCCACCTCCATTACCTTGGGGTAATAACATTGGACCTTTGGCTTTTTAGGTAAATCATGAGTCACCTAAAGGGTCAAGCAAGCGCTTTCCACGGTTTCATGGCGATGGAACTCAACACCTAGAGGACCATTTTTCTACGTTCACAACAGCTTGTGTTGTCTTGCACGTAGCACATGAAGATATTGTGGTGCGTCTTTGTCGAGACTCTTGCGGAAAATGTTGCCGACTGGTTCAATCACTTGGTGCCAGGCAGTATCACAAGCTGGGCAACTATGAGCGAGAATTTTTTGGCGAGATTCAAGCCCGCTGAAGATAATCACTTGTTGTTCGCCTAGCTCACAAATTCAAAGATGGAACACAATGAACACGAGGGATTTTGTAGCA
Source organism: Sequoia sempervirens (assembly GCA_007258455.2). Lineage (NCBI taxonomy): Eukaryota > Viridiplantae > Streptophyta > Pinopsida > Cupressales > Cupressaceae > Sequoia > Sequoia sempervirens. Next base: position 304,377,840 of record VDFB02075321.1, read on the forward strand.
AGATTTAATCATCTTGTTATGAGAATTTCTTCTACACTCGATCCACCACCAGAGATTCTGATGAGCTGTTTCATAAATGCTCTTCCATCAGAGATAGCCTTCTTCCTCAAGATGGAAAAAGCAACGGAGTTGAAGAGTGCGCAAGAACACACCATCGAGTTGGAGGATAATATGATCACTTCTGGCCTGATGAGAATAGATTCTATCTGATCTCTAGTTCAACAACCGTACCAACTAAAGAGAGACAATCTTCATCCATGATTGCCAACATCTCCATTAAGACCAATGATTGAAGCTGCACAAAGTGCAGTATTTTGTCCTTTTCATGACAATGATGCACATTCCAGATCCACATGTCCTGAGAACCTAAGAATGATCCAAATCATGGGATTTACTGAAGCTGCTCCTAGTTCTAGTTTTGTACCAACACCAAGTTCGAATGTTGTCTCACCACAAACGGACAACTTCGATGGCAACTTCGCAATGGAATACTTTGATAAAGAACCTATTAATGAACAAGAAGAGGAAGAATACCCTCAGTACATTGCAACTGTGTTTACACGTGCTAAGCACTCCAAAGCATAGAAAGAAGAAGAAAGAAAGATGAAAATCAAATGAAGAAGGGAAAGAAGTGCCTTTCACTTCCAATCCCAAACCTTCACATGAGATTACTATGCTAGTTGCTCAAGAGACGTCTTCAGCAAATTTTGACATTGTAGCTTCCATGATGAAGACCAAGGTACAAATCTCTCAACTTGAATATCTTCAAGATCATCCAGAAGAACTAGATCAGATTCTCAAGGTTGTGAAGAAGCAAGCTGTGCTCAAATCATCTGTTCTAGCAGAAGCAAAGCCTGAAATGGGTCCTGGTAATTATGTGACTATCAGAAATAGAAATTAAAGGCTGGAACATTGCTTGTTCTGAAAAGAGACCGACAGAGAAGACAAAGCTATGGACAATATAGTTCGATGGAGGTTGTATAAATACAATTTCAAAAGCAAGGGAATTGATCATCTTCCCTAAAGGACAGTTACACCCATTTGTGCAATTGGAATTTACTAAAGCAGAAAAAAAGGTGCTTTTGCAAGGCCTCAAAGATACTGAAGGCATGGGAATAAAACTCCTATGTGTTAAAGGTGATGTAGAGCTGATTGATGAACTGATCAAAGGATATTTTCAAGTCAGAAAAGATCACCTACGACATTATAGAAATTGAGTTTGGAACTCGATCGACTAGTTTGAAGAAATTAATATCCCGAGGATGGACTAAAATAGAACTAATGCCTCAGGGGTATTAGCTTTCCCATTTGCATCATATTCTGACTTTTGTCAGAGTACTTTTGCTTGGATATATGAATACCTGAGTATCTTCATTCCAGAGGATTGCCTCCTGCAATTCCCATCAAAAGATAAGTGAAGCCTTTCAGGTAGAAACGACATCAATGGGAGGCTCTTCCCACTGTCATTCAACGAACAATATCCAAAGCACTTCATCTCTTTAGGGGTGGAGTGAATTTTCTTTAAGTTATTTTTATTTTGGTTTTGTTTTTTTTTAATGTCGTATTGTGTTTCCCCATTATGTGATGTTATGTCCTGTTTTAGGTGATTTAGGTAGTCTTGTTTCTTAGGTGATTAGAAAAACTCCAAGTATATTAGGTGATTAGGGAAAGAGTCCTGACTCCAATGCCCAACTAATAAGTCACTGGTCTATGAAAACAGAGTATCTCGAGTTCTTCTATGTTGTAAGTATCCGACATGGTCACCAGATGGAGCCTAATGTTGTATCCAAACCAATTTTTTTGCTTCATTAAGGCATTTTGCTTAAAAGAGTCTAAACCTTGTTAAAATGATGTCAAAATATAGTTTTTGGGCAAGTCAAGTATGGACTTTGGTCAGTGTCATGTCAATCATCAGTAGCAATTGGTCAGTACTTGGAGGTCAAAACCTGAACCTGGGACTCAAAGCAGGACATGTTATGATGGAGAAGTGCTTCACAATAGAATTATACTCCTACAATGTCAATTCAGTGGCTAGAACAGTATTTACGGAGGCAGAAACAAATGAAGATATTTTGCAGAAAGTAGATCTATGCTCCTGTAGTCTAGGGGTGCCCTTCTTTTCAAAGGCTTAGATTTAGTTGCATGTGCTTGCAAATATGTTCAATCTCTTCAGAATTAGTCTGGCTTTCCGGTGAGCTATCAAGCAAAGTCATCTGAAGTGCAGAACTCCGACAATTGAAGTTAGAAGCTGAAAGTACGAGGAGAATGCATGTCACAGAGGCTGTCAAATTTTCAGTTTCTGCGCCCCTGTAGCCCAAGGGTGCCCTTGAATTTGACCCCTCAGATGGATGAATCTGTAAAATCTGTTTCTGGGGGATCTTTTCTAATTTAGTTCAGCTTCACAACGCACCAGTTCGTGAGATGATCTGAGATTTTGAGTGATCGTGACAAAGGTTCTACCGAGCACATAAAACAAAGGGTGGAAAAATGTGGAAATACACGCCTATACCTCTATAGGCCAAGGGTGCCTAGCCTTTAGGCTTGTCAGATGGGGTTTTTAGTAGACACAGTCTTCACGAGACTTGTGTGCAATTACTCCAGCTATCCAACGAGTCCAACCATCAGCCTTCGGGATTTGTCAAATGCCCGTACGTGAGGGGTCAGTGTAGAGTGCTGAAGAAATCAGACAGCCAGAAAAATAACGAAGTATGGAAAATACACATCCCCTTGGAAAAGGCGCCTTTCTTTTTGAGGTCTTAGAAGCAGTTTTCTTACTTCGTCACCTCTAGAGACATCTCTTGTAAGTTGTTCTAGCTACATAGAGAGACTGTCGGTGCGCGAATTAGAGCACCCTAACTCCCGATGTCAGGGGTCAAAGTATGGCGTATGGATGAAAGTTACACTTTTGTCAAATTAGTGATTGCGCTTTCACAGGCTAGGGCGCCCTTGCTTTTGGGGTTCCTAATGCAACTTTCAAATGCCTTACATACAGTTGTTGGATGTGGAATTCTTCTAGTCACGCAATGAACCTATCATCCAGTCAGTGGGGGTCATCGTTCACCAGTAGCGGTAGTTCAAAGCGTCAGATAGCAAAACGGAGAAATGGCCAAGTCTGGTGACCTTGCATCAATTTAATCAAAGGTGCCTAATTTTTTGAGGTGTCAAACGTTGATTTTAGCAGTTGTAGCTCCCAACAAACATTTCATCCTTGCTTGGTAGGCTTCATGATGGATATCTTGGCTCAGTCACTTAGAAATCAGAGTTGAACAGGGGCAACTATAACTTTGCAGTCAGCTATAAAATAGGAAGTTAGTGAAAAAGTTAATAACTCTTGCAAAAGGACGCTTGAAGGGTCAAATGAGGACTTTTCAGAATCAGTGGATTTTGTTGAGTACATCCAGATTTTGAGATTTTTGCTAACTGATTAAAATAATATTTAATTTCAAGTTTTTGCATGCAAAGCTTTAAAATGGCAATTTTCTTCAATAATTTATTGTTGGTGCTTTTTTAATGTTTAAATCTCAAATTCACATGGTAAGGCTAACTGAATATTTTAATATTATTTTATTCCTGGGACTTCAAGTCAGTATCAATTCAACTGGAGGGGGTCCAATCGGAACCTTTCTTTTTGTTAGTCAAGGTTTAAAGCTGTGAGTGGCGCCATTATGGACGATTTTGCTCTATTTGTTCAAGTTTGGCGCCATATTTCATTCATCCGGCTTGAGAAGAGGCGAATTCCTTCTAGAGTTGGGCGAATTTTCATCAGCAATCAGTAGTGAAGACATCAAAAACATTCTTTTGCGGGTACAAGTCCAAATTCATCAGCAAAATTCAAGGCAAAGTAGCGATTTTAGCAGAAGAAAAAGCATCAAAACCTCAATCTTTTGTCTCAAATTCTTCTACTTCTCGTCTTAATTTCTTTCGCATGTTTGAAGAATTGGCGACTTTTGACAAAACAAATCATTTGGGTCGATTCAACATAGCTTCCTTAGTAAGACCCATGTGCTAGAATTTTTCAGGAAAATTTACGCCAGAGCATTAGTTCTCAAGGCTCTAATTTTCTTAACTGAAATTCCTCTGCATGGTCGAGTAGAAGTCAATTTTTTGCAAATCTGACATTTTGGGTTGTCTTAGAATCATTTTCTGGACAAAACCCATGTCTCAAAATTTTTCGAGAAAATTTCCCTTCAATGGGCTATTTTTAGCTTTCTAGAAAAGTTGTCGGAATATAGCTGTGTTCACAATCAACAGGCGAGTTTTTCATAATGCAATATACTCAGCTCGAATTCAAGACCAAATCGGTCTTGACTCATGACTTCATCGGGACAATTGATATGAATCTACATAAGGTGCTTCCTGAAGCAATCTTGGATCCAGTCAAGATAAAAGATTCGATACTTCAAAACATTCAACAATCCGGGTTGCTTGAGGCCGCTTCTATACCTATCTCAGTTCATTGCATAGAGTTCATAATGTCTTGTGTTAAGCATTACAATTCTGCTACTCGCGAGATACAATCAATAGATAGATGGGTTATATGCAGTCTCAAACCCCTGGATATCGAGAGATGTTTTGGTATTCCTCAACATCCGAACAATCTAGTCATTTCCATGGAGTAGTGTGAGCGAGCATTCAATGCTGATATGGACAAGTGTCAAAGTAAGATGGCAGAGAGATGGTTAAAACAAAAAAAATAAGTTGTTGAGTAATGTGGGTCGTGGTGAATACAAGGAGTATGCGATTTTGATTACACTTATCAATCACGTCTTAGGTCATGCAAATGCAAACAAATTCCAGCCCTGGATGTATTATATCATTGGTCAAATCATCTCCGAGCGAGAGCATTATGATTGGGCATCCTTCATCAGCGATGTTCTCCACGAGCAAATCATTGGTTTTCTTGTTGCCCACCAATTTCATGTGTTCCTACCTCGTATACTTGATTATCAGGGTTAGTTTAGAGGGTTGAACACGATGGGCATACTCAGTGTACAAAAAGTCTACCATTACTATGACTAGCTTGAGTTCACAAAGGCTGAATGACATTTCAAGCGTGTGCATGAGGCTTTCTTGACATACATAGCGAGGAATCTGGACCAGGAGTTGCATGTTTGTATCTCAACGGTTGCTAGAGCAGCAATGGTTGATTAGGCGGACTAGTTCATTCAGTTCCCTACATACACCTACATCCGCGTCTACGGATACACAGGAAATCCAGCCATGCTTCCAAGCTATCCTTCGGATAGGACAATTTTTATGGGGTTCTTGAGGCAACTATATGATGTTCATCGACATTTGTGCCACAAACATAAACAAGCTGCCAACTTTCCAATGCAATTTGGAATCTATTGGTGTAGAACAACAGTTGATGCTAAAGCTGCAGGACAGGAGTTGGAGAAATATAAACTCAAGTACCTTGTCAACATCTACACATATGATCCTTGGGGTCATTATACAACACGCCTTGGTGGTCGCCCATATCATAAGCCTATAATGGAGGATTATTGGGTGAACTGCGAGGATGATTTTGAGGTGCGTAGACACAGCTATAGCAGGTTCTCTCTCTCCACAGATTTCTGTCTTCTTGGCGGAAGATGTGGGAGGTTTGTCAGAGGATGAGGGAGATACACTTCCTCAATTTTTCAGAGAGTAGGTTGATACACAACCACTGCCGACTCTTGATTGGTTCGCCAAAGAATATTCATCAGTGAAGGAGAGGTCTAGTAGAGTTATTCAAAACAATATACTTTACCTCGAGAGCAAGAAGACCAGGAGGGTAGTCGTGCCCAGAACAAACCTGCCACCAGTGGATGCTTCACTACCTTCCTCGTCTAAACCTAAATAGAAGAAAAGGAGTAACCCTCCTAGGAAAAGTCAAGCGCCTAACAACTCAAAAGGGAAGGCACTTGCTACTGAGACACACATGGAGCTTGTCAGAGAGTCAGTTTAGAGTTTGCTAGAGCTTGAGGTTCAGCCACGCATACCATCACCGACACCAGAGCAGTCTCCAGTTCCAATTCACATTGATTTGGACTTGGACTTGCCACCTCGCCGTAATACCTCTACATGCTTACTCTCGTTGGAGCCTCACATTGCTAGTACAGTTCCTTCCAGTGGGATTAGTTGTCGACTCATCTTGGCTTGAGAGTCAATTGGGAAGGAAGAGGAGGCAGCTGTCTTACGTACTTGATCATTTAGATTTTGATCATGCCTACCAGGATGCGCCCGACAAGAGGATCAAGAAATAGGTCCATGTGGAGAGGAATGTTGATATGGAGATTGTCATTGAGACTGCTATACCTCCAGAGGGGAAGAGTTTGAACGAGATTGAAGTTCAGGACTTCGAAGTGATCACAGTCAATCTTGGTCAGAGCACTCGCCAAACATAGGTTGATCTCCTATAGGTTGCAACAGATAGCACAAGGGATAGAATATTGAAAGACGGAGAAGACAAGGCAGCCCTCAAGGCTGAAATCCAATAGCATCATCAATACATTTCTAGCCTTGTACACAGAACGGAAGATGTCACCATCATACTCCCACTGATGCTAGAGCCACCGGTAGAACAAGGTTAGCTTGATCACCTGGTTGCTTATGGCAAGCATTTGGAGGATTGGGAGGAGTTCGTTAATAGAGGCCGCTTTGTGCTTGTAGTACAATGCACACGAACTCCATCTATGTCTCCAAGATGATGAGTGAGACTTGGCGATGGACAGACCTAGAGATGAGATTATGATTGCTCACCTGAGGATGGCATATGAATTAGTCACAAATGCAGAAGACAAAGAGGCTATCCACACTTGGAGGACACAGTTGATCTTCAAGGCAAAGATAGAGGAGACAATGGCATCAGAGTTGGTTGAGAGTAGAGAGCATGTCACTAGTGCACTCCGGTATGTGAGAACTCTCGTATCTCACATACCATGCCGGTATCAGCTTGAGCGGGGTGCGTATGTTGAGCTTGATGACGTACAGTTAGAGCTCCAAGCACTCATTCATAGTATTTTTAGTGGGGAGACTGTTGGCTGTAAGATGAATCAACTTACAGTCATGTCAGTGTTGTTTGATGAGGCAACTAGGAGCGGAGGTGAACTTCAGTGCCAGATCACAGGCGATGAGGATATGTTGCATAGACATAGTATACTTTGCCAGAGTATTACTGCGCCAAATGGTGATGTAGTCAACAACCTCGTGGAGGGGTTAGTTGCTTGAGATAATTGCTCAAGATAATAGCCAGTGATCAGTCAGTTAGAACCTACAATTGTTTGCGAGGACAAAATCAGGAGCATGCAATTAGAACCCGACTTTCATCTTCAATTCTCTTTGTTGGGACCATGCACGCACGCCTATCTTATCTGCAAAGATATTTTGCAGAACTTGGAGTTTCATTTAGTGTTTTCGTTAACTCATGGTAGTGTTCCAGTTAACTTGTTTTCAACAAGGATGTGCATGCTTGCACATTGTCCATTTAGATTAGATGTACCAGTTAACTGATGGTAGCTTTCTAGTTAACTGTATAGTTTCCTTTATTAGGGTTTAGCAATAAAATCTTGCATGCATTGGAAGATTGTAGCTGACTCAAGGTGATTTTAGGGTTCCCTACCCCTTTCGATGTCTATAAATAAGAGTTTTCAGCTCATTTGTAAATAACTTTTGCATGAGAGAGTAATATATGTTGTGCCCACCTTGCATGTAATATTGCTTATTCTGTATCTGTTCACAAGTATTTGTTATGATGATGAATTGTTATGCCACTTGGGTTTCATACTGTTATTATGGTGAATGCTTATCTTAGTTAAATATAGTGGCTAGTTTGATCGTAAATTGTATGTGTGTTTTGTCTATGCAATTTACTGTCCTAGTTGGCTATCCTTTATGTTGTGTTTCTAATAAGCCTATTCAGAAGAGCAAATAGTTGTGCCCACCTTGCCTTCATGTTGTGAATTTGTACTCAAAGCTTATTGTTGGATGTGTGTGCCAATAAACTTATTCAGTCTAGCAAATAGTTGTGCCCACCTTGCCTTCATGTTGTGAAGCTGTACCCAGTTTATCGTATAAATCATTCCCGCTCCATTTCCTCATGCTCTGATTTCTTGAGGGGATTGGATAGTATAAGTTAGTTAGTTTTGAGTTGTAGTTAAGACCTGTGAAACCAGAAAATCCTTGGCTGCAACGTTCGAAGTTTCTCGCAAAGCTTGTGCCTCTTTCAGCTGAGACAAAAAGATAGGAATTAGTTTAGTTTACTTTTTCAGGCATTTTGTCCACACAACGAGGGAGCTTCCCCTCCTAATTTGAAGAGCACTCATCACACAGTGTGCATAGCTGTTTGTACCAACTTTCACTCCAGAGGTGTTAGTAGTTACGCCAACATTACGCAGTTGTAATGAGTTCTAAACATGATTTAGAAAAGCTTTTTGTAGTTCTAAACACAGCTGGTATTTCATCTTATGCCAACAATTCTCAGAATTCAAGAGGGGTAGCGAATATAGAGGAGGTAGTGGCCAAGGTAGAGGAGCAATTTCTAAACATGATTTAGAAAGGGATTTTGTAGTTCTAAACACAGCTAGTATTTAAGCTAGTATTTTATCTAATGCCAACAAATCTCAGAATTCAAGAGGGATAGAAGCTATAAAGGAGGTAGTGGCCACAGTAGAGGCAAATGAAATGATCATAATTATTAATAACAGTTGGACAAACCAAAATCATAACCATACTTAGCACAATAATGATTCCTGTTCCAATTATAGAGGCAAAATAATGATTCCTGTTCCAATTATAGAGGCAGAGGCCAAGTTAGAGGTAGAGGAAAGTGAAGGATCATATGTCAGGTGTGTAAAACCTAGTCATATTGCAGCAAATTTAGAATACCTTATGAGAAAATCAAGAAACCAGAGTTTGGCCATAACGGCAAACATGAATGGGATGGGACTTGTAATATTAAAGTACATAGGGTATTTAAATATTTAAATTATTTCTTTTGCACTCCACCATGTGTAAAATTTAAAAATAGAGCCACTGCAGTGGCATGTGGGCCATGCATGCCAGTTAATTTAAATATTTAAATACCTTTATGTATATTTAAATACTACAATTATATATTAATTATTAATAATACTAATTTTAAAGGGCAATTAGCCTTATTTATTTATTTATTTAATAGTTTTGAGTTTTGTCAGCCACTATGGTTCTCTTAAACAGTTCTGGAGAGCTAACTTCTCAAGTCTGCAATCCCTGAATATTTGTTTTTTAATACAACCACTTTCCTGAAAGCTCTCGAAGATTACCTTTTGGCTTTTGATAATACAAGCATCATTCTGATTGGATGCTTCTACTAGGAGAAATCTGTTCTGCAAGATAAGGCATTTTTGTGCAAACAATTTCAGCAAAATGACTAGAATGCCAATTTCAGTAAATTCCCAAAATTTAAAGGCTATAGAAGATTAGATCCAGTGGACGGTAAGATGTAGGGACTTTCAAGGAGACTAATATCTAATGCCTTGATTAGGGATGTTAGGTCCACCAAAGGTAAAAGATGGAAATTGTTGAGAGGACTAGAATTAAAGGCCACAATTGAGAAGTCTTGATACCAATTGATACGAGGACAATTACAACAATATGAGAGGAACAAAGAAATAACTACAACTCTACATATGTGGTACAATCTATTGCATTAGGTATTATAGAGGACAGTGATATACAAAGAAGCTTCTAGACAAAAGAAAATTTCTAACAGAAGAAAAAGAAAAGGAAGCTTTTAGAGGAAGAAAGATTCTAAAGGAAAGCTTTTTAAATTAAGGAAGCTTGTAACAGAATAAAGATGTGCATGGAGATACGTTCAAAATTTAAGATATACAATAAGCCTATGTGACTATCTAAAACATCTAGTACACCATCCCATGTTGCTATATTTAATAAATGGCACTAGCCCATGTTGTTGTCTCATCAATATATCTATAGATGTCGCTATAATACTATCCTATGTGAATATATCTAACAAAAGGCACCGGTCCATTTTGCGATGTCTCATCGATATACCTATACATATCACTGTAATAGTACATGAGTTGTATGTGACAACCTTTGAATAAGGGTGTGACTGCTGCTGCAAACTTTGACATTTGTTTGCTGATACACACTTGCAAAAAATTATAGTGCTTTTCTTTGTAGACATCGGAGATGAATGAAAATTAAACAAGAGGTTGATCCCTTGAATTGTTTTTGAGATGAATCCTCTTACATAAATTGATGGTATTAGAAGTTTGCCCAAATTATGGAGATTAGAAGAGGTAATCCCTCCAAAATAATCACATTCTTCTTGCATTTGTATGCTATAGAAGACACACACCCAAAAGAGAAGAACAAAAATATAGTGTTATCTTTCAGAGATGGTTGGACAGTTAACAAGCACCTGGCTGATTGAATCGCATATTGTTCCAACACATCTTTTTTAACTATCTGCCCTTCTATTGGCATGCTAATGAAAATATGATCTCAATCCATGTCACACTGAATTTCAACCTAGAGTTCATCTGCACATGATATTCATTAGTATACCCAAAATTAGGAAATGCACAGGCATGTTCCAGCATTAAGTGCAATGCAGAGACATCATGTTGACTACAGATTTCTAAAGCTTCAAGTGGATAGAATGGTTTTTTTTTTTTTTTTTTGTGTTTTGTGGATGGTTGACAAATGTGAACATTCGACTGAAATATTTTTCTTTCATCAATTTTGAAAAGCAATATGTCTTCTATCATTTATTTTTCTCTAAGGATATTTTTTGGTATGGACAAGTGAAGATGCCCTGGCCATTGGCCTCTCATGGGCTGGATACAACTGTTCTTATTATAAGAAACTTTATTAGTTTGCTGTGCAGAAGTTTTAAATAAATTTGAATCTATGGGCTAGTTGTAGGTACAACTCTCTTGTACTATTGGAAAAGTGATAAAATTGTATTAGAAGTATTTGTGATATCAATGTTGACATGTGCATTTTGCATTAATTGAGAGGATGATATTTTCTAAATTTTATGAAAAAGGTTAGTATTTCAAGATGCGTATAGGTGATGTTATGTTATTTCTTCTGTTGGTGGTCAAAGTTAATGTTGTTTTAAACACATTACTAGCATCTGAATTAATTGCTGAATATGAGAGTCTCATACACAGTTGCACATTTAAAATGTGAAATGTGTTAATGACAACTTTTCTCGTAACCAAACTCCTTTGAAACCAGTCAAAACTCTATGAGTTCAACATCAATGAAGTGCATATTAGGGCTCGGGTTTGGTGTTCTTTCCCACCCTTCAATTGATCAATCGATGATTTGATGACTGCCAATCAAATTTAGTTTAGTGGCCATAAAGTTACATATAAAAAAGAAATTGGCTTACAACTACAAGTACTAATTTACTGTGCAAATTTTCTGTTTGATAGATGATTTCTCAGTTTCTCTAATTCAATTTGTTTGTTAAATTAATTTTATTTACAAATAGAGATTTATCCATTTATGCAATATATCTTTTTTCCTTTACATTTCATTTATTGAATCTTCAAGGATGACAAAAGGAAGCCTTTGAAGTTGTTTCCTTAACCATACTTTTCTCAAAGCCAAGTCAACATTTTATATATACTATGAACTGACCTAATTGGAGATAATTCACCATTAAGTTGAATAATAAGTTTATTAATCTTTAAATTCCAAGCAAATAACTCAGCTTTATTTCAAGTATTGCTAATAATAAACTTGTAATTGGGTAGCTTGCTCTTAATCCATATTAGAATGATGGTTAACAAAAATTTATAGACATCATTTATACGTTTAGTCCAATTTGGTAGGCATCAGTCATGATGGGAAAATTCTCATTGAAAGTAAACATAAGTTCAAAATCAACAAGAATGTTAAAAATTCCTGTCAAATCTCAGGCATGGTGCTAATGGTTTCTGTTTGAAACTGTATAGAAATTCAAATATGAAACATTTTCAGGTCATTGTAAATCTTTGGTTGTATTGAAAAGCTCTTATCAGTTAAGTATATATATCTCAGCTAATACTTGAATTTAATCTCAGCATAACCCATGTGAAAATCATGTAACAAAGATTTTTGTTTTTAATTCCATGAAAGATTTTCTTTTAATTTTTATTTCTTCTGTAAATTGGTGAATTGGACTGATTGGAGCTGGTTATTTGCAGGTGGTGATGGCACTGAAAGCTGCAGGAGGGGAGTCGGCAGTTATGCATACCTTGCACAGGGCCCGGGAGTTATATAGTAGGAGGAGGGAATCAAATCTTTCTGCTGATCAACTTGCATCATTATTTGCAGAGTGTGCAATTACTGAAGCGTCACCTAATGCACCTACCAGACCATCACCTTTTAATAGCAATCATATTAACACAGCATCTCTACTAGCAGATACAAGTGGAACCTCCATATTAGCAGAAAATGGGAGAATGCAAATTGTAATGGATGCTTTTGAAGATGGTAGCAGTTTTATTTGCTTGCAATGTGGAGGCCTTGTGAGCAATGCACGCAAGGATGAACACATTGCATATTGGTGCTCTCCCACTCCTTGATTTGGGATCACAGAAATGTGTTACAAGTTCTATTGCTATCTATTGCTATAATGTCTATAGGAGAGTTTAAGGATAGTGTTCATGAAATTGAGCACATGAGCACTCTGTAGATTTCTCTAATGTAATATGTAAAGATAAGATCTTTTTAACAGTATTTGTTTCTCACAGAACTTAGTGTTATTGAATCTTTCTGCAATGGACATCATAATTATTTACGTTCTAGAGTTAGGTTTCTTTGTCAAGTTCTATCCTTATTAATTATCGTTTCCCTTAGGTAAGCTTTTAAATTCAAAATGATCTGGTGCTCCCCCATGCTGTTGGTGCTTGAAATGCTCTTGTTACCATTTGAGTAATGGAACGGTGCATTGGTTTGGGCATGTTTTTGGTGTCCAGACTTCGAAGTCCAAACGTACTGTAAAATAGCAATATAAGTGTGCATGGGTTTGGGCATGTTTTTGGTGTCCAGACTTCAAAGTCCAAATGTAATGTAAAATAGCATTATAAGTGACTTCACTGATATAGCAAAAGAAAAATCAAATGAAGAGTCAACTACTCGACTCACTTGTTTGGTAGGATTGTTTCCTATACATAGGCTCTAAATGTTTTTATTCTGCAAAACCCCTTGAATTTCTTGTCTCTATCAGTGAATGGCCATGTAAATTCTCTGATCATGATTCTAACGGTCTTTGTTTGGCTTTATTTATTGAATTGATGATCTGTCAGCTAAGTATGGAATATTTTTGGACTCTTGTAATCAAGGAGCATTAGGTGGACTGGTTACAGTTTAGCAACTGTGTGGTTGTAAGTATTTTATGTTTTTGTTTAACTTTTCCTAGTTTAAGTTGTAGCTGCAAAGTTCTACTTACTGAGTCCATGGTAATATGACTTGAGTCTGTCCTAGTTGGTGCTTATCCACATTGCATTCATAAATTGATTATGATTTTCAATGGAACTTCACTGTGTACCATGTTGCTGTAAACAAATTACACATAAGCCATGCAATAATCTCTATCAATATCCAAATTGTGATGAGAAGTAAACCACAGGAATCAATGACAACTATGGATCCCATTTATACTGAGATGACGTAAGTTCTATGCTATTGAAATGACCATAGCTGACAATGAAAACTATCTGCCAACCAAAGAGAGTTCAGGAAAGTGCACGTCACCGAGAACTATATGATATGGAAGAGGAGGTATTAAGGATATAATACAGTTGATTCTAGACAAATGTGCAAAGATGAAAGAAAAGAGGATATGCGTTTCCTTGCTGAAATCTCAAAGCTTTTAGTTGATAATCCGTTATGCTCCAACTAGTGTGATTGTACAGAAAAGTACAGATTTGTTCATGCAATGAACAGTATGCATATTATATGTTTGTCTTGAATGTACATAGTTAAGAACAAGCAGTGCAACACTCCAATTGTCTGGGGACATTTCGGAAAAGCTCATGATTTTTTGAGTTTGCTAAGCATTGTGTCAAGTATTAAATGTTAGCTTTGAGTTGCAGCGCATCAAATGTATGTAGAAAATAAAGATCAATTTGGAAGGTGTGTTGCGGGGGTTAATCAAATGACATTTATGAAAGGGATTGACGCCAGGGTATGATATTTTGTATATGGGTAATACTTATGATTGGTTTATTGGTTTCCATTTGTCGTCTTTTGAGTTCTCAGGATTTAGTAGTGTTTGAATGTTTCAATGGTGTCTTAAAAGCTTTTGCCTATCTTATATACCTTTCTCCATTGTTTGAGCAAGGTACCCATAATCTAATCCTCATTTAAAAATCATTTTTATATTCTAGGTGGTGTATGGCATCAAGTAAGAAATCCGTTTACTTTGGAGAAAAAGCATGGCGATCATATATGGAAGCCACAAACAAATTGTTCTTGTAGAAAGTTTTGATTTATAAAATACCATGAAGCTGACTCTCCTGTGACAGATTTTCAAGGTTTTGTCTACTTTCAGTATAATGTGTAATGGTCCCAAATCTCTTTCCAAAAAGGTTTAGGAATAATTAAGCGGTTAACTATCCAATGGACAAGATTTAGGAATAAAAAAGTGGTTAGCTATCCTATCAATATCTTGGCCAATGATACTTAAATTGTTCTCATCAACATAATAATTTATGTTCATATCATTGAGTTTTATAAAAATAGATGTTGGGATTGCTTATTTCGCCATTGGTCTGCATATGGGATCCCACAGGCGCAAATATATTATGAAGTCATTCGCTTCATGACTTGCACTTGGCAAGAGACTAGAGAGATTACTTAGTATCAACGCAATTGAGTTATCTTGGAAACTTGTAGTTGAGAAAAGTTGCACAACCAAGTCTTTAAGGCTATGTCTCCTTAATAGGCCATCCAATTGTGGAGTAGATCGTATAGACTTAGTCCATTGAGCAAAGGACTTTATCTTCTTTGAGCAAAACTTGTAAATAAATTATTGCTAAAGGACTCGTTTAGTTGGCCTAAATGTCGCTATAAGATTTGCACTTTAAAATAAGGTCTTGTTTTTATTCAACTAACCCAGCTATGCCAAAGACACAACCTTTTCTCTCATTCTTTAGATCTCTTCTAGCTACGTGTATCACACCAAATATGATTTAAATTAGTCTTCAATTAGGCTATGAGCATCTTTGCTCTTTGAGGGATGTTTGCCACTATATAGACCTTTTGTTGATGATCATAAGTGAGGTTAAATTATTCAAGCGATCATTTCCTTTTTGTCCCTAGTGCTTTTTTCCATATAGACTTGAAGAATTTAAACATAACAAATGTCTTTGTTTCTTTGTTATTATTAGGATATGGATTTAAGCAAGTGTTACATTTGTTCATCCACTTGATATTTTAAATCATTTAAGACTTTCTATTGTTCAAGACTCTTTTGGTGATAATTGTAGGCCATCTATGTGCCTTTGTATGTTCAGTTTTTTTTCATATATCTTAAGAGACAAATCATAGCAATGATGTCAATAGGGAAGGTACCTCTTTCAGTTAGAAGAATCTTACAAGGAACCTAACTTTTTAGTTTGATTTTTTTTTATGATCACACACTTTTGAATCCTTTTGATTTGCCTTCATTTTAACTTTGAAGTTCTCCTAAACCATGTTTCACCTCCATAAAGTACCACTATAATTATTAATAGCTCATATAGAGTTTGGATAGTTTCCCAATCCCAAAACTTTGCCTCTCTATTTTTTTGTTGTGATACAAAAAATGTTCTCCAACCTCTCAAAGTTCTCTTTTGCAAGTTTTCCAATTAAGACTATTGTTGAAGTTAATCCCAAGGTATTTGTACTTTTTCACTTCTTTTAGGATACTCCCTTCAAAATGAAAGAGCAGTTGATTTTTTATTTCTATTGGAGGAGACCATGATCTTGGTTTTGTTGGTGTTAACTTGCATACCCATCTTTTTGCAAAAATGCTCAAGGCATACAGCGCTCTTGTGGACCTAGCAATTAAAATGAGATCATTAGTGTACAAAATAAGTCTCACGACATACTCTTCTAAGAGAACACTATCACCTCTTTGCAAATTTAGCTATTCTTCTAGTCTGTTGATATAAAGCCAAATAGGGTAGGGGATATAAAGCATCCTTGCTTAACTCCAATGTTGCTTCTAAAACTTTTTTAAAAGTATGCTTGAGTTTTAATTTGTACTCGAACTTCTTCATAAAGTCTATGTACTGTCACTGTATGCTGCTCTATAACACCAAGATCCTTCGTTCTACTCCATAACTTATTCATGGAACCAGGTCAAAAGCTCTCTTGAAGTCTACACAAAAATAAAAAATAAAAAATTCAGAACTTTCTCAGTATTGTCTCAAAATAATGCTATGATCTATTGTTGAGTCTTTTGGTCTAAAATCTACTTGTCTTTCTACCCTCTTACATTTTTCTGCTACCCACTTGCCAATTCTTTGTTCAACCATACTTTCAAACAACTTTACAAGATTGCTTACATCTCTACTCTTAAAAAAACACTTCTAAAGTGAAATCCATATTAAATAATATTGTTGAATATTTTTCATAATCTAAAAGAATTTTTTTCATTCCTCATTTTATGTATTCTACCTGTAACCTATCTATACCGCAAGCACATGCACCTAATAGCACAAGACAAAACATAGAGGCTTTGAAGGAATATCTTTTCTACATAATTGATTGCATTCTTCTGCGTTATGTTAGTTGCTGTTCTGAATGAATTATATATCATTCGGATTTGACTTGGTTAAAGAACTGTTTAGGGGTGGTTGAAGAAATATCAAATAATTATTAGTTAAGCAAGATGCATGTTGATCAAAATGCCCCATATATTTGTAATTTCTTCTGAGGTTAGGCATTGAAAAGAGAACATAATAGAGGAAGTGCCTGTAAAAATATCCCTCCCTAGAGAGCTTAAAGATTTATGGTGCAGCACAAAACTCGATAAAAAAAACTTCTGAGGATTGGTGTATCATGCATTATGACACAAATATTCACAAACTTTTTAGGAATGGAGATTCTTTTGGGTAGAGGAGGAAAGGAGTTGCAAAGAAGAAAAGATTATGATGGGATGGCTCGGGCAAATTTCATTCGCTTAACAGTTAAAAAGCTAGTGCGTGGACTATTTAGGCAACACATTTGATGAACTTTATTGTAGTGCTTTGAGTAGGATATGTAAGAATCAAAAGGATTCATGCAATTAATGATCTCCTCTATCTCTAATCCTAAACAAACTTGACACGCATGGGTGACAAAATGTTCCCTTTATTTTTTTCCAATCAGATATCAACATGTTGCAATTGTTGCACCATCATATAATATTGACAGATCAGAGTAATAGGTGGCTCATTGTTTCAAAACAAAAATATTACTTTTTCCTCAAATAATTAGAGGTGTATTCACTTATTTCAGTTTGTTATGTGGCTTACCAATATTTGGATTCAGAGTCGAACCAAAAAAAAGGGTGTGCTAACATGTACGGATCTAATTGTTGCTACTTTATTAGTTGAAGAAATATCAGGAAAAGAACATGATTTTATGGATAATGTTAACTTAGGATTATGGCATGATGATGGATATTCTTAATTAAGTTCATGATGCATTTAACTTTGTAAAATTGATAGCATTTTAATTTTGTTTTTACTTTCAATCAGTACTAACATCATTTACACAAGTTATGTACATATCAGATTCCATTTTCATGAGTTTGGTCCTCTGAGTAGATAATCTTTCTTTTTTAAAATTAAAAGAAGCTTAACACTAACAAAATTACAATTTTTTTTAAAAATTCTAGGAGAATAGTTCTTGAGTGCAAGATCTCTTGGAGTATAATATCATTAAGGTACTCACATATAGTCATATTACAACCATTGTTATAATGTAATACATACGATGTATGGTACTAAAAGAACTATACTTAGTTCTCCATTGAGAAGCATGACACTACCAAAACATCCAAATAGTTTAATTAGATTCGTGACCATGTCACTGTTGGCATATGCCTTCTAGTGTTGTCATTGATGGCAACTGAAGTCATTGATCTGTTCCGCACTGCAGTATCTAACTATGCTGGAAGACAGAGTGAAGAATAGGGTATCCAGCTGAAGTTGAATCTATCATGAGATTTGCATTATCAATTTAACAGTTTTGGTTGTAGATCTCAGGGAAGGTCATTGGATATATGAAATGTGTTATTCTCGAGTCTTGTGTTGTCGCATCAATAGGTGTACGAGTTAGGGGATCCGATCGTTCGATTTTTTGTTCATTAATGTATGAAGGCCAACTAAGTGAATGTTGGGTGTTGCGGATGTCTAAAGCAAAATTGTTTGGAGTATTTTTATGTTCGAATATTTTGTTTTGGGTCCTAACTATGCTACGGCCGACTTTGGTGGATGCGCATTAAATGTTATTCTTGTTTGAGCCGACAGTTGGAAGATATTTTCTATTCTATTGAAGTCGACATATAGCAACTGAATTCTTGGTAGCAGATATATAAATGAGATCGGTTAATTCATTTTGGTGTGTGTGAGAGTATTTGATATGTGTTGATGTGTATGCGAATATCAGAAGAAAAGTTGAGCGATTTTCATTTGTGCATAAGAGGATTTTATGAAGCAAATTAAGGCAGAGCAGAGCGAAGTGCAAAATCAGACAAAAGGTCTAGAATCTGATCTATGAGCCTAACTGGAACTGTAATTGTTGATTTTTGTAGCTCAAAACGTGGGATGTGGAGTTGTTTTAAAGCAACTCGAGTTGGATATGCTTTAAAGCACTTTAAAGCAACTCGAGATGGATATGCTTTAAAGCAATTTGAGTTGGATTTTTAGCAACAACAGGATTTTTTATTCTTTAATAGAATGTTTTCGAGTTTGTGAAGATAGGATAAATCCAAGAGTGATTTTATGTGTGATTTAAAGCCAAAGAATGCAATGAAAGATTCTTTTCTTGCACGCTAAGTAAAGTAGTTGGGCTCTATATATGTAGATTGTTGTAGCAAACTTGTATTGTATTTTCGAAAGAAAAGTTTGCTATTAGGTTGAATAGAAGATCCAACATTTGTAGGTTTTTCCCCACATTGGGGTTTCCTAGGTATATCTGTGTTATTATCTATTTGTGATTGGCTTCTTGTTATTTTTGCTTCCGCTGTTATTAGTTGTTAATTAACCTAGTGTGCTAATTGTTATAAATCAGATTTCTTTATGTGAATTTATTGTGCAATTAATTTGTAGCTGGGTTATAAAAAAATAACATGGTATCAGAGCACTAAACTTTAAATACAAACCCAAGATTTGTGACGCAAATTTCAAGAAAAATAAATCATATTTTCATCTCTAGTTCTTTTTGTGGCTATGGCAACCAGTGTTTGATACAAGGATAGGCTTGAGGGTGCGTCTAACTTCTTGCAGTGGAAGACTCAAATTACATTTGTTCTCAAGGAGAACAAGCTATGGATCTATACTAGTACATAAGTGACACCACCAACAAATGATCATGTTGCCTTAGATTTGCATGAAGTCAAAGAGGCCAAGGCTCAGAGGATTATTCTAGATGGAGTAAGAGATCATTTAATTCCTCATTTATTGGGGAAAGACACTGCCAAGGAGATGTGGGATACACTCACAAAACTTTATTGGAGCGACTATCAGAGTCGTAAGATGATGCTCAAGGACAAATTGCATAATACCAAGATGTCCAAAGGCGAGAGTGTAACCTCTTACTTGTCCAAGCTAACATAGGTTAGGGATGAGTTGGTTGCTGTTGGAGAGACAATTGATGAAGATGAGTTGGTGCGTATAGCCTTGAATGATTTTTCGAAGCATTGGGAAGTGTTTTTCAAGTGTGTTGTCGGGAGAGATTGGCTACTTGATTGGGAAAGACTTTGGGATGATTTTGTTCAGGAGGAGATCCATGAAGGTGCTCATTGAGGAGATCAGACGAAGAAGGGTTAAGACGAAGAAAATCTTGCTCTTGCAAGCAAGGGTAAGAAGAATTCCAATAAAGAGCAAACATAAGGTTCTTCTTCCAAGAGTGGGAAGAAGAAAGATCTAAGCAAGATTAAATGTTTTTGCTACCATTAGATGGGTCACTATGCCAGTTAATGTCTGAATAAGAAAAATAAGGACAAGCAAAAGAAGCAAGTTGCTACTACAACAGAGGTGGACGAGTTTGCATCACGATTTGAGAATGAGTTTTCACTCATTGCTTGTCTCTCAAGTTCAATTGCCAACAGGGTATGGTATATTGACAATGGGGCTTCTTGCCACATGACGGGAGTCAGAGAATGTTTCACCAAGCTGGAGGAGAAGAAGCTAGATTTCTATATTAAGTTCGAAGACAATGCCAAGTACCATGCAACTAGTATTGGCACTGTCAAGTTTCAAAGGGAGTCTAGCAAACCTTTGTTGGTGGAGGATGTGTTGTATGTCCTTGGTATGACAAAGAATTTAATCTCAGTTTATGCTTTGGAAGATAAGGGTTACATCGTGACCTTTGAGAGGGGAAAAGTATATATTCATCCCAAAGATTCCAAGGTTACAAAAGTGATTGGAGTCAGGCATGGCAACTTGTTTTGGTTACAATTTGAGTTAGCACATGCATTGGTTAGTAGCTGTAAAGGGCTAGGAGAATTGTGGCACAGGAGGATGGCTCACCTTCACCATGGAGCACTTAATATTCTCAAGGAAATAGTGATGGGGCTGCCTGAGATGAAGACAAAAAAGCATGAGGTGTGCAAGGGTTGCTCTCTTGGGAAATATGGAAAGACCAATTTTCCAAGCGACACTAGATCTAAAGGTATTTTGGATTTCATACACTCAGATGTGTGTGAACCTATGTCAACAACATCCTTGAATGGATATGAGTATTATGTTACCTTCATTGATGATTTCTCCAGGAAGACGTGGATATATTTCATGAAGAATAAATGAGGTCTTCAATAAGTTCAAAGAGTTTAAGGCTCTCGTGGAGAACCAAAGTGGGAGGAAGATCAAGATAATGAGGTCCGATAATGGAGGCGAGTATACCTCAAATGCTTTCAAATATTTTTGTGCTTAAGAAGGTATCAAGAAAGAGTTGATAATTTTGTACAACCCTCAATAGAATGGAGTTGTTGAATGGAAAAACAGGGCTATAGTTGGAGTAGCCAAGGCCATGCTTCATGATCAAGATTTTCCTTGGTTCTTATGGGTAGAAGCTTGCAATACAGTTGTGTATTTACAAAATAGGAGCCCTCACAAAGTGTTAGGAAAGTTGACTCCAGATGAGGCATTCACTGGTAAGAAACCAAATTTGGGGCACATTCACATTTTTGGATGCCTTGTATATTGTCACATTCCTGTTGAGAAGAGAACCAAGTTGGAACCTACTACAGAGAAGGGTATCTTTGTTGGGTATAGTGAAACTTCTAAGGCTTATCGGGTTTACATTCCTGCTCTCAAGAAAATGGTTGTTCACAGAGATGTGAAGTTTGAGGAAGAGAGAGCTCTTCAGAAGTCTAGCAACTTGATGAATGAGGAGGAGCAATCACCCACAGTTGAGGAATCACAAATTCCTCAAACTTCAATCATGCAAGTTGGAGAGCAGAGCAAGCAAGCCAAGCAGGTTGATTAGAAGAAGGAACAAATAATTCCTTAGCCTCAAATTCCTATTACCAAGAAGAGGAGAAACATGGCAACTGAGCAAACACTAAGAAAGGCTCAATAATATGTGAGTGATACTCAAGATTCAGTTAGACAAAGAAAGGCTCCTAAACGTTATTTTGAGTATGTGACACTTATGAGTGAATTAATTGAAGTAGATCCTTCCAGCTTTCAGGAGGCATCCAAGCACCAAGTGTGGAGAGATACCATGGTGGAAGAGTATTCTTCCATCATGAAGAATAGTGTGTGGGAGGTAGTACCACAACCAGAAGATAAGTCAGTGGTGGGATCGAGATAGCTCTATAAGATTAAGCATGCTGCAAATGGTAGTGTGGAAAAGTTCGAAGCTCGATTTGTGGCTAAGGGGTTTTCTCAAAAGGAAGGAGTTGACTATGATGAGACTTTCGCTCTAGTAGCCAGGTACTCATCCATAAGAGCTATCATTTATGTAGTAGCTCAAATGGGTTGGAGAATTCACTAGATGGATGTAAAGACGACCTTCCTCAATGGAGTGATTGAGGAAGAGATTTACATAGAGCAACCAGAAGGATTTGAAGCACATGGGAGGGATTCTCATGTATGCAAGTTGAAAAGAGCATTGTATGGACTCAAACGGGCTCCCGGGGCATTGTATTCACGTATTGATAGTTACTTGCAGAGTGTGGGCTTCATGAAGAGTGAGGCAGATCCAAACCTGTACTATGTTCAGGTGAAGGGTGAACTTCTCATATTGGTGTTATATGTTGATGACCTATTTCTCATAGGGTCAGAGGAGCTCATAACACACTGCAAGCGAGATCTTGCAAGAGAGTTTGAGATGAAGGACTTGGGGTTGATGCACTACTTTCTGGGATTAGAGTTGTGGAAGAAAGAGGGAGAAATATTTCTTGGACAAGGGGAGTACTTAATATCTTGAAGCAATTCAAGATGGAGAACTGTAAGCCTATGTCAACGCCACTTGTGACCAATTTGAAGAAGATTGATGCTTCTAGATTAGAGGCAATGTACCCAACTTTATACAGATAGTTGATAGGATCTCTTATATATCTGGTCAACACTAGGCCAAAAATTTGTTTTGCAATGAACTCACTCAGTCAGTTTATGGTGGAACCAAACGTGTGCACTAGATAGTTGTGAAGCATGTTTTGAGATATCTCTGAGGCACAGATGATTATGGGATGAAGTATGTTCAGTAGGATGGAGTGAAGCCCAAGGGGTTTACCAATGCAGATTGGGTAGGCAGTACAACTAATCGAAAGAGCACTTTAGGGTGTAGTTTTAGTTTGGGATCAGGAGCAGTCTGTTGGTATAGCAGGAAACAAAAGTTAGTTG
Organism: Sequoia sempervirens; assembly: GCA_007258455.2. Lineage (NCBI taxonomy): Eukaryota > Viridiplantae > Streptophyta > Pinopsida > Cupressales > Cupressaceae > Sequoia > Sequoia sempervirens. The sequence goes on from VDFB02075321.1 coordinate 304,400,870, forward strand.
AGATGAGTTTTGCAGAGGCTGAGTATATGGTAGCTAGTATGGCTACATGTGAGGCTATCTAGCTTTGAAAAATTCTAGCTGGGCTCTTTGATCAGGAGCTGGATCCTATAGTCATTTACTGTGATAATTAGAGTTGTCTCAAACTCTTTAAGAATCCAGTGTTTCATGACAATTCAAAACACATTGAGATCAAGTACCACTTCATTAGAGATTGTGTGGAGAAGGGGATAGTGAAGCTCCATTACATTCCTATGGATGAATAGATAGAAAATATCCTGACGAAGGCCTTGATGAAGAGTAGGTTTGAATTCTTTAGGGACAAGTTGGGTGTTCTGTAAAACACCTTCCTCGCTAAGAGGGAGTGTTTATTTTTGTAGCTCGAAAGGTGGGATGTAGAGTCATTTTAAAGCAACTCGAGATGGATATGCTTTAAAGCAATTCAAGTTGGATTTCCAACAACACCAAGATTTTTTATTCTTTAATGGAATGTTTTCAAGTTTGTGAGGATAGGATTAATCCAAGAGTGATTTTATGTGTGATTTAAAGTCAAAGAATGCAAGGAAATATTATTTTCTTGCACGCTAAGTAAAGTAGCTGGGCTCTATATATGTAAGATTGTTGTAGCAAACTTGCATTGTATTTTTGAAAGAAAAGTTTTTTGTTAGGTTGAATAGAAGGTCCAACATTTGTAGGATTTTCCTCACATTGGGGTTTCCTGGGTATATCTGTGTTATTATCTATTTGTGATTGGATTCTTGTTATTTTTTTTTTTCTGTTGTTATTAACTGTTAATTAACCTAGTGTGCTAATTGCTATAAATCATATTTATTTTTGTGAATTTATTATGCAATTAATCTGTAGTTGGGTTATAAGAAATTAACAGTAATCAGGCATTTGTGGATGCTATTTTATTAGTTCAACCTTTTGTTGTAATCCAAATCTTTTGTAAGTAAGTGAGCCTTCCTGTTTTTGAGCAGTGAGCTCTAGGCACTGTACCTAAATGCAAGTGCATTCCCATTTTGTAAAACACTTATTTTTTGAGTACTCAAATTGTGGATTTACCTCCACCATGGTTTTTCCCTTAATCGAGTTTCCAAATAAAAAATCCTTGTGTTATGGTGTTGTGGATTATTGTTCTATGTTCATGCATCTTTCTTTTGATTGAATGTTATATACACTTGAGAGATCAGTTTAATAAAGTTAAAAATTGCACAACATTGATTCACCCCCCCTCTCAGTGTTGCTTGAGTCCAACAATTGGTATCAGAGCTAAGTTCCTTGGAAGAAGTTTAACAACTTGAGGTGGATCTTAGAATCTAATGGACTCTAGTAGTCTTACGCAACAACTTTTGGTGGCACTTGATGACCTTGATTAGTCTAAAGCAGAAGTCTGGGAGTTGAGAGAAAATCTTAAGGATGCTGAGAAATTCATTCAAAAGTTGAAGGATCAGATTATTAAGTCTAGGGAAAAGAGAAAGGATCTCTCTAATCAAATTAACCAAAAAGAGAGAAAAAGCATGGATGATGTTCACTTGAATCAACCCTTGAAGGAAATAACTGAAGAATGTGAAAAGCTTGCTAAAGACAACACTACCCTAAAGCATGAGATGGAGTTTATGGCGATGAAGATGACTAAGGAGATTGAAGAAATAAAGAAGAATGAGGAAAATCTTGTCCAATCGCTAAAAGAGAGATCTAATGAAGTAGAATTAATGGAGAACTAATTCAGTTAGAGATTGAACTGCAACAATCTAGAAACAATGAAGAAGAGCTTGAAAAAAAAATTGTTATTCTCAAGGATGAACTCACTATTGCAAACGAATACAAAGCGAAGTTCAAAATTAGCTCAGTTAAGCTTGATGAGCTAACTCAAGGGAAGAAGAATGCAAATGATAAGCGAGGTCTTGGTTATGAAAGAGGAGAGAGTTTTGGATTTGAACAAAGGAATTCTAAGCAAGAAAATATGATGAACAAAGCAAAAAGGCATATGGTAAGACAACCTAATGCTCAAAAGCTTAATGGATACTAGTTTTCTTGCAATAAATTTGGTCATATGGCTGCTCAATGTAGAAGAAAAATGAAATTAAGTGATTCATCATTTTCCGATCATTGTTTCAATTGCAATAAGTTGGTCACAAGTCAATTGAATGTGGAAATGTATCAAACAACTCTGTTAATAGTAGTGTTAGATGTTATACTTGTGGAAGATTTGGGCATATTGCTAACTAGTGCAAATCGAGAAGAAATCAATGGAGTAATTGGTCTGAACAAGGAAATTTTGTGTGTTTTAATTGTAACAAATATGGTCACATTGCAAGATTCTACAGAAACAAGAATATGGATAGAAGAGGTCTAATATACAAAGGTAGAAATATGCAGAAAGATGATAAAGGAAAAGGGAAAGTGACTGTGGATGAAATAAGAGATCATATGAAGAAGACATGGGTGAAGAAGAGTTCCTCTGTTACAGGAAATGAGCCAACACCAGAACCTACTTCTGGTAATTCCCCAAGGAATTAGTTTTAGGCCTTTGGCCTAAGGGGAGCTATCAAGAAAATATTTCAAACCCCCTGCTGGTAATTGACACCGGGATCTGGATGAGTGCAGTGGTTGCATTGATGTTCTATAGATGTTACTGGAATAGTTGGAAAGGATGTCATGCTGAGTTGAAGATCCACAAAAGAGTTATCTTTCATAAATTGAGAAAACAAGGTATCTGGATGTGTTAGGGAAAAAGCATTTATTACAACAAAATTTAGGTGTGCAAAATATAAAAAGCAAATTGAAACCCTCATTTTCCACTATGTGTCAAAGAAAAGAAGTAGGAGAGCACTCTGCACCAAAATTTCAAAAATGTGAAGAGAATTTGGTGGCGAAACCCTAATCCATCAGGTATTTTGGTAGTATTGACAAATTTTAATTTGGTGTGAGGTTGAAGAATTTATTTTCAAGACATGTGTATGGAAGGGAAAATGGAACAAATCAAAGGAATGGTAAAACTAGATGAATATAGTAGTGAGAAGATTAGAGTTGAAAGGAACATGCTGTCGCACGATGAATTGAAGTGGTTGAATGAAGCAAAGAACAAAAGCTTGGATATTTGGAGTAAATTCCCCTATTTTAGAAACACAAAGTCATTGAGCTTATTCTGAACAAATTGAATGATGATATTCTGACTTTGGATAAACCCTACCATATCTCAAAAGAAGTGATTGTAGTTGTAACCGAGTTATGCAAAGTTGGGGATGTGTCGAGGAAGAAGTCAATTCAAAACAAAGAAGTTGAAACCCTAACTAGAGTAACTAGAGATCAAAGGGCACTGATAACATCCACAATCAAAGATTCAATGACAAAGTAGATTGCACATGGAATATCCTACAAAATATATTTTAGAAATAGAGAAGGTGCAACTTCGGCAGGTGTTGTTTACATTTCACACAAGATGATAATGGAATATCAAAATTTTGATCTTTGTGGATTACTGAAAGATCAATTGGTGGAGAACATGCAATTGATAAAGGAGACAGATTACACTTTCAGGTTTTGTACTTCAGTTATATGCCTTGTGATGTATTTTCTAAATTGCTTACCCCTAAATAAGAATGTAATATAGGAAGAGAGTGAACCAGTTTGCAAGCAGATTTGCATATACTCTAATAATTTGGAAAATTGTGATCAAGTATACGAAAGTTTCTTTAAGGATTTGCTAAGGAAGTTTGGATCAACTAGTGTTTCCATTCCGGTAAAAGGACTTGAAGTTGGTTCCTCCTCCGGTGAGATGGAGGGAAATAAGAGAAGAGAAAAATAAATTGATATTAGTACTCCACTAGCATGCAAGACTCTAAGAGTTGAAGGGAAAGGGAAAGAACAAGTGATTGTGGACATACTAGATGAGGAATCTGAGGACACCCTTGAAAAAGAACTGGAAACAACTGAACCAAAACAAGAAAAGGAAAACACAGAAGGAAGTAAAGAAGGCAATCTAACTAAGGAAGAGCTATTGCAACTTATTCATGAGGAAGATGGAATGCAGAAAATTGTGAACATGTGGTCTATTAGACCTTCATATGAGCAGGACATGATCTTAAGCATACTAAGTGCTCATCTTGTGCACAATCATATCAAATTGGAGAGTCTACAGAATAAGTTTCCAGTAGAGATGATTGAATGCATCAAGGAAACCATGGACTCTAAGTATCAAAACAAGGAAGAAGAAGTGATCCTACACCTAAAGAAACAATACATATTGTCACTTACCAAGCTAAAAAGGCACACGAATGAACTAATGCAATGCATAAGCACAACAAACAACATTGATAACTATTGTCTTCGATGGCCTTATGCAATCAACAAGCACAAAGAGAAGCTGGAACAAATTGAAACAAAGTTGAACAGTATTGGACATGACTATAACATGTCTCAGGATCGGGATGGTGCAATCAAGAAAAGGATTCAGGAATTGCAGTCAGAGCATGCAAATGTTCATAACACTAGGAATAGGATTGTTGACACCTTCTAGAAAGTGAAGAACATAACTGAAAGTAGGCTGGAACAATTGATTGAGATATCGAGAAAGGGAGAAGTATTGGAAGAAGCCTTTACCATTATAGAATCCCTCATCAAGATTATCAACTAGACATCTAAAAACAACAACACGATCATAATCACTAGGATTGTAGTGGAAGCATGGAAGAAGTTTCTTCCGTAGATGAAGGAAAAGTACAAAATAATCTTCAAATAGCAGTTGTATTCCTTCAGTTTTGCATAAGTAATTTTTTGGTTTCACTTCATAGGGGGAGAAAGAAAATATTTTATTATCTTTTTTTCATTAATGTCAAAAGGGGAGAGCGAGCAGTGAAAAATTCCTTATCAAACGTAGGGGGAGTTTTGTTGGGTTTTGTTGAGTTTTGTCAGCTATGGCATTTTGAAGTTTTGAAGGTTCTGACACTTAGTCATTTTTCATAATGCCAAAGGGGGGTATTGTTGGCATATGGCCTCTAGTGTTTTCATTAATGGCAACTGAAGTCATTGATCTGGTCCACACTGCAGTATCTGACTATACTAGAAGATAGGGTGAAGAATAGGATATTTGGCCGAAGTTGAATCTGTCATGAGATTTGCATTATCAGTTTAATAGTTTTTGTTGTGGATCTCAGGGAAGGTCATTGGATATATGAAATGTGTTATTCTCAAGTCTTGTGTTGTCACATCAAGTGGTGTATGGGTTAGGGGATCCGGTTGTTCAATTTTTTTCATCAATGTATGAAGGTCGACTAAGTGAATGTTGGGTGTTGCAAATGTCTAAAGTGAGATTGTTTGGATTATTTTTGTGTTCAAATATTTTGTTTTGGGTCCTAACTATGTTATGGCCAAATTTGGTGGATGTGCATTAAATGTTATTCATGATTTGAGCCGACAAGTGGAAGATATTTTCTATTCTATTGAACCCAACATATAGCAACTAAATTCTTGGTAGCAGATATATATATGAGATCGGTTAATTCATTTTGGTTCGTGTGTGTGATTATTTGATATGTGTTGATGTGTGTGTGAATATTAGAAGAGCAATTGAGTGATTTTCATTTGTGCAGAAGAGGATTTTGTGAAGCAAATTAAGGTAGAGCAGAGCAAAGTGCAGAATTAGATAGAAGGTCAAAAATATGATCTATGACCCTAACAAGAACTGTAATCAGGTATTTGTAGATGCTATTTTCTCAGTTCAACCTTTTGTTGTAATCCAAATATTTTGTAAGGTAGTGAGCCTTCCTGATTTTGATCAGTGAGCTCTAGGTAGTGTGCTTGAATGCAAGTGCATTCCCATTTTGTAAAACACTTATATTTTGAGTACTCAAATTATGGATTGACCTCCACCATGGTTTTTCCCTTAACCAGGTTTCCACATAAAAAATCCTTGTGTTATGGTTTCGTGGATTATTGTTCTATGTTCATGCATCTTTCTTTTGATTGAATGTTATATACACTTCAGGGATCATTTTAATAAAGTTAAAAATTGCACAACACTGATTCACCCCCCTTTTAGTGTTGCTTGAGTCCAATAGTCACGGGCTTTGAATCTATCCTTAAAGTGAGATTAGGATTCTAGTTTAGTTAAAGGAAAAACTTTTCTATAGTAGCATATGTGACAATTAACTTAGGGAGACCATGAAATAGAAAGCAAAGGTTCCTTTTTAGTGACTAAAGTTTTAATGGGTGGCAAGACTTGATGATCTCATGGTTAATGATATAGAGGTTTGTTCTATATTACAAATTTATGACCCTAATAACCATGGTGAAATTATTCCACAACACCAAACATAAGGTACAAATTGTGCACAAACAAGTTGCACAAGATGCAACTGAGATGTACAATACACAAGAGTTGTGCAAATCTATCAAAATATATAGTATTCCAATAATGTACCCAAAATGATACACAAGTATCCTAGGGGTTGAGTAATCTTGCATCACCTAAACTTGTTTCCTTGTTAATTTTTGTTTGTGTGCACAAGTTCTCTTATGTGTTTTTTGTTTAAATGTTTATTGTTTACTGTTGTGTTGTGTGTGAGTAGTTGGTGGATTTGTATAATCTTTGTGCCTTGCAAACTAAAATTATCCATGGAATTACAAATTTACCCAAGCACTAACCAACAAAATGACCAAAAATATCCAATGTTAGGATACCAACCTTGAGCTCTCAAAATTTCTCTCTTCAGTCAAAAAATTGACTAAAAAATAGAAGAATACTCAAAAAGCACTAATTAAATCTTTTCATATCACCACTAATTAATTTGGAGTTAAGGGAAATTTTCAAAATTATTGTTGTGAAAAGCGTGAGCCTTAGAATCATACAATATTATAGCACAAATTAGTTGCAAACCAAATAGAGATAAAAGAGAACAATAGATTAATCAAGCACATTAACAACACAAGAATTTATGTGGTAAAACCCTAGTAGCATGCTAGGGAAACATCCATGGGGAAAAGTATCGATATTCTTATTGCTCAAAGAAAATAAAGTGCAATGCAATCCTCATGTGGCCACCACATAAAAAATATACTATTTTTCACATGACCGTTATTGTTAGATCTAGAGATTTTTTGATGAACTACCCAAATTTACTCTTTGAATAAAAAAGGGGTTTTAATCAAAAATTTTTGCTTCTTGGGCTATCACCCTTGAACCCCCATTTGGAGGGGTTCCAACCCAATGACCCCCACATCCCCCAAGTGCCTCCCCCCCCCTTGGAACCTCCCAAGGTAGGTAGGTCTCCAAACAACGTTGCATGGTTTAAATTGGTCTGAAAGTATGTTGTATTCTATGGAATTAAGACATCAAGCTCTCATAATTTTATGGGATCAATTTAAATAATTGATTAAGAAACAATTTTATTTTGTTTATAATGTTAGGAAAATCATATAGGTTGATCAAACTATTTTCTTCATAATCCCATGTGAGAAAAGCATGCATGCAAGCTTACAAAATCACCATATGCAAAGATCAAAGACATATCACAAGATAACACAATATATACCTTGAGAAAACCCTCAGAAGGAAATTTATAGGCTCAAAAATTATCCACACTCAATGTATTATTCAATAATAAATATTATAATACACTTCCATAGTCTCCATGAACACTTTTGAAACATCAAGCTCCTCTAATACATCCTCCATGTGTCCAAGCATGAATCATATCCTATGTCATGCTTCACATATGCACTTCTCATAAGAAAGCTCAGTACAATGACAACCAAGCCAAAACCCCAACTAGCCAACCTCAACCACTAAATATGTGCTTTCTTTTATATAACCAAGCTCACACAAATACAACTAAGTCGTAAGGTACAACCATGTTCCTCAAAACCGTGTGTACACAAAACTATTGACCCCACATTTACATTTTGGTGTTAAGTTTCCCAAATATTAAATATTTTCACATGTGCAACCCACACACAAAATATCTAACTCAATGTTACATACAACATTACAAGTGAGTCCAAATAAATATTTAATGTGGCTAAACATGTCACCTAAGATGCACCAGAAAAAAATTAATTTATTTATTTTATAAAATTAAACTAACCCAATGTTATGCAAGGTATACACCACCTATTCCTAATAAGCAATAAAGATAAAATTTGTATGGAATTATAATTTTTAGAAAAAAAATATGAACAAAGTGTACAAGATACATTAGTAAATTTTATAGAAGGGGTTTTCAAATGGATGAAGAGGTGCACTATGAGGAGGTTTTAAAGAAATACATAGGAGGCCTTCATAGCCATCTTTGTTGGCATGTATTGTTTTCCAAACTAGTGGACATAATGATGTTTATTCTTATGTTTATTATCTCAAAGTAGATATTCCTCAATCATATTATAGGGCAAGTGGAGATAGTTCTTAGATTAAAAAGGTGATTTCTACAATAACTAGACAAAATTGTGCATTGTGATCATACAGTAAATATGGCCATGAGGAATCCTCATGTTGGAAGTTGCATCATTAAAATAATGCTCACATGTAAGGTAAGAAGGGCAAGAAAAACATTAATCTCTCTTTGAAAATGATTAAAGAGGTTAATATAATTGATGGCACCTTGGAAGTGGATTCTAAGCTTACTAGCACTACTAAGAAAGTTGGTTTATTGGAAAAAGAAATATTATTTAACATCAAGACCCATGTTAAGGGTGTTAATGTTGATGCACTATTTGATTCTTAATCTCAAAATTAACTTGATTTCCTAATACCTAGTTGAAATAATTGGCCTTGTAACTTCTCAATACACAAAGCCATATGGGTTGGCTTGGATAGAAAAATGAACAAATGTTCTTGTCAGTGAGAAAGGTAAAATGAAGTTTTCATTTGGCTCCAAATTTGTCAATGAAGTGGTTGTAGTAGATATTTTTCCTATGGATGTTTACGGTGCTACTCTTGGAAAGCCCTATATATATGACTATAAATTAATATTTAACTAAAGAGAAAACAAGAATAACCTTATCAAGGATAGAAAGATCTATTCATGTTATTTGTTAGTAAAAGGAATAAATCAATATAATGATATCTTAAATATTCATGGAAATATGTTAAGTTCAAACACAAGGATCATCCTTTTGGAGAAAGATAATTTTGATCAATTTCCTCCATGTCCAAGTCCTTTAACATCTCATTGTTTGGATAGTTGAAGACAAAGGTGTTCTTGATTTTATCTCTTGTTCATTTTTTGGTTCAAGGCAAGGTGGTAATCAAATCATTAGTTGAGGGGTTCATCCATTCTCATCCATTGAGCCTTTGAGTTTTGGCGGACCAAAATATACCATGTCAAAGATATTTGATCTATAATATGAGTATTTTTTATACTTCATGGCATGGTTGAAGAGGTTTTACAATAGGGTACAAACTCTTGGAAGTTTAAGAGAATGTATAGGGTAGTATGGGACATTCATGTGCAAGCTTTGGTGGATAAGAAAATCAAAAAATGCTTTGTTGTAAATTTATTAGTTGCAATAGGTGGTGAATGAGATTTCATTATGATGATTGTAAAATCACTATGAAAATTTCAAAAATATAATAAGGAAAATGAAATTGTGGGCCTATAAAAGGTAAAAATAATGATTTACATGGAAAAACATGTCTTGTGACATTCTAGTTTCTAGTTTTAAGATATTTTCAAATTCCTTGTTCTTTGTAATTTTATATATGGTCATTGTAGACTAGAATAAGTATCTTAGACATAATTTATATATGAAAAAGGGTTGTGGAAGGGGATAAAAACTATAGTTTTTAATTCCTAGTGACTATTGTAAAGAGAAGAATTAGGGGAGGTGTTATAAGATATTTTAGCAGTCAATTGGGATGATACTAAGAAGTGGATCAAGATTTTATATTAATCTTATGAGGCTTATATATATTATAATTACCATTTAGAGTACTTTTAAAGTGATACTAAGGTCATACTTTGTAGATTTTTCACTTGAAGTGTCTTTCTCTAAGGTATATCAACCTCATATTTCCTTTGGTGTAGATCTCTATGCATTTTCTCTCCTTGTATATTTATGCTTGTAGCGTTATAAATTGCCAACCTTAAAAATTTCACACTACATGGACACCCTATTTTTCTTAGACTTAATTATATTATTAATTTATTCATTTTAGGGCTAGATTATGAAAATATATTAAATTCCCCAACATCTTGATAAATTTGGATAAAAAGCAACCGATTAGGGGTGGGCGCACCCCTAACCTAAGGGTGACCTATTTTAATAAATGAAATTTTGGGTGTCAGCCTTGTGTGTTATGAAGTGACCCTAGGTCGACCTATAATCAATAATATTAGTTGGGGTGCATATATAAATAAGTTCTCTTCTCATTTGAACATTAGGAATCATGATGAACAAGAAGCTATTATGATGCACTTATTGTGAAGATGTATTGAGTTATCCTCTACATGCTAGCTAAAAAAATCTATTGTGTTTTGTGGATGAATGTATTGTAGGTCTTCATGATATTAAAGCATAAATCAAAAAACCTTTGTTGGAAACTCATGGTGTGGGCATCACTTCGATAGAGATTTCATAAGGTAACATTACCATTTATCATTTATTGTTCTAGTCAATTATTGTTGTTTGGCCTTTATCCAACTTGTGGTAAGCCCTCTTGATCATGATTATTTGTTGTTTGTGGAGGTGGAAACACCAAAATGAGTTTTGACTTAGGCAAGCCCCTATTCAACACAACATTTCCCCCTCTTTTCAAGTGTGCAAGCCAAATCTAAAAATTTTGTCATTAGAAAGTCACAAGGAAATATAAAGCAAATTGCAACCTACCATCTAAAGTTTGTAGGTCTCAAACAATCAGATTTTCTAGTATAGGGTGGCACCACCCTTGACCCTCAAATTCAAGCCCAATTTTTAATCACAAGTTCCTCTTTGTATCCCTTTTCTAGATTTGTGTTTGTTTTGTCATTTTTTGTTTTTGTATGTGTGATAAATTACATTTTCAGATCTAAGGTTTATGTCAAATAATCTTGTTAAAAAGCACATAAAAATTCTCCTCTTTGCAACTCAAGAGAACCAAACGCTAGGTGATTTTCTCTCCCTTGTGGAAGCTAGTCAATCATCAAACTCTAGTTGGTTTGTGTTTTAATGTAGAGGGAAAGTGAAAATAATTAACTCTAGTTAATCTACTTGTTGGATCTAGGATCTCTTTTCCTACTTTACAATACTTGATTAGGATTATTTGTATTGCTCTCTAAGTTTAAAATTCATTGTTGATAATTATCATATGGAATATCCATTGTATTTTGTAACTCATTTATGCTCTTGAATAAAAAAAATGGCAAAGGATTCTATGTTGATGTTCCCTAATTTTTGAAAGGTTTTCTAGGTTGATTGTGATGGAAAAGAAGACTAAAATCATTTTTTTATTGAGTTGGGAAGGTAGATTCATCACTTATTTCAATAAAAAAATGAACGGGGATAGGTAGAAATATTCTCTTTGTGACCAAGAGTTCTATGAGATAGTGTAAGATTTGAGTAAGTGGCTACACTAGAATTATTTCCAAAGGAGTTTGTGTTGCACACATACCACTAAGCACTAAAATCTATTAATAGCCAACACAAATTTAATCCAAGGAAAATGAGGTGGGTAGAATATATATAGGGATACACTTTTTTTTTTAATTGTATAACCAATAAACTTATAAACATATTAAGTATGGGGCATACATTATTATCTACAACAAATGTTAAAATAGTGGACATGTAGTTGATGAAGGATTTATATGGCGTACTTAATTTTGTAAATTCATGGAGCTTGGGGATGAATGTTAGTTCAACATGGGCTTGATGAAGAAATTATTTAGAGAGTTAGAGTGATTTGAAGAACCAAATAAAAATGAGAAATATCATACCTTACTCTTGAAGAGGTTCACTTGGTAGAGAATGCAAATTGAAAGGTATAGTCTACCTATTTTCTAGATGCATTTTAGTTTTTCTTTATTTTCTCATGTACGGATCTAGGACTATGAATAATTTAGTTTTGAGGATGGGTTTGAGAATTTTAGAGAATGATTATTAGCAAAGGGATAATCCTCTATATGTAGGAATGAATTGTAGTGAGATAATATTTACTGTTAAGAAGCCCACGTCTTTCATAGTCTTTGATTTGTAACTACTTTGTTTGACCTCATCATTGAACAAATAGATGTGAAGTCAATTTTTTTATAGGAAGATTTGGAGGAGATATATGTTACAAAACTACAACACTTGGTATTGTAAGAAGGATATGGTTTTTAAGACATCTCTTTATGGATGCGAATTCACAAAGTATTGTGTGCTCTCATTTATATGGGAATGAATCTCTTAGTTGAGTGATATTATTTGACACCAAATGTGATAGAGTACATGATCCATGTCCTTTATGTGAGTGCACTTGGTATTCTACTAAGGTTTTCACTAGACCATTCATTACCTAAGTAGTGGGATTTGTAAGCAATTATAAGTCCATTTTGGATAAGTGAAGAATATAATGCCTTTGATGTATGAACTTGTTTATTTTTTTATTATAAATTTATCTTTGATAATCATTATAATATTTTTTTGTTGTCAAGGTATTCTCAAAATAATTTTGTATTAAAATATAGATTTTTATGATATATTGCATGTGCATGTGTATGCATATGTGTATGTGTATGTGTATGTGTATAAATATAAATATAAATATATATACATATACATGTATATATATGTTATATGTATATGTATATGTATACATACATACATATATGTGTGTGTGTATAAATTTATATGTATATATATGTACATATATCCACATACATAAAGTAAAATATGAACATTATTAGATCTAAACATAAGAGTATCACATGCATCACATGTATGTATGTATATATGATGATCATATGATGTTGTAACCCATTAGATGATTTTAAATTGCTTTAAATATTATATATAAATATTTTGGTATTCTTCATGTGTGAATTGAGTGTATAGGTGCATAGTTATTTTCCCACCAGAGCATGTAGGTCCATGTTATTTCCCCAATGGTGGTTATATTGAAGATGTTGCATTCGTCCTAATATGTTTGTTAACACTTGTCACACTCAAATTGAGTGTGAGATGTGTTTTATGAGACCTTGAGCTGATTTGTATCCAAATCGGTAGTGATTATCGAATTTGCTTATGTTGTGGCTAAACTATGATTTCATGATTATGTTTGTGATTGCTTATTTCCTATTTGTGTTCAATTACAATTGGATGAATGAATATTTCCATGAAAATGTTGTATGATGTATTTTGAAAATTAGGAAATTGGAAAGGAAAAATGGAAACTTCTAGTTAATTATATTAGAAAATTATGCATAATTATTTTAATTAGTTAAAGACTTTGTTTATAAGTTTGATTCAATTATTTATTCATTTCAATAATTAATGAATTGGTTTGAACATTAAGTTAAATTTATATGAATGCTAATTAGGAAAATAGAAATAAAAAGGTTAAAAAAATGGTAAAATATAAATAAAAGTGAAAAAGGAAATATAAAAGAAAAAGAGAGATTAAAAGGGGATTTTTTATTTTAAGGACTCTTTCTTTTTCTTTTAATTTAAAAATGAGTCTCTCAAAATCATCCTCCTCTCATTTGGAAGATCTATGAAATTTCTCAATTGAGGAGTTATTTGGGCTTTGAGTGAATTGGAGATTGAAAGCATTGAAGGTGTGCTTGAAGTTTGTATGAAATTTCTTCTATGTTGGTAAAAAAATTTGTCCCTATGATTATATCTCCAAGAATGACCTTTTTTGCTAAAAAGCAATGATAATTGTACCAATAGTTTTTATAAAATAGTGGTCTTCATTTGAATTTAAGAGGGGTAGCTCCCTTGTATGATAAAATTTGGGTTTTTTTTTATATTTTAACCAAGATGAAAAGGGAAAAAATCAATAAAAATGACTTATAGAAACCCTAGTTATAGGCACACAAATACCAATTGGGATTTCATAAACTTGTATAAACATAAATAAAATTCATCATAAAACCAAAATGCACAAAGTATGCTTCTATAACAACAATGGAAAAATAAATGAAAAATCACACACTATGAGATAGGCTATGTCAATGCACTCAAACCAAGATACCAATATTATGATTGCATTTATTTGCACATGTTGCACAATTTGTAAATGTTTCAATAGATGACCAATAGTTTGCACAATGAAAAAAATGGACTACCAATCTAACATACACAAAATCAATGATAATAATAGGGAAAACACCCAAAACATAAGAATCTAATGCTTCCTCTATTATTTTATGAAAGTTACACAACTTCAAAAACCCTTTTGTACAAAGCTTGAATCTATAAAGTCCTTTGTTCACCCTTAGTTTTCTAAAACAAAAACAAAAAAGAACCAAAAGTAAATAGAACCCAATTAAAATGGAACCCCTTTACATTTGAAAACATTGCCTTTATAGCTTCTCAACCCATAAATGACTTATAACTTATTTGTAACCATCACTTTTAAAAATTTGCAAAATATTTAAATATTACAAACATTTTTAATAAGTGTATGTTTCAACTCATTAAAATAAATGTTTTAAGAAAATTAATACAACTGACTTTATAATAAAATTTGGGTCTTCATATAAATTTTACAAGCATATCCTTGTCAAGGAATTACATCAAAAAAAAATCATGTACATGTACCAACTATAGGTATTCATCTGCATATGTATTGTGTCTAACATATTCGTTTTATTCTCATTTTTCACTCAGAAAAATTGTAGGTTCATTAATTTCTTCAAAACTTGGACATATTGCTTTCAAAACAACTATTTTTATCTCATATGTGATTGAAATTCATAGGCTTCTTTAAGGAAAAATTCAAATAGATATATTGGTAAGATTTGGCTCTAATTTCTACCTATATCTACACAAAATCTTGAATTGGATTGATTTGTGTCTACCTCAAAATATTCTCGTTTGTCACTAGATACAATATAAGGAAAATCCATCTCCAAATTATGAAGATTTGCACCAAGAGAGGGTCATCTAGAAACTTGAAGTTTTGAATGATAGAAACTTGAAGTTTTGAATGATGTGTCCACTTGTTTCTAACCATACTTGTAACATGTCTTTAACCACTTTAATATTTATTTCAAGAGGCATGATTAATAATCCAAATGCAATTGCTAGCTTCTCACTGTTTTGGTAGAGAAATAGTCATTTTCCCTCATCTTTCACATCGTTAGGTAAATGTCTTGAATCTGGAAAATACCCAACTATCTTTATCTCCAAAGTCAATTGCTTCAATTTTACATGACTATCTTATGTTTTTGGATGTCATATGTCTTATATATAAAAAATAATGTACCATTTTATGGAATTCAATCCCACTACATCTAGAGATATTTTCAATTCTTTTATCTTTCGTTAACCTCCCTACCATTTGAAACTCTCCCAACTTCACTTCTATTTTATGCATATATCCTACAATAATTTCATTCCATGAGATGGCATCCCTTGAGGCATCCTATCAAATAGTTCACATGCTTTATATACGATTCGACACTTTGCGTACATGTCTACATATAAAGTTCCAAATCATAATCTTGGGTGGATTCTTGATTGAGTGATTTGGGGGGATCTCTTGGTGCATTCTTTTGATTTTGTTTCTAGTGCTCTTCTTTTCCACAAATAATTCTAAGGTTTTTTTTATAACACCATCTAACTATTCAACTTGGAATCAACATGCATAGAGTGCCTTAATGAATCTAGGCCACTCTATATAATGAAAATAAGGTACCTAATTCGAAAAATGATGATAAACAGGTAAAATGGATGATTGAACATACAAAATATCTTGGATTTCTGTGTATCTTAGTTTCACAAAATCTATTATTTTAAATTGAATCATGTAAATATTTTCATGGAGCTTGAAATAAATTAAAAATCATGTATGCCACTAAAAATAAAGTAGAAGGATATCAAATTAATAATAAATTGATAAGCCTTGATCCAAAGACCTTTAGAAACATCCAATATTACATCACTAAGGCTAGCAATCTAAGAAATTAATGTAAAGCATGAGGAATTGAGAAAAAGGACATTCAATTGGTTTATGATGCATTGAACAAAATTCATTCTAATTATGCAACTTTTGTTTCTAGCTTTCATACTCATAGGTTAATTCTGGGGTCTACATATACTACACCTTCATTTGCATATTTTTTTGAGATGTTAATACATGAGAAACATAAGCTTCTTTCTATGGGTCTCAAAAATGTTGGCATATGGTCTGAGAGATCAGTTTTGGCTACTTGTGTTTTCATTGATGGCAACTAGAGTCTATAGTTTGATATGCAGTATCAGTTGTGCTTATACCGGCAGAGAATCTAAGTCTCTGTATTCTACCGGTAGAGAAAGTAAAGAACAGGACATCTGGTTAGTGTATTGATCCGACTACTTCACCAGATCACTATTTTGAGGTTTGGATCTCCAAGGAAGTTTTCTTAGCTCATACACTATTCTACTGAAGAATTTTTGTGGTGTTGCATTAATCATAGTTCAAGTTAAGAGGTTCGGTGGCATGTTTTATGATCTATTTTTCATTGTGGTCAACATACTTGATGTGGTGGATCGTGGATGTATGTGGAATAATTATTTTTCTATCTCTTATGTTTTGGAACCATGGTGTGAGTCCCTTCTATAAGTCTAGTTGACTTGTGAAGGTACGCTTCATTTCTAATTAAATATTTAAGGCCAACATGGCTGATATAAGCAAAGAATATTATATTTTGTTGAAAGGCTTACATGTATTGAATTTTTGGGTTAGCGAATATATAAAGAAGATCAAAATAATTTTAAGGTGTGGTAGATAGTGTATGTATGTGTGATGTGAAGAAAGATGTATATGTGCGCAAAAAAGAGTAGAGCAGTTGATTGATCAAATATTAGTTGTACTACTGAAGGGTTTTCAGTAGGAGAACCGAGTTGAACATAATAGATTTGAGAAGAAGGTCCAAAGTCAGATTATGCACTTCAGTGGAACTAAATCTAGACATTTGTAGATACTATATTCTCAGTTCAAATTTTGTTGTAAACTATATTATAATTGTATGGTAGTGAGCCTCTTTCTTGAGCACTGAGTTTTAGGCAGTGCACCTGAATGCAAGTGCATTCCACTCTTTTATTTTACTTTTAATAGAGTAAACTTTGTGGATTAATCTCCACTGTGGTTTTTCCCCTAACAGGGTTTCCACGTAAAAATATCTGGTGTTGTGGTGATTATTGATGTGACTGCGTGTTTTCATCTGTTATGTGTTGATAATGTTATATAAAGTTCTATTATTGTTGTTGATGGTTTTTAGATCTATTTTGTAAATCAAAATTATTGAACATTGATTCACCCCCTCTCTCAGTGTTCCTTGCATCCAATAATTGGTATCAGATCAAGTTCCTCTTTTGAAGCCTAGCAGCTTGAGGTGAATCTTGAACTACAATGGATGCTGGTGGTCTTCAACAATAGCTGATGGTGGCACTTGATGATCTTGATCAATCTAAGGCAAAGGTCATGGAACTTAAGGAAAATCTTATAGATGCTAAAAAATTCATTCAATCACTAAAGGACAAGATAAATGACTCAAGGAAAAAGAGAAAGGAACTTTGTGATCAGTTGAAGCAGAAAGAAAACAAAGGTTTGGATGATGTCCTTTTAAATCAAACCCTAAACAAGATAACAAGAGAATGTGAGAAGCTAGCCAAGGACAATGCAACTCTAAGACTTGAAATGGAATTTTTGGCAATGAAGTTTACTAAAGAGATTGAGCAAAGAAATAAGAATGGGGAGAATCTAGCCTAGTCCTTGAGAGAAAATTCTAAAGAATATAGCAAAATTAACAATAGATTTATCTAGTTGTATATTGAACTACAACAATCCAAAAATAATGAATGAGAGCTTGAGAGACAGATAGTCATTCTTGGAAATGAGCTTGCTACTACAAATGAATTCAAAGACAATTTCAGGATAAGTTCTACCAATCTTGAAGAAATAACCAAAAGTCATAAGGATATAAATGATAAGCGAGGTCTTGGATATGAGAAGGGAGAATGCTCTGGATATGAACAAAATAATCTTGAAAGGAAGAACAAAGTAAGAAGTCATCTGGTAAGGCAACCTAATGCTCAAAAATTTAATGGATATTTCTTTTCTTGTCATAAATTTGGACATATGGCTTCTCAGTGTAGAAGAAAGATAAACCCTCGTAAGCCATCATTTTCTGGTCAATGTTTCAAATGCAAGAAGTTTGGGCATAAGGCTTTAGAATGCAAGAGTATGACTATCAGTACTAGTAACATTAAATGTTATACCTATGGAAGATTTGGACATGTTTCTAATCAATGCAATTTAGGAGGAAATCAGTGGAATGGATGGTACAGGAAAAGAGGTCCGATATGTTTCAATTGTAACAATCTTGGTCACATTGCAAAGTTCTTCCAGAATAGAAATGTGAATAAAAGGGGTCTGGTGTATCAAGGGAGAAATTCACAGAATGGAAATAAAGGAAAAGAAAAATCATTTGTGGAAGAGATAAGAGACCAAATGAAGAAGACATTGGTGAAGAAAAGTGAAACAAATGAAGGAAATAAAGTTGTACCCGAAGATCCCTCTGGTAGCTCCTCTAGAAATTGATATCAGGCCAATGGCCTGGGGGGAGTTTTTCATGAAAATTCATTGCCCCCCTGTGTATTGTTGGCATCAAATATTTGGATGTCATCAATCGTTGTGTTATCCATTGATGGAAGTATTTGTAATGATATGATGAATTGGTCGAAATAGTATAATTCCAAAGTTGAATTCTTAGCTTGATGTCTAAGTTTGTAGTGTAATCAGAACTTCTAGGACAACACATCTATCATAGAAAAAAGTAAAGTTATAAATGGGAATTTTGAACCCTATTTCAACACCAAGCATTGAAGGAGAACAGTTCAAGAGTATTTTTCTACAAGATTTCAAGGGCGAAAGGTCATTCTAGTGGCGAATCTCCAGGTACTCCTGTTAATCAAAGATTTCACATCTATTTTGTAATTCGTACAACTTTGTTCAGAACAAAACATGAAGCAAATCAAAGGTACCATAACCCTAGATGAGTATAGCAACCAAAAGATTAGGGATGAAAGAAATCTTTTCGCTCACCAATGTTAGAAGGCTTGAAGGATCAAAGCACAAGAATTTGGATTTATGGAACGACAATCCTCATTTCGTCAATGCAAAAGTGATTTGGTTTTTCTTGAACAAATTAGACGGTGATATTCTCAATTTAGATAAACCATATCAAATTACCAAGGATGTAATAAAAAAATTAATGGGCTTATGCAATGTTGGTGATGTACCAAAGAAAAAGTCAATTCGCAATGTGGATGTCGAAGCCCTAACTGAAATAAGGGGAGATCAAAGGGCTCTAATAATTTCAATGATCAAAGACCCTTTGATAAGGTATGTGGCTTATGGAGTCTCATACAAAATTTATTTTAGAAACTGAGAAGAATCAACCTCAGTAGGTGCTGCATATATTTCCTACAAAATGATAATTGAAAACGAGGACTTTGATCTGTGTAGTCTATTGAAGGAGCAACTGTTGGAGAATGTTCAATTAACAAAGGATATTGGCTACCAATTCAGCTTTGGTACTCTAGAAACATGTATTATGATGTACTTTCTAAACTATTTTCCATTGAAGGACAATGTAGTGTGGAGAGAGAATATGTCAATTTGTAAGCAAATCTTCAATCATTACAATTCTTTTGAAAAGTTCATACTGCTAAAAATGCTTTCATTGATGCCTTCTAGAAAGTTAAAGATATAACTGAAGGGAGATTAGAACAAATGATTGAGACTCTTAAATTAGGAGAGGAACTGGAAGCAACAATCACTATTCTTGAGTCTCTTGTGTAAATAATCAACAAAACTTTAGAAAACAACAGTCTGATCATAGCCATTGGGATTGCAGTAGATTCCTAAAAGAAATTCCTTCTGGAATTGAAAGCTAAGTATAAAATAATTTTTTGAATTTTTGTAGTAGTTGTCAAATTTTGATCAATTTTTCATCAGTATTTGGGGAGAGAATGGAGTAAAAGATAGTGTTGTTAAATATTTTAAAAGAGAGGATAAGGAAGAGAAGTGTAGAGCGGATGTAGTAGATCTTTTTCATTGATGTCAAAGGGGGAGAGAACGAAGTGAAAAAATTCCTGACATCCAAAGGGGGAGTAGTAGTTTTGGCTTTGATATTTATTTTTGGTTTTTGACATAGTAAATTTTTCACTACGTGTCGCCATCAATGCCAAAGGGGGAGATTGTTGACATATGGCTCTGAGAGATCAATTTTGGCTACTTGTGTTGTCATTGATGGCAACTAGAGTCTACAATTTGATCTGCAATATCAATTGTGCTTATACCGGTAAAGAATCTAAGAAGTATTCTACCAGCAGAGAAAGTAAAGAATGGGACATCTGGTTGGTATGCTGATCCGACTACTTCACTGGATCACTATTTTGAACTGTGGATCTCCAAGGAATTTTTCTTAGCTCGTGCATTATTCTATTGAAGAATTTTTATGGTGTTACATCAATCATAGTTCAAGTTAAGAGGTTCGATGGCATGTTTTATGATCTATTTTTTATTGCGGTTGACATGCTTGATGTGGTGGATTGCGGATGTATGTGGAATACTTATTTTTTATCTCTTATGTTTTGGAACCATGGTGTGGGTCCCTTCTATAAGTCTAGCCAACTTGTGAAGGTACACTTCATTTCTAATTAAAGATTTAGGCCAACATGGTTGATATAAATAAAGAATATTTTATTTTGTTGAAAGGCTGACATGTATTGAATTTTTGGGTTAGCAGATATATAAAGAAGATCAAAATCATTTTAAGGTGTGATAGACAATGTGTGTATGCGTGATGTGAAGAAATATGTATGTGTGTGAAAAAGAGTAGAGAAGTTGATTGATCGAATATTAGTTGTACTATTGAAGGGTTTTCAGCAAGAGAACACAACAGAACATAACAAATTTGAGCAAAAGGTCCAAAGTCAGATTGTGCACTTCAGTGGAACTAAATCCAGGAATTTGTAGATGCTATATTCTTAGTTCAATTTTTTTTGTAATCTATATTATAATTGTATGGAAGTGAGCCTCTTTCTTGAACAATGAGCTCTAGGTAGTGTGCTTGAATGCAAGTGCATTCCCCTCTTTTATTTTAATTTTAACAAAGTAAACTTTGTGGATTAATCTCCACCATGTTTTTTCCCCTAATAGGGTTTCCATGTAAAAATATCTTGTGTTATGGTGATTATTGATGTGACTGCATGTTTTCATTTGTTATGTGTTGCTAATGTTATATAAAATTCTATTATTCTTGTTGATGGTTTTTAGATATGTTTTGTAAATCAAAATTATTGAACACTGATTCACCACCCCCCCCTCTCAGTGTTCCTTGCATCCAACAAAAAATTCATCTTAATCTCAAGCTTTGTTGGTTAGTCAAGTGAAAGATTCAAAAATATCAAATAAGTAATAGAAGAAATCAAAGAATAATCCACATTTAAATCAAGCACAAAATACATCCTCTTCCAAAGAGAAATCATCCAAGAAGGAGAATCCTACTTATTCATATTGTAAGAAGACTAGACATGAAGAACATTCTTGTTAAATAAATAAGGATATTAATGCTTTGAAACATATTCTAAAGAAGAATCAGATTGATCTACTTTCCAGAATGTCTAAGTCAACTTCTTTAAAATAGTCTAATAAGGAAAAAGTCCATGTTTTTTTTTTGTATATATCAATTAAAAATAAAGGACAAGCTTTGTGTGCTTCTACAAGTCTTGGATCAAGGAGATGGCTTCTAGATTTAGGAGCATCTCATTATATGGCATCTTCACAATCTATATTCTCTTCTTTTGAGACTTGTGTTATGCCACCTATTTTTATGGGAAACAATCCATACATGAATGTAATTGGGAAGGTATTATTGATATTGGGGATATAACTTTCAAGATCTTTTGTATGTTCCTCATTTGTCAAATAATCTTTCCATCTATCATATTACCCATGGTGGAGTAGGGAAGACTGTGGAATCCACTCCTAATTAAGTTAGCATTAGATACTTTAAGAGTAGAGATATAATTTCTATTGGGATGGTTGATAATGCATCTTGGTTATACACCTTTGCATATTTTTCTCCCAATTATGGTTTTGATCCTTTACTGTTGATCGCATTTCTAGTGTGGACCATGATTTTGAAGAGAATTTGGCTACTTGAACTTGGTTATTTTCACATGTGATCTAGTTCTTGAGCCTTGAATTCCATGTCCTCTATATACTATTATATTTCATGATTCTTGTGTTGCTATATTCATGGCTAATTTTGATTCAGTACAATAATATGTGCATTTTTTTCTAGATATGACTACTTGAGATGAGTACTTGAGAGGCATTACAAGTTTATTTGTAGATTCCCACATTTTAGATTTTGGAGACACCATTGATTACACACATCTTATATTTAATGTAGATGATTCTTATTCAATTTTTGTGAAGGAACATTCAAAACTTCATTTTCATTCTCCACATGATCATTCATCACAGTTTGACATCAGTGTGATATTTTTGAGTAGCATTTGGATGAGGCATCGTTGTCTTTAGAGGAGGTTCTTGAGCCTTTGGATCTTGTTCTACATACATCTCTTCTAAATTCTTGATTATCATCTTCATCAATGTGGCCTACAACACCTGACTTGGTAGTGACCAATTTTGGCATCGACATGGAGACAGTTGAGCAACTTTTAAAGACTTCATACATATTGAGTTTTCTTCCCTCTAATTCTTTGCAATAATGGGAACATGTCATAAATAAACCTGTAAGAGTTTATGGTGAACTCCTCAACACCCCAAGATCACCCATATGACAAAAATAACTTCCACACTAGAGAAATGGAAAAAATATCATGCTATAATTATGGATGCAAGATTGTCAGATTGAATATGACAATGTGCATATGATGCCTTACTTATAAAGGCAAGTTGTGAGATATGTTTAAACAAGATCACAACATGTGTCTTAATATTATACAATAAGACAACTACCTCAACAATATTAAATGACTTAGGACACAAGCATTAAATTCCAAAAGATAAGATAAGATCTAGTGGCAACTAACACTATCTAGAAATATTCATTCCTAGGACCTAAGTGGACTTAACATGTAAATAGGGCCTAGATAGGTAAAACACCTATTTACACCAACACCCCCCATTAAGTACAACTTAGGGAGTACTATTATGCAAATGACACAAAGATGGGTCTTGGCTATGAGGCCATGTTAGGTATGTATGTACAAATGCAAATGCAATCTCTCACAAATAGAGAAAAAGGAGAAAACCTAGTGGGAAAAAACTCCTCCCCAAAAGAGAGAAAAGATACAATAATTCTATCCATGAAAAATGAGAGGAAAAAACCCCATTTGAGGAAAAATAACCCTCATAAAGAAGATGAAGAGAGATCATTCACCCCCCTCAATGAGATAACCTATTGCAAAGAAACACTGGAAGTACACTAGTGGAGTAACATTGGAACCTTAATCAAGGAAATAAAAGGAAAGATAATTTTGATGTTGGAAACCATATTAGAGTCACTCAAGGACTCAAGCCTCAAATCATGATAAAGCAACAATAGTCATGATGCCAAGGAACACTAGAAAAATCTCGATATGGAGCAACCCTAGAATTTGAATGAAGCAACAGGAGATAGAACATCATTCTATAACTAAAATGAAGTATAATGATAAAAAAAAAACCCTCCAAACTATCAAAATATATAGTTAATCTCTAGGACATCCACTTGGAAAGAAATGAAATCCCAATATACCTAGGATAGAAAAAGGACAATGTGCATGGATGGCTAAATAGAGCTCCTCAATACCTATCCAATGCTGCAAGAATCTTGAAAATCAGAGATCATGGAAAAAGTTATGAGCTTGGGAGCCAAAAATGAAGATTTGACTTCAAACATCAATAAATGCCTTCAAACAACAAAATTTTGGAAAATAACCTGCACCACTATAAAATTAACAAAGTCAGCTTTCAGGTGATATCTCATTTTAAAAAATAACCTCCTAGATTGCAATTTATGATATTTTAAAAAATGCCAAATTTTTGGCAGAGGGAGATAAAATTAGTCCCATGGGAGTGAAACATATGAGTGTTCAATCACACATATGATGAGGTGCTAAGTCTATAGTTTTTTTTTTTAAAAGGTGTTTCCCTCTTGCCGCCAATGGAGTGACAATCAAGAGGCAACATGGCAATGCAAGGTGATGAGCCTAAGCTGCACTACCTAGGATTTAAGCCCCTCTCAATTCTATATGACCATGGGTTGTAAATTACAATGACCACCTACAATAAGCAGCCAAAAAATGATGGTAATGTTTAAAACAACTTTTTTTATTAAAATAAAATTGTCATTTTTTCATACCACTGATGAAAAGACAACCCAATTCGGCTTCTGATGAAGATGGTATTGACTTGTGTAGAGGGTGTACAACATTTACATAGAGTTTATGTGATAGAGGGAATATGCCTAATTTGATGCCAATTTTACCGACTAATATATTTCTACCATAGACTATATGACATGTGCCATATTGTACGACCAAGTACAGATCTATAAGACCGTATATAATTAGTGCTAAGACAAAATTTATCTATTGATCCCAAACAAAAATGTCAAAAAATGATGAATTCCTTAGGTTCTTGGGCCTTCCAAATGTAATGGTAGGTTTTTTTTTACCCAAAGTGCTCCAAAAAATCAGCTACCTCTAAGACTTGGCAACTGAAACCCTCCTTGAAACCCTTGTAGATTAGTCAAAACATAATGAAAATTGATAAAATGAAAGGAAATCCTAGCTTTCTTTGATGCCCTGGATCCAATGGTGAGGTCCTTGAAACCTATACTCATACCTAGAAAATATTTCATGCCAAGATTTGTAAGGAAAGTAGAGGTGCGAAAACACTTTCCTAACGTCAAATCCACAGGGAAGAATGCAATGTAGGGCTTTTAATTTTCAAATTGCAATTTAATTAAGATACACATGAAATATTTTTAGAAATAGAATAAAAAACACATAGAAAAATTGAACATCAGATTTACGTGGGAAAACCCTATCGGGAAAAAACCCACCACACCAAGCTAAATGTCTTTGTATTACAGTAACAAAAATTACATACAATCATAAAGACAACTTTCTGGTGTTAGTCATAGTAGCTTTACTCATTGTTTACTAGTTATAGACCATGCTCTCATCAATTTCGATTGAACTCACTATATTTTACAAATCAGAATCGTTCTGCTTTTATTTAACACATTCTGATTTTCTTTCTATGCATCCTTATCCGCCATTGCCAACTATAGACAATTTCCTTTCGAGCTTTGATTTTTCCCTGCATGTTATTTTTCTCCAGCGTTGCAACTAATGCAGAAAACCAACCATCATCCATTTGAAATTTGCTTGCTCTGATTGGTCCATGAGATGCCACATATGAAAGTCAAACGATTAGAGAAGCATTCAACTGGGTTTGCATGTCGGTGAGACACGGGAAGTGTCTCTCTGATGCTCAAAAGATTCATAACGGTATCGGCATAAGTCTCAACAGTCGGCAGTACAACATAGCGAATGTCACATGTCACACTGAATCCATCGATGTCCATTTCGTTCCTATCAGCAAGAGTTTCCCTTATCGGTGAGACTCATATTGAATGCACACAAGTCATATCAAACTTAGAGAAATCATTGGCAAGAAATACCAATCTCGCCAAGACCTCATATAGAAATCTTCAAGTCATGTCGGCGTGAGCCATTCGGCATGACTATCACTCTTCGGTGAGACATCATACCGACAGATAAAGCTTCCACCGAATGGTCTATCGTTTTCACCGAGATGTCATAGCGAACATCCAATGTCACCCTAAATGTCACATACTATCGACAAGACTCATGTCTTTCACCGTGACATTTCATCTAGCTTCATCATGTCTTACCGAGTCGGAAAGACTTATGCCCTTCACTAAGACCTTTCACCGAGCATCACCAAGTCTTACCGAGTCGGCAAGACTTATGCCCTTTCGTCGTGACGTTTCTCTGAGCACCCAATGTTATCCCAAAGACTATCGGCATGACTTATCCAAGTCGCCAAGACTTCTCAGCAAAGTATTTTGTCACTGCAAAGGCACCACGAGAATACTCTTGTCGGTGAGACTTTTCAGTTTCGTTGAGACCTCTCCTCGATGATCTGTGTGTTAGCCCGATAGCCATAAGCTATTGGTGAGACTTACACCATTTTCCAAGACTTCATGCCGAATTCTTTGAAGTCACCGTGAAGACCCAACCTTGGACACCCATTCGGTGAGACATTCCAAGTCGGTGAGACCACATACCGACAATAAACCCTTCGGCCAAGTCTCCCCAATGCCCAATAAGATCACACTGTCGCCCGAAGGTTTCCATTCTCCAAAAGGTCATGCCGAACATAGAAAGTCACAGTGATAGTCGATTTGGGCAAGACATCAACTCTATCTTGGCAACATGACCCTATCAAGCAGATTTAGAACAATTAGTCGGCCAGACATGAACAATGTTACAATGACTTTTCCCTTCAAGAGTTCCATGTCAGTAAGGATTGAGGCACATATTCCAACAAGATTGGTCCCTCATATCTAGGAAGAATTTTGCAGCACTAAAGCTTTGAAATCATGTAGGAGTTAATGGTGAACTCCTCAACACCCCAAAATCACCTGCAAGAAATAAGATAAATATCATGCTATGAGTATGGATGCAATATTTCCAAATTGAATATGAAAATGTACATATGATGCCTTGCTTATAAATGCAAGTTGTGAGATAGGATTAGACAAGATCATGACATGTGTCTTAATCTTGTACACTGAGAAAACTACCTCAACAATATTAAATAACCTAGGACACAAGTGTTGAATGCCAAAAGATAAGATAAGATCTAGTGACAACTAACACTATCTAGAAATATTCCTTCCTAGGACCTAAGTGGACTTAACACCTAAACATGACCTAGATAGATAAGTAGGAGGTATCTTTCCACAGCGTGTCAAATTATGATATTTCTATCAGGATTCAACCGTGTAGTTTCGAGTCAAACTCATTGACCCATGTTTCATGAGTAGTAGTTCAACAAGAACCCATCTCTCATGATATCGAATGGTCCACTTAGCACTCATTGCATCTAGGTGATGCTCACAGATCCATGTCTCTCTTTTTCTCTCTTATGGGAGGGATTTTTCTTCACATGAGGTTTTATCCATCTCATCTTTTAGAGATATTTTTTTGTATTTTCTATCTTTTGGGGAGGATTTTTGTCCCAATATGTTTTCTCCTTTTCTCTGTTTGTGAGATATTACATTTGTACATGGGTACCTAACATGGCCTAGATGTTATGACTCATCCTTGCATCTCTACATCATTTTTTATTTATTTACTTCTCCTTAAGTTGTACTTAAGGTTGGTGTTGATGTGAATAAGATGTTTTAAACCTAATTAGATCACCTAGTACCTGTCCTATTCATATGTTAAGTTTACTTAGTGAGTTGGGAATCTTTCTAGAAGTTTTAGTTGTCATGTGAATTTACCTTATATTATCCCCTAATTGTCACATGATATAGGATTAAGACACTTGTCATCATCCTAGTTAGTCCTACCTCTCAACCTTGCCTATATAAGTAAGGTATCATATGTACATTATATATTACATTACATTGTAGGTATTACATATTGTACATTATTGATCATATTTGGTCTAATATATTTTGCATCCATTATTGCAAATTTATGCTCTTTCTTTTCTCTCTTGTAGAAAGTTATTTTAGTTTTTGCAAGTGATCTTTGGAGATTGAGTCCTTGAGTGACTCTAACAAGATAGAGGTATTATCTTGATTTTATAGGTACTACCATGTTATCAAAGTATTGCTAGAGTGAAGGGATTTAAGTAGATTGTATTGATGTACTTATACATTTTTTAGAATAGTGCAAACTTAGGCCCTCTTTGGTGGTGGAGTTTATTCTCAAAATGGTTTCTCCATCTAAACGTACTTTCTTCTTATATGTTTTTATATAATTCTCTATTATTTGTTACAATTTAATGGTTTAACCATGTGTACATTAATAATAGTTAAACACTATTAGATTAATGTTTTTTATCACACCATTTACCCTATTTTTAACACTTCAAACAACTTTTATTAGTCCACCCTAAATTTCATACTATCATATTAGCTTCATGTAATTTTTATTTGGAATACCCCTAATCTATTCTATAGATATGAATATTATGATCTCCTAGTTTGATTATGTCATAATTTTCACAACTACAACATTCTACTATTGAATGTTCATATAATATGCTCTACCATACAAGGATTTTTCTTACATCCCTTAAGGACGTGACTAGGGTATGAATACACCCCTCTTTTATGTGTTGTAGTATAAGGATATAACAAAAAATCCTTGGGATTTATAGGCATTCACAATAGGAGAATCGATTCGACATCATCACCTAGGAACTTAAAACTAACCACAATGGAGACCATGTGTTTATCAAGTAGAGATGAATGATTCAAGAATAAATTTGAAAGTCAACAATTATTGGTCACAATTAGATTATTCTAAAAATATTTTCATAGTTATATGGATATTTTTCAATAAATATAAAATGATCACACATCAATGTTTGTATGCAACATGAAGACCATTACACTATTCAAATAACTCTCCTTGGATTAGTGCCTACATAATTTTCTATTTGTAATTAGATTCTTTGGTCAATTAGGATACCTTGAGG
The DNA here is from genome assembly GCA_007258455.2 of Sequoia sempervirens. Taxonomy (NCBI): domain Eukaryota; kingdom Viridiplantae; phylum Streptophyta; class Pinopsida; order Cupressales; family Cupressaceae; genus Sequoia; species Sequoia sempervirens. The sequence goes on from VDFB02075321.1 coordinate 304,429,806, forward strand.
TAGCATATGGTATAGTGGACCTCATAATTACTTTGCAACACCTTTAATAATTTAGTTATTTAGTTTAAGTGTATTGTGTGAATTTATCCACATGAATTACATGAAGTAATAATGTAATGAGGTTGTATTAAGTGTATGGATTTATCCCATATCGATTGTACCTTTTATGCCACTCATTTTTTAGTCCTTATATTGATAGTTAAATAAAGATAAATTATATTGGAATCATATTTTATAATAGAGCTTTACTCTTAAGGAGGTTATCCCTTGAAGAGGCCTATGATATTTTTTCCACATCCCTCAATATATGAATATTTGTAGTTATTTTCCAAGGTTCACTGTGTTCTCTTTCACATGTTATTTCTTTTATTTGATAATATTCTATAAATAATACTCTAACACCTAACGCCTAAAAATTAAAATGACACAATAGACATCCATTTTCTTTTACCATTGTCAAATTTTTAACATCTAAAAGTTAGAATTGAGAGCCAACTATTGGGTAATGTTATTCATATATAAATAATCTTTCATTGGCATTAAAATTAAATCCAAATATTAGGTATTTGAAATGACAAGACATTTGACTTTCATGGTCTATCCAAAACTATGTGAATCATTGCTAGATGACATTGTATTATTGAAACCACTATCATGTTTTTGCAATTTCTAAGTTGGTTACAAATTCATCCTCTTAGTTATAATATAGATATTTTATGGTTAAAAAAATCATTTAATCAAAGTGGCAATTTTGTAACCAACTAAATTATACTCATTTTAAGCCTTTGTTTCTTTAATTTCTAACTTCTCAAAGATATTCTAGACTACCTATAAGCTACCTTCTATATAGAGTAATACAATGTTAGGTTTAAAACTATCATGTAATTTTTCAAGCAATTTGAAGGCTTGCAATTTTTTGATTAAAATATATCAAATGACCCCACTAGGAATGTTACTTGAATCTATTTTTGGATATAGGATTGTTACATAATTATTTAAGCATAACTAGCATATTTTTATAATAATATCATTTAAATATACTTCTTAGTTGATAATTTATTTACAACATATATAGGTAGAGGAATATTTCACAATAATTTAGGTTTGATTAGACATTCTCCACACAATCATCCATACCTAAGTGTTAAAGATTCTTTATTCTCTCTCTTCAAAAATATTATCTAATGGATCTCAATAATTTATATTTTAACACAATCTTGTGGAAAAATTTGTTTGGCATCAATGTTTTGAGTCACACTCCATGATCCATCTTCAAGATTGAAATATATCATGGGTGATGGATTTCATAATGCGTCACTGTAATCTTTTTAGGGGGGTGTCACTACTTTAGCAATGTGCATCGCTATACTCAAAAGTGTGTCAACATTTGCATGTGTTGCTTTACCAAAATTATGGGGTGCATTGCCATTTAGTTGGTGTGTCGCCATATTTCCATGGCGTTGCTAGACCCAAAACCCTAACGTGTTGCTCATTTAATCCAACGGCACCCAGCACTAAGTGCATCGCCAAACTAAAAAATCCTAGTGCATCACTAAAATATCAATAGTGACACTGACGAGACTTTGGCGTGTCACAATACAGCGATTCCCTAAAAACCCTAGTTTTAAAAGCCTAATAAATGCACCAAAATGTGTAAGTGCTGAAAAGTTTCAAATCACATACCTGAGGTTCTACATCTACTCGGTGTTGATACCCTCGAACTCGCTCAAAAAGGTGAACTGGAAGCACACATTTCACCATCTCATCAAGGTGTTAGAGCTCAAAATGCAGCAATTCTCTATAGTATGAATGCAAAAATGAATTGAAAATGACCCTCTATCACATTTAAGCCTAAAAATTAGGGGTTTTTCCCTAATTTGAGAGTGCAATTAGGGTTTTCCACCAGTTTCACCAATTACTGGCCATTGAAGCTTTTTTTATAGGTAAGTTCTATCAAAGGGGATAGTTCCTATTTACATTGATTCCAGTGGAAAAAGAAGCCAAAGTACAACAACACAAAAACAAACACAAACACCCAGCCCTTTACATTATCTAATAACAGTAAATTGTTGCCAGACTCCTTCCCATACCCAATGCCTGAGCTAGGCTACTCTCATTGAGGCACAGTAATCCCAATTCCATGTACCTAGCAAATGCATCCATGTTGAAGTTTATGACTCTTGCTCTATAGACTTCCCATGCATTCACTAGAAAATTATCCCTTACTTCTAAACATTGCCTTAGAGCCTCTGCTTCATAAACCTCTCCTTTGTCCTCATCAGCACCCATGCCAGTAGCATTAAAGAAGAGCCTAAGGTGACTCACCAAACCATTTTCCACTAGCTCCAAGGTTGTGTTTTCCATAGCTTGGGCATTAGCCTCCGCCACAAAACCCACAGAGAGCTCCACCATCCTCTCCCTAAAGTTGAGAATGTCGGCCAATGGCCCGATAACTACTTCATATATCTTTCCATTGCACTAGTGCCTTTCCTCCTAAAGTACCCCCTTTACCACATTTTCTATCTCTTCCAACATTGTTGTGCGATGAATTAGGAAGAGACGTCGACATTGCTCCATTAGATTCTCATCTATGCAACTGCAACTTAGCCCAAAAAATGCACCATTCTTGCTTTCTATATGGCTCGTTGAATCTTCTTAAGGCAAGATGTGCATATCTCCCCACTAGGCATGGGTAAATATAACTCATGAATAGCAAGTTCTGCAGCATCCAGCTACTTTCCAGATTCCAAATACAAACCAAATCTCTAACCAAATCTACCTCATATATCCAACAATTGCCACCATGCAAAATGTGTATCTCAACACCTAGTCACAAGCCTGAAGCAGTGTCAGGGTGATCACTTCAGCTCCCCGAATTTTCCTGGTCTAAGATGGCCTGTAGCCTTAGCCATTGGTCCACAGAGGAATCAACGTACACTAAATTATCTTGATCAACTCCATAATTATCCAAAATATCTATTGCTTTATTGACTTCCCTATATACATGTGTTAGGGAGAAGTCATTCAACTTACCAAGAAGTATTTTAATTGTCCCAATCCAATTGTCAATTTTCTAGTTAGGCATTTTTCCTGTGTATATTGCTTGGATGTAGATCTATGAATCACCTTCTACTTCCACAGCCTCTATACCTTTCTGGATGCATAACTCCAAACCTAGTGCCAAGGCCTCCATCTCGACAATGTTATTTGAATGAATACCCAAACACTTTGACACGGCCTACACACACTAGCCACCACCATATTTGATTATGCACCCAACACTAGCCTGCTAGGGGTTGCCTTTGGCAACCCCATCAAAATTTAGTTTCCATTTTAATCTCACCAGTTGCAACCAATGTACTTCCTTCCTATTCACCTTACCTATCCCGAGTTTTGAGGGCTTGGGAGTTTTGAGGTTAGACCAAACCTTTTGAATCTCTTCATCCCACCTTGTAAACCTTGCCTTAGCACCTAAGCTATTTATTTTGTTTGTTGTCTCAATGATGGCTCCCTGAATTTTTGCAATGAGCAAATCGCTGCCAAGAGATTTCTCTTTGAAGATGTGTCAATTCCTCTCCATCCACAAAGAGGGCACCAATATCCAAATTCCATACCAATATCCATTCTTATTTGCAATCATCCAGCTATTCAAAAAGTCTTGAAGCTTAACCTGCCTATGTCCTTGAAGACCAAAGGCCCCTTGCAACCAATCCCAATAGGAGGTAGCCATAGGGCATGTGAGAAATAGGTGATCTACGCCTTCCTCCTCTTACTCACACAATACACATCTAGACAGGCCAGCAATCCCAATTCTTTTTAATCTTTCACCTGTAAGACAACATTGATGAAGGGCCACCCAAAGAAATGTACTAGCTTTGGGTAGCACTTCACGTTTCCAACAGAGAGTATCCATCCATATTTTCTCCTTGCTATGAGCTAATTGGATTTGGTATCCAAGTTTGGTTGAGTATTCCCCAAATGTGGTTCCACACCATATTATTGTACCCTCTCTATTACTTAGATAATTCATCCTGTTGGTTAGCTCTCGAGCGACTACTTCTTTCAAATCTTGTGGTAGTATCATAGAATCAACATCTTTCCATTTGTAATGTCCACCTACAAAATCATCACCTTGGCACCATATTCCTCTTGAATCATGTCCACATATTACCCTAAATCAAACATCTCTAATAGAATTTGATGGCCATCCCAAGATTCCATCCAAAACAATGCTTGTCTACCATCCCCAATTCTCCATGAGAGGTGGAAAGTAATTAAGGGCCTATAATTTAGAATATACTTGCACACTGTCAAACCAACTTCAACATTATCAATTGTTAAGATTCTGGAGGGCTCCTCATTATCCAAATAGTTGTTCTGTAGGATACGACACCACAAATTTGTAGGGTACTTGTACATCTTCCAGATCAATTTGGCTCCCAAGGTAGTATTTTGTAGTCTAATCTTTTGCAACCCAAACCCACCATCCTCTTTTGATTTACATGTCATATCCCAACCTATGAGTCATATTCTCTTTTCATTCTTGGAGCCTTCCCATAGGAACTTCTTCAAAATCCTTTCCAATTCATCTTCTACCTTCGCAAGCGCTTCATAACACGACATAGTATAGATCAAGATGGTAGAAAAAACTACCTTAGCCATTGTTATTCTCCCAGCCAATGTGAGCTAGTTATTCTTCCACGCCATTGTCTTATTTCTACACTTGCCAACCACTTCATCCCAATGCTTTGCTTTGCACACGTCATCAAAAATTTTCACCCCCAGGAGTTTTGCTGGCAATTTTCTCGCTTGAAATCCCAATATTGAAGTGATGGCCTATTGCAGCAATAGCCTTGCATTGAAGAAATAATACATAATTTCTCCTTATTCATCTTTTGACCTAATTGTTCTTCGTAATCATCCAACACCCTTTTGATACATCTACCTTCCCTTATGCTTGCCTCTCCAAGTAGAGTGGTGTCGTCAACAAATTGTGAATGAGTAATCGGTTCCACATTAGAAGCCACCTGTATGCCCTTCCATTCCAACCTCTGGTAGCTATTTTTGATGGTGCAACTTAAGGATTCAGCCATGATCACAAATAAGAATGGCGATATGGGGTCACCCTATCTAAGTCCATTAGTGACCTAAAAGAAATTGTGCAAAGTCTCATTTATTGAAACTGAGAAATGAACAGAGGAGATGCAAAAGGATATAATTTTGCGCCATTGAGTGTTGAATCCCAACTTCTCCATTACCTTCATTAGGAAGCTCCAGGAGACTTTATCATATGCCTTACAAACATCAAGTTTAATTATCATCCCCACCTCCTTGCTTGACTTGAGTGTATGCATGACCTCATAAAGGAGAAAAATGCAATCTATGATTTCTCAACTAGGAACGAAACCATTTTTTTCTAATGAAACTATTTTTCCCAACACCAATTTAAGTCTATTTTGTAGTACTTTAGCTATCACCTTATATATAGTGTTGCATAGTGAAATAGGCCTATAATCGCTAAAGGATTAGAATTCGGGTTTTTTTGGGACTAAAGCTATCACTGAATTATTCAAATCTTTCATAAATCTCTTGTTCCTTCAAAAATATTCCACAAGTTTCCAAAGGTCATCCCCAACAAAGCTCCAACATGATTGGAAGAACCTTGTTGTGAATCCATCTGACCCCGGCGCCTTATCTAGGTGTAGCTGAAATAAGGTGGTCTTAACTTTTTCTTTAGTCACCATGCCGCACAACATACCATTATCAACTTCACTTACCTACTTGCTTATCACATCCAGGATGCTACCACCTTATGCCTGTGAATTTTGATCTCCAAGTAGGTGCTTGAAAATTTTTATCGCCGCTATGCCCACCTCAAACATACCATCAGCAATGTAACCCTTCATGGTCTGAATTTCTTCTATCTTGTTAGTTGCCCTCATAGCCAGCACCAAAGCATAGAAAAATTTAGAATTTGAATCACCCTCGCTAAGCCATACCCCCCTTCATTTGTCCCTCCAATAGATTTCCCCCCTCTTGAGGAGCTCGGCCAACTTAGCATTCAACTCTTTCTCTTTGAAGAATTCATCATTCCTCATGTTGTCTTTGATTATTTTCTCATTGAGGGCTTCCAACTCATTTTCTACCTTAGCTGTCTCCACAAATATATTTTGGAACTTCTCCTTATTCCAAACCTTCAACTTTTGTTTGATGATCTGTAGTTTTTTTACTACTTTAAAACTGATCAAGCCTCCTACTATAGCTTCCTTCCACCAACTTTCTAGTAGGCCAACAAGGTTACTATCCCGCCACCACATATTCTAAAATTTAAAACTTGTCTTTACCAATTTTGACCAATCAATGATCATTAATTCCACTGGGAAGTAGTCTGAGATCAACACGGGAAAAAGTCAACCTAGACTTGCATACCAAATTCAATCCAGCACGGAGAGACCAGAAATTTGTCCAATCTTTCAATGATAGTAGTGAAATCCTTTCTCTTATTGGTCTAAGTAAATACACCATTCTTTGTTGGACAATCAACTAGTCCTACCTCCGCCATGAAGCCTGTGAAGTCAATGGATTCCTGAGAGACACATCTCACCCCACCACTCTTCTCTAAAAAATCCAAAATGGCATTGGAATCTCTACCAATGATCATTTCATCCCTTAAGAAAGGTTGAGCAAAGTCAAGTACCGAACTCCAAAGGGTGGCCTTCTCCTCTGTTTTCGTCGGGCCGAAGACATTAATGATCACAAAGTGAAAGTTGAGACCAAGATCAAACACCTTAGTTGCCAACCAATTTGCAGATGAGCTAGTAACATCCATAGAGACCATAGCTTCTTTCCACATTATACCCAATGCCCCCGCATAACCAAAAGAATCATGGAAATAGTCGTTCCAAAACCGATAATACTTCAAATACTTCATCCCGTCTTCACTAAAGAGCTTAGTTTCTTATAGCAAAAATAATCATTGAGGGCTTCCAACTCATTTTCTACCTTAGCTGTCTCCACAAATATATTTTGGAACTTCTCCTTATTCCAAACCTTCAACTTTTGTTTGATGATCTATAGTTTTTTTACTACTTTAAAATTGATCAAGCCTCCTACTATAGCTTCCTTCCACCAACTTTCTAGTAGGCCAACAAGGTTACTATCCCACCACCACATATTCTAAAATTTAAAACTTGTCTTTACCAATTCCGACCAATCAATGATCATTAATTCCACTGGGAAGTAGTCTGAGATCAACACGGGAAAAATGTCAACCTAGACTTGCATACCTAATTCAATCCAACACGGAGAGACCATAAATTTGTCCAATCTTTCAGTGATAGTAATGAAATCCTTTCTCTTATTGGTCCAAGTAAATACACCATTCTTTGTTGGACAATCAACTAGTCCTACCTCCGCCATGAAGCTTGTGAAGTCAATGGATTCCTGAGAGACATCTCACCCCACCACTCTTCTCTAAAAAAACCAAAATGGCATTGAAATCTCTACCAATGATCATTTCATCCCTTAAGAAAGGTTGAGCAAAGTCAAGTACCGAACTCCAAAGGGCGGCCTTCTCCTCTATTTTTGTCGAGCCAAAGACATTAATGATCACAAAGTGAAAGTTGAGACCAAGATCAAACACCTTAGTTGCCAACCAATTTACAGATGAGCTAGTAACATCCATAGAGACCATAGCTTCTTTCCACATTATACCCAATGCCCCCGCATAATCAAAAGAATCGTGGAAATAGTCATTCCAAAGCCGATAATACTTCAAATACTTCATCCCGTCTTCACTAAAGAGCTTAGTTTCTTATAGCAAAATAATATTGTTTGTGCTTTTTTTATGATACCTAACTAGGCATCGCTTGTCAGGGGCCTTTAGGCCATTGACATTCTATGTTTTTATCTTCATTATTTCCCAAGGGAGGGGCTTCCTCCCTTGGTACTTAATAATTTGGTAATGTTGGGGAACTTCTTAGTAGCAGCCTCCTCTTCCCTCAAATGCTTGAAGGATTTCCTTCCCCGAGAGTTACCAAATGTGTCAATTTTTCCCACACCTAGATGCTTTGCAATCGATTGAGAGATGCATCTATCCTCAATAACATCCAACGCATCATCCGGGTCAAAATTTGAATCGAGGTCATCACTTGCCAAGGAAGCAATCTCATCGACCTCTGCATGCTCTTGATCATGACTCTTCTCCTGAATAGGGGACTTAGGCTATGGATCTTCCTATTATTTTCCATCATTCAATGCATCTGTGGATTTTTTGAGAGGCTCCACAACCATACCACCATTCATAACATCATCCACTTGAGCTTTCTTCACTTCATAGGCATTAGGAGAGAGCTTGTGTGCGGCACGAGGCATATCCACATGTGATTTCTTCCTCTAAACTCTTTTCCTTCCAGTGGTACATTCTAATTCTCTGTGATCTTGGGTGCCACAATTGAGATAGAACAATTTTGAGTCTTCAACTTCTATTTCCTAGAACCAGAGAACCTTGTCCACTAGAAGGAAAAATTTCTTTGGAATGGTATCAATTGTTGTGGCTTTCAGTCTAGCATATTTATATAGGTCTCCATCCAAGATACTCATGTCAATCTCCATTAGGGTGCCCACCGAGCAACTAATTTTTTCCAGACAATCTCCATTATAGTATTCCATTGGGAGATTGTAGAGCCTGATCCAGATAGGTTGATCATCTGGCCTCATTTTTATTGGATCAAAGTTTTGATTTTAGGGTTGCATATAGAGGGGATTTTCATTCATGAACCACATGTCGCCCTCCGTGATCCACTTTTTCACATCTTCATTTGCAAAAACAACCAAAAAGAAACCTTTTGGCAGGAACCTTATCAAGACTTTCGTATCCCACTTCTCTTTGATCCAACACTTGAATGAAGCTCTATCTGACATACCTCCAATGAAGCAGCATATGAATGTGAAGTCCCTAAGAATAGCCAAGTCCACCTTAATTTCCTCTACTACATCAATTTCCAACTCTCCTTCTTTGGCTTTCAGATCAGGGATTTGCTCCTCCGTCAATGCCCAACTTTCTTCTTGTTGCTTTGCATTCCATACTTTCCTGGCCCAATGATTATTGCCCAATCTACTATGGGCTTGTCTCTCCTTCCAACGTTTTCACCTCCTTCTTAACCTTTTCCTGCGAGCTGAGTATGGTTGATTCCAATTTTTGTTGTGTTCCCATGGTGATTCTGGTGTATCATTCCTTTCCTAAGCTACTCCCAATCCCTCCACAAAGGCTGATGAATTAAGGGTGTCATGCCTTTTGAGAACAAGGGCGCTTCCATCCCCGAGATCTGTCTCCTCCTTCCAATAAAATGGGTGGCACTTGTGCACCCATTGCCCTTCTACAAATACACATTGAGGTCGATAACCTTCTTGCGAACCCAATGAAGTTTCCTTAGCTACCTCATCCCCCCAGCATTGCTTCGTGCAGTCATCACTTCTCTTGCGCTTGCCATCATTCTTCAAAGGCTCACCAGTCTTCCCTGCTTCACCAACCTTTGCTCCTATGCTACTCCGTGAGCCTAATCCACTTTGCGCCATTTTGAAATTGCACCATTCCTGCCCATTGAAGCTTATTTTACACCATTTTTTTTAAATTTTGAGCTTATTTTTGCATCCTGGAGCCTTTTTGAGACCCTTGAATCAGTGTTTTATTTTTGTCAAGAAATTAACCTAAAATTCAAAATTTTCACCCGATCTCTTGAGGGGGCAAGGAAACCAACTTAATTCCTTCCACTAGTGCAGCAATGGGCATCTAAAAAAAATAGGAATTTTTTAATTTTTGATCTGAGTAGCAATTGTAATCCAAAAAGTGTCAATCTTTGAATCAAGATAACAAGTACCTCGCTTCAAAGAGGGGAAAAATATAAACACTTAAAAATTTCCTGAATGATAGACACACTTGAATTCAATATATTAACATTGTTTCATCCTAAAATCCATCCTCTTTTTCCCTTACTTGATTTAAATTAACCTATTCATTTAATCATATGCCTCATTTTCACCTATTAATCTAATTGACCTAATTGGGTTAATTCACCCCCTCTTGCACTAATATTTCACCTCGTTAAATTAAATAAATCAAATTATTTAATTTAATCCCTAAGTCCTCTTATTTAATTAAATAACCCGAATTTATTTAATTAAATATCATATTACATCCCCCTTTTCATTAAATCAATTATTTAATGAATATCATATTATTCCTCCTCTTGCACATTTAAATTTAGTTTTAATTAACTAAACTGTTAATTATCCTCACCTTCCCACTTGCAAGGGAATACTGTTGGAATATCCCTCCTTTTCACATTCCTCCAAAAGAGAATATTCCTATGGAATATCCCCTTTTGTGCACTCATTCCTCCAAAATATCTCTTAACCTCTTCCTAATTCTTAGGAAGTGTGTTTGTTGAAAGCTAATTTGGACCGTTGATTAAATTAGTTGATCCTTGTCAACTTTGAACCTTGACCATGGATTGGAATCCTCAATCCATGTTTCACCCTCCTTTCATTGTTGACCATCAATTGATCTTTTATATCATGACCACCCCTTTTGAACATCTAGAAATAATATTTATCAAGTAATTGAGAGGATACCATTATTTCTTTTGATAAGTAAAAAGTTAAAATTTCTTAAAAATTAGATGACAGTTCAAGTATTTTATATAACCGAAAGAAGAAGTAGTAAATATAGACAAATATAAAATAATAATGAGAATAAATAGATATTGAATATTTATTTTATTAATTTGAAAAAACTGTCCAAGAAACGTTATAATTATTGCGTGTTGTTTTACAAATTCTTAAACTAGCAATAACTATTCAGTTATTTTTGGTGACACTTGTCCAATGCATTTATGGACTCCTGAATCATTTTGAAATGGTTTTCCCATATTATAATTTTAGTAAGTTTATCATTGATAGGGAGATAGGCACTAGGGCTCCATTACCATCTTCGTTTTAGGCTTAAGCTTCTATTTTCAAGAAAATGGAGTTTTAAAGCGAAAATGGCACGAATGGGGATGATATTTTTTGATGTAGATTGAGTTAAGATAATGTCCATGAGAGAAATTATTGAAAATGATGGCCCCGCCTCTAAGGTTGCAAATGACGCTACACTTCGGCAGTTCTTATATGCTCGAGAATCCAATGTGCAAAATGCTTTTGAGTTATATCTCAAGTATAGAAAATGGAGACAGACTTTTGTACCCCATGGCTATATCTCAGAGATGGTGGTCATGGATGAGCTTAAGAAGAACTTGGTCTATATGCAAGATTCTGACAAAAGAAAAGAAGGCCAATAGCAGATGTTATATTAAATATGCATAAACCCTGCTACAAGGCTCTTGAAGATTTAAAACGTTACTTTGTCTATAGCTTCGATAAAATGTCATCTAGTACAAGAAAAGTTTATGATCATGGAAAATCTTGAATGATGGACATACAAACATTTGGAAATTTGTGGATACCCTACAATCCTTGAAATCTTGTTGAATTCCTATCCAAAGCGCTTAGGGAAGCTATACATTATTCATCTTTTGTATATATTTTGGGCAGCATGGAATGTAGTGTATACTTTTATTGACAAAAAGACAAGACAAAAGCACTATTCAAGGGGATCTTTCAAAAGTTCACAAAGGAATTCAAAGGGGCAGAAATTTCAAGAGTCATCGGAAACAAGAGAAGGAGAAAGATCGCTTCCTAGGCTTCTGGCACAAAGCTGCTAGCCGCATCAAGGGTAATCCACAAATTGTCAACTCTGAAAGAAATAACGATGGAAATTAATTTCTCAAGCATGAAGGTAAATATCAAAGAAATGAACGTGGACTGCATGAGCTCCACTCTGTTCCAGAGCGCTTAGGGAAGACATACATTATCTTGGGCGGCGACTTCTTTTCCTTTGAAAAGGTTTAGAGTTGTTAGGAGTTTGATTTGTATAAGTTAATATCTCATATTTATTAATTGTGACTTTCGATTTGCATAAATGATATCTTAGACTTATTGTGATTAGAATAGTTTGATACATACAGCCAATTCACCAGTTGGCCTTTATATTTATGGTGTTGTTTGCTTGATACTCTTAATATATGACTCAAAGATTATACAATACAAATGTTACTCATAGAATAAAAATTGTATGTTTGGTGCTTGTTCCCACATAGGTCGACTCCACATAGGTCGTAGTAGATTTTGGTGTGTTTTCTTATGATTCAGAAGTGTTTTGAAGTAATGCACTCACTAAGTAAAATTCAAAGCCCTCTTTGTTGGCTGCATATTAAATACATTGTGTTTGATGCTTGTAGATTTATGAGTATTTGATATTGTATTGTTTTTAGGGTTTTCAATATGTAAGTTAAGTGTAGCATTCAAATACATGGATTGTTTTCGCTTTCAAGAGCATATACATGCGAAATTAGTATGACTATAGATAAAGAAGACTTATGTCTACGTAAACTAATCAAATAGGATAGTTACATGAAATTGGCCCTCTTTTATATATATATATAGATCATTTATTGATTTATTCTATATCTCATCTTTTGGAAGGTAAATAGGAATTTATTTTATTTACTTTAGATCATTTGATAGTGTTTTCCTTCCATAAATCATGTTTATGAGTGATAAATTCTAACCATCTTTGTTGTAATAGTAACTCACAATGCCAAATCATCATGTATCATGTTTGTTTTTGAACTAATATTTGTGGTGAATATTTCACGACTCAAGAAGCATTCAAGTTAAGACCTTTCAAAACCAAGCAAAAGCTTATAGCTAGAGTCTTCGGTGAGTTGTAACATCATAGTGAGATCATCCTTCACCCATTTATTATATTTTATTTCATTTCAAGGTTTGAATACCAAAACAGGGTTTGACTGAGGCAAACCCCTATTAACTAACTGTTTTTGCAGGTCTGGATAGTTGACACATGGATGAGCAAGCCTTTCTTATGTAGGCATTATAAAGAATCCATGCTTGTCAGATGGAATAACAGAAAAATACGAGTATGTAAACACAAACATTTTTATATACCCTCTTCTTAACTATTTTATAGTATTATTTTTCTTATTGATAAAACCTCTATGAATCATTGAGTTTAGAAGAAAACATTTAGGTTACAAAGGCATAGGCATGTGTGCATTCAAGTAGCAATAGGATTAATTTTATGAAGCTTTACGTGATTGGTTAGATTGTCAGTGTACTTGTGTGATATTTGAGAAGTCAATGAAAGTAGAATTGTTTTATTTGCAAATACTTGGGATCAATTTATGATATTGTGGGCATTACCTTAATTTAATATGCAAGAATGATGCATTGGTGAAACTTGAAAATGTTACTTGTAGATTGGTGTGATTTGTAAAGGAATGTCAATATGTTCCTGGTGATATAGAAATAGGTAATTAATGGTCATGTCAATGAGACAGTATGATCATTTCCTGTGAGACATCTTGTAACTATTGAAACCTTGTAGCCAGTGAGGTAGTCCATTAAGCCAATGAGGCACTTTTACGAGTGGCTTTCTCATCACTAAGAGGGTTTTCCACTCATGAAAATATTTGTGTTATGGTTTCTCTGTGGATGCACTTATGATCATGTTTTTCTTTCTTAATTCGCATTTCAAAGTACATGCATTGTTGTGATGATAACTCATGTGTAAGCCTACATGGAAAAAACTAATGAAGGCACCACCTTGTTGTAATATACTTTAATTCATTGATGTATGTTATTTCATTTGATTATAATGATGAAAGTAATTTCGGGAACTTAAGGATATAATTAGCATATGTTTTTTCTCGACGTTACATTTTCAATCTAAGCCCTTGATTTCTCATTTGCTTTCCTATAAATAGATCACTATTTGGAGACAAATGGATCGATATTTTGATAGAAAATTCATGTTGTTGAAACTCACACTTTGCTTGCATCCATATTGAGCACTTTTATTTAACATATTAGATTAATTTCATCCATTTAGCTTAAGCATCCATTAATGGCTTCCATAGTAACTTAGCTTGTATCCATTTTAGCATATTTTGGAATCTATGGCTTACATCTTTGAATTTTGTTTACATTTAGCATAGATTGCATCCTTTTTATTAATAATCTTAGCATTTAGCATTTTAAATCTAGTTTTGCATCATGTTTCACACACATCTCATCAGTTTCATTAGTTTCCTTCAATAAAACTGATTGGAACAAAGCTCATATTATCCAAGGGATTGGGAAAGGGTTTCCATTCCACATCAATGTGACACCACTCCCCCAATAGGATAAAATTTGAGTTCTTAGAGTAGGATTTTATTGTGCTTTCATGTTTATATCATGTTAGTTTAATGGCTTCCTAGTTTTGATGAATTTTGAATATTTTATTGGGATTAATGCTTAGGGAGTTAAATATGCTTTGAATTCATTTGGATTTGGTTTATTTAGTTCACACTATGACATTAGTCACATTTAGAGGTTGAGAAAATGGATGTGAAAACTGCTTTCCTTCATGGTGACTTGGAGGAGGATATTTATATGATATAGCTAAAGCACTATGTGGTGAAAGGTAAAAATAAATTGGTTTGCAAATTGAAGAAATATTTGTATGGCCTAAAACAAAGTCCTAGGATATGGTACCAAAAATTTGATACATATGTGTTGAGTTTGGGATTTGAGCGTTCTAAATCAGATCATTGTGTTTATTACAAAACTGACGGTGATCATTTCCTATTTATTGAATTATATGTTGATGATATGTTATTTATTGGTAAAGGGAAAGGTATGATTTCAGAACTAAAATCTCAACTTGTTGCTAAATTTGAAATGAAAGATCTTGGTGTAGCTAAACAAACATTCTTGGGATGGAAATTAGAAAAGATAGAGTGAATATAAAGCTATGGCTTGGCCAAAGTAAGTATGTCAATTCAATTTTACAAAGGCTTGATCTACACAATTGTAGACCATTGTGTGATCTTGTTTCAGCTGGAACAAAGTTATCTATTTCAAATTTTCAAACATCCCCATTTGAGATGGAAGACATGAGTAAAGTGCCTTACCAAAGTGAAGTTGAAATTTTGATGTATTCTATGGTATGTACAAGACCAGACATTTCCCAAGCAGTGGGATTTCTTTCTAGATATATGTCTAATCCTGGTAGAGTTCATTGGGATGCAGTTAAAATATTCTTTAGATATTTACATGGTACCTCATATTATTCCTTATGTTATCATAGTAATATGACTAAATCTGAGATTTCCCTTGATATTCATGGTTATGTGGATTCAGACTAGGCAGGTGATGTTGATAGCAGATGATCTACCAGTGCCTATATGGGTTTACTTTATTTGGTGGTGTGATTAGCTAGATGAGTAAGCGACAGGTTGTGGTTGCTTTGTCCACTACTAAAGTAAAGTATATGGTAGCAACTCATGCTTGTAAAGAAGTCATTTGGCTTAAGAGACTGTGTTCTAATATTGGAATAAAACAAGGTGCAGTGACAATTTATTGTGATATTCAGAGTGTGATATGTTTAGCCAAGAACCTGACATTTTGTGAAAGGACCAAGCACATTGATGTTTAATATCATTTTGTTAGAGATATGGTCAAAGATGGAAGGGTAAAGTTGGTTAAGGTAGAGACTTTGATGAATGTTGTTGATTCTTTAACTAAACCTATGAGCATAGAGAACTTCATATGGTGTTCAAATACTATGGTCCTTTTGACCCCTAGCAAGTGAGAGATGATGTTTATACCCCCTCCCATTGATTTTGTAAGATGTTAGAAAAATGGGAGATTTGTTGGGAAAATGTGTCTCAATTATACACAAGGTACTATTCATCCAATGATGTTGGGGGATGTAACGGGGATCTCCCCTAGCAAGGGTTCCTAAGGGATCATCCCCCTGGCTAGGGGTCCAAGGTGCAGCATGCCCTAGTGGGGGCTCGAGGGTAGTGCCCCTAGAAGCCAAATTTTATGTACACTTTATTATTGTAAATTTGGACTGTTCATCATTATGTATCATATTTGATGGTTGATATTTTTGTTGGCTTGAATTTCCCTAGAAGGAAACCCTTTTTTATGAGGGTGTTGTATTACATCTATGTATTGTGATGTATTATGAAATTCTAATAGCAACTATGTTACCTCTAGATCTCTAGTTAGTGATACTCCTGAGAAACTTGCTCTACAAGTATATTGTAATCTTTGTGATATCTGAATAATATATTGGGTGGCTTTTGGAGTGTGGGGTTTTTCTCCCAAAAGGATTTTCCCTACGTAATTCATTGTTTTGTGGTGTGCATGATATTTTTGTTTAAGTTTTTGTAATTGTTAAAGATCTGTAAAAGTTTTGCATTATTCTCCTCTCAAGATTAGTGTAGGAAGTTGTTTTGCTACCTTAGCTTCCTTACAATGTGGAGGGGATGAAGGTGGATGCATGAAATGAGAAGATAGAACAAAATTGTGTTTGCATGAGGATTTAGCCACCTTTGCTAATAGTCATTAAAGGAAATCATGAAAGACATGGGATGAAGTGGATTTGTAATATTAGGGTGATGTGGATTGTAAGGATGTGGGAGATGAACAAGTGGGATAAGAAGTGGAAGTTTCCATGGATTGGTAAATTGAGGATGAGGATGACGATCTTGAAAAGGATTTGGAGACGGGGATTTGGGATTTTGATGGGGTTGGAGGGGAATTTTAGATAGTTGATTGGCTTCCCTTTTCAATGGAAGGGGAAGAATAAGCAATAAGAGATGGATTGGGGTTGGATTGTGGTAGGGAGGATGGAATTTTAGCACCAATGCTAAGGAAGTATCTAAGCATGGAAACTTTGTCATTGTTGAAGTATTTAGAGGATGACACTTGTGGATGGGGATAGTTCGTTTTAATCAACAAAATTCTCATTATCATCATAAGGATCATATTCAGGGTGGTCAACAAGACTAACCTCATCATCAACAAGGAATAGTACGGAGGTATAGAAGGAATACATGATGTTGGATTGGATTGGGATGGGTGAAAGTGGATTAGAATAGATTGGATGAAGATAAGTTGGATTGGATGGGGGATTTATTATAGCTCAAATTCTGGATAAAAGAGTGTTTTGAGAGGTGGATTAGGATGTGGTTGATGTAATATTAGAGGATGAGGGATGATTATATTTGGAGGAGGATTTTTGTTTGGACGAGGATAGAAATTAGGATGATGGATTTAGAAATGAATCGAGGATTAGAATAATAGGACTTAAGGATGATTATGGAGGATGAGGTTAGGGTTGATCACAAATCAGATTAGGTTAATGGGGGTGATTAGGGATGGGATTAGAGTTTATGTAGGTTATTAGGGATGGGATTAGGGATTATTAGGGATGATTTGGGTGATTAGGAAAGAGATTAGGGATGATAAGGGTAATTGGGGATGGGGTTCGGGAGGATGAGCGTGATTAGGGATGAGATTAGGGAGGATAAGGGTGATTAGGGATGAGATTAGGATTGATGAGGGTGATTATAGATGGTTAGGAATGATTAGGATGAGATTATATGTAGCATTCCAATTGCTTTTCCCAATAAGTTTACTATGTTTTACTCACAAGTGAATAGTTTATGCATCTAACCCTTAAGAGCAATAAAAAAAATTATTTTCCTTTGAATACTAAATGCACATTTGAAGCATATTTTAACCTTTCCCATTGCATACAAAAGAATTATTTTCATCAATACAAGTATTGATGATACATAATCTCAATATGACTTTTCATATTTACAATTTCCATAGAGATGGATACAATTTTGCATGCATAGCTTCAACAAGCTTACTGAATATAGAAAATACATATGGTCCAGAATATCCTCCTCAAATCTTGGCTATGAACTATGTGAGGAGAAGCATCACTCAAGTGATTTTCCACCAACCACAGACTTACTACAGTCCCCCACATATCTACCAAACTGGTAAGATGGTCTTACCCTTTGATGAAGAGATTGGTTTGGTAACCTCATAACCTTAGCCTTTTCTAAGCATGGTGTTATGCCCTACATATCTAGAGTTACCATAGAATGGCTACAACCTACATGTATGACTATCCCTGACTAATATGTAAACCCATATCACAGTGAATTGGCAATGTAAACAATGGCTACTTATACTACTTTGGCCAAAGAATTCATCACCCAGTATTTCAAGTGAGATTTGTCTATTTCACCCACCTTCCTAGCTTGATTTGGTTTTATGACCATTCATACTATATATCTAGGTTACCCCCTTTCCCATGGATCAAACTAACCCCAAGAATAACCCACTTAACAACTCATAATCAAAATGACTTTACTACCAAAGTAAATCTAGCAACTTCTTACCTTAAGCTACATACATCTAGTATAGACATCCTGCATATAGCAATGACAACTACATATAGTATAAGTACATTGCATTCATACAAACTCTCATATATAGTGTATATACACATCTATATAAATATAAACTAATATGATAGGTTTCTCTAACATAATAAACAACCAACACACATGAAAGCATGCACATTGTACAAGCATCACAACATATTCAAAACCATTCCTTCCAACATAGTAAACAAAACTATTAAACATTTCCAATATAAATGACAAAGGTATAGAAACTAGCATGCCTGCATAAAAGCTCCAATTGATTAAACTCCCTTCCTAGCTCAATTCCTCAACCCTAATTGATACTTCCTCCAAGATTAATTTAATCCCCTCTTCTAACCTCTCACTGATTTTCTCAACAACCACAAATGCAAAATAACAAAACAACTCTCAAAATCTCAATTTCTCTCAACTCACTAGTTCAAAAATCATAGCAGAATAAAAACAAGGTAATCATATTGAAAAGTGTATTAATTGGTAGAATGAGCACCTCTATTTATACTAAATTGTGAGCAACCAAAGGCTACAAACAAGATAATATTTCTACCACCTTTATATCCTCATGCAACGACTCATCAAACTAACTTACAAGTTTGCAACACATAACAATCCTCACCATTCAAATGGTTGAGTCAACTTGTTTCAAGGGACAACAAGAATCTTTTACTGAGTCAAATGAATAACAAGCTAACTAGAAAGTTTCCTATTTGGTTTTCATGTTGAACTCCTTATATTGCTGCCAAGTTTACTTTGACTAAGTCGCATTGCTATGATATTGATTTTCTAGACTTGGGTGCAACAAAAAGACTTCTTATGCAATTCATTTACTTTTGCGTTGGTGCCACATTTCTTATGTTGGCACCCTTTATGTTAGCGTAGGTAAGATTATTTCCACAATGCTAAAATCTGCATTAACTTCTTTTTGCAATGTATAAACAACACCTTTATTTTATGCATGGTTCTTTTGACTTAAGTCATAATGTGTGTTATGCGTAGGTTTATACTTACTCCCATGCACTACATATATATGCAACCTTTAAAACATTTAAATAGTGCTTTACATTCACTTGCACTGTTTATTAACAATGCACTTTATCATATACAATGCACTATTATACATTATGTAAACACATCAAGCGTTATACATAATATATATATATCACAGCTATATGATTATAAAATAGATTATTTGATATTTGAATACATATACATATATTTACATTTTCCACATAATAACATTACACGTACATATGCATGATGTATAGGTATGTTTGTTTCTATCAACATAACCACATACATATATAGTAATGTATATACATATATTTACATATATTAATATATAAAATTACCTTAATATTTAAACACATATAATCACAATCCCATCAATTTAAATATATACAAGAAGTGTGTGTGTATGTGTGTGTTTATATATATATATATATGTCACTTTAGTCCAATTGGTATTCTCTTGCATATGGGTAATCCGTCCATGAGCATGTGTAGGTACGTCTACCTATATATACTCATGTGCGCATTTACTCACATGTATGAGTTCATCATAGACATGTACATATATATATATAATCCATATATCTCATCAACATAAAAATAAACACACATGGAAGGACCTTCACTCGACATCGAGACTTAATCACATTCCTCAATCACAACATTCTTAGGACAAGATCATAACCCAACACAACATTCACATCTAAACCAAAGATTACTTACCTTTTCCCAAAACTAACTTGACTCAACATACACCAACTAGGGTGTGAGTGTGTGAATGCTCGGTTAGGCTCATTAAGGGTTACCAAACCAAGTTCTTCTCTTGAGTGATACTTCCTCTCTCTTCCAGAGGTTCAAACATGTTCCTAAACTCAACTTAGCACACCATAACAGTAGTTAGCCGATCATAATACAATCATATTCATCACATATATTTCATAGTAAGAATCATTATAAAACATCAAATTGCATCAATCATTCATCCATCATATTTCTATTCAAGATTCATAAAACACATTTACATATATTAAATCAATTTCACCAAATAAGGTAATAGTAAATAGGTAATAACACATGGGGTGTAACATTATTGATGATTAGGGATGATTAAGATGGGATTAGGGATGATGAGGGTGATGAGGGATGATATTAAGGAGAATGAGGGTGATTAGGGATGAGATTAGGGAGGATGAGGGTGAATAGGGATGATATTAGTGAGGACGAGGGTTATTAGGGATGAGATTAGAGATGATGAGGGTGATTAGGGAGGATGATGAAGAACTTGTTGTAATCCTAAATATGGATCTAAGTTGAGAGATATAACCCATGGTAGTTGAAGTATAGGTAAAGGAGGTACTTTATTCATCCAAGACCTATTTTATATCTAAGAATATTCAATCAAGGGTCAAATATAGGGTTCATTTGGACCACAAGAGTGGAAATAATAAGTTGGGGTTGATTTATCAATTCAACATTGATAAGGGCAATTGAATTATTCGACACATTCATAGATGGTGCATTATTATTCTTATTGTTTCATTATGAATGAAGTGAAGATAAAATTGGCCAAATATGAGATCATATATCCTTTCCATTGGTAGGAGTGGATCTAACCACTACTTATATTAGTTGGGACCTACCTCTATAAATTTAATTGAAAGGTGGAAAAGCTTAAACATTGTATCACAATCATAATTAAAAATTAAAATTAAATAAATAATTTGGTAAGTAAAAATCAATAAAAGTGAGAGAATATTCTTACTCATTAACCCTAAGACTCCATGTGAAAGCTATGAAAATCATTGTATTACCAAAATCAAAAGAAAACATGGGCAACAATCCCTTTCTAACAAAAGTATATGCATAAAATTTAAAAATTTACAAGTTCTCTTCTTCACGTCATTTTTTATGTTTTAGAATATTAGCAAATAATTTATTTTCCTTAATCCATCTATAATATGAGTTCACACACTTAGCCAAAAGCATATTGTAAATTAGGAATATTAATATAAAAGTGTAATTTAGGTCAATACTAACAAAGAAATGTTTTTTTTTTATTATTATGGGTAAAGCAGGTTTGATGGAGCCCTTAAACCCAATATAGACAAGTTTTACAAGGACCTAAAACCCAAACAAAGAGGTGGCTATATAGAATAAAAACATAGACCATCAATAGCCTAAACAACAATAGCCATAGAGAGAATGACAATACGAAACTAGTTTCACAAACCAAGTTTTGAAGGGGCCTTAAACCCTTTTACAAATAGGTTTTAATAGGGACCTTGAACCCTTTGACAGAAACAAAGATTGCCTAAATCAATCAGGCACCAACCAACCTTCATCAGCCAGACTACAACCAACCATCATCTTAGATAGAAATCCACTAAGAGCAACCAAATCTAAGCCCATAAAAACAAATTTAATAATATACACTAGTTATGGGCTAAGTTTGAATCTCTAATTTGAAAAAAATATTAAAAAGAAGAAGAATAAAAAACTCAAACTTATAGCAACTAGGTTTATAACCACAACTCTCAAACTTCATATCAAACAAGATCAAAACCAATAACAAAGTAAATATATGCTAACTAGCATACCTATCTTTAGAAAAATCAATGTAAAAGATGCCAACATATATCATTGTTAAGATGTCTATTTTTATTTGATTTATGATTTTAATGGAATAGGTTCGTTGAGAATGACATCTCTTAAATATTTTTCTAATGATAAGTAAGTTTTTTTTACTGAAGAGTTATTTTTGTTTTATTTAAAACTATTTAAGAACTATTGTATTTTTTATATTGTTTACCAATAGCTATTTTATTTACTTGAGAGTTATTTACATTTATGTACTTACTAGCATACTATTCTATAAAATTATATTCTTGATGACTTAATTTTTCTAAAGACGTGTATGCTAGTTTTATTTTAAAATTATTTATATATTTTTCTTTATTTTTAATTTTATTTTTATTACAGGATATATTTAATTATGTAATTTGATAAATAAAATAGTAAATATTTATGTACTTCAATAAATAAATAAAAATTAAAACTTAATTGAAAATAAGTTTCAGAGAAAAATAGATTTGTTGCCAATCGCTTCCAGAAAGAGGATTTTTGGAAACAAATCCACATGCATTTCATTTGTGGTGGATGATTTTATATTTGGAATTGTGGTCAAGGGAAATGGATCTAAAATGCTATAACTAGATTTGATTGGTGTTAAATACCCTTCATCAAAGGTAGGGTTTTCATCCTTTATTTATGCCCTCACATTTCTATAGAACACACATAAGATCCACATACGTAGAATGCATTATGGCATAGGGTTGGAAAAATTGAAGTCTCTAGATCCCATGACTCAAGAAACCCAATTAATAGCACTTAGGTTAGGGTGGGTTTGCTTCCTTGGGATACTAGATGTAACCACATTTGGGAACAAATCCCCATCAAAACTTTAGGAACCTAACAACAAAACCTCTAAATTAGAAGGCCCATCAAAGCTCTAGTAATCCCACTGTAGTAAACTTAGGTGATAGGTGATGCTATTAAAAAAGATATAATTGAAAATGAGTAATTCTTCTCAAAGTGTGGGTTAATTGGCAAGTTCAACCATTATGGCATTTCCTCCCAGATCATTAGTGAACCACTGAGTCCTAATAACTTGTTAAAAAAGAAAAACTTGAAATTTGTCCTTGTTCTTATGGTTTATTCATTGTGGTTTTTGACAACATGGAGAATTGAAATACTATCCTACACACACTCTAGACATGCGGACAACACCTACTTATGTTAAAACCATGGCACCCCTCATTCTATCCCTCTACAAAATCCTTTGCTATTATGTATATTTAGGTTCATTTTTATATTCTCCTGCTTCACTCATGAGTTGAATCATGATTCAAATCTATTTTTTATTCTTTGGGTAATTTCTTGGCTACTAATAATGAATATTCTAATTTTATGAACACAACTTTTCTCGCATATTGGTAGAGCTAAATACTTCAAAAGACATTTTGATAGAAATAATATTAAAGGTTAAAGATCATTGTTGCTACCAACCCTTGGATTATGAAGGATTAGCTTTTTGTTACAAAATATGCTATAAAATAGGACACATTATTGAAAAATGTCCTAGCTCCAAAAAAATTAAATTGTCCAACCACGTGGTGGAAAGATGTTGCTTCTCACCATTACAGTGTTGATACTCCATTAGGAGAACATGAGCCTTCTCTAGAGCCTTTACAAGACATGGGAAATTTTTCTACACAATACAATTCATCTTAGGCTAAGAAAATTTCAAAAAAGAAAGCATCAATAGTGCCTAAAAATGGTCAACTACTATCCATAGGTGGGTGTGGAATAACCAATACAACATATGAAGCATCTTTATCTTTCCATCTAACCATATAGACACATAATGAAAAGTGAAGAAATGATGCTTAAGAAGTAGTGCAAAAGGAAAAAGAAAGTCTCCTACAAAGGGGATGAAGCTTGCCATGAGATACACCTGCAATCTCATTCTAAAAATGCGGTTAACACCTCCAAACTAAATTAGATTGCTTATGGTGAGATCCTAATTTTTAGGATCTTTATGGTTAATATTATGAACCTTAGTTAAAGGTATGATGCATTATGTTTTTAGGCCCTCCATTTTAGAGTTTCCAAGTCATGCTACACACACACATATGTATATATATGTATAATATGTCTATATGTATGTATCTCTATGTATTTTCTAGAGATGTGAGCGAGGAAGAACCATAATATTAAAGGCAATATGAAAATCATCATGGTTGTGAATGGTTATTTTTTGTTGTCTTTTATTGGTTGGCAGATCAAAACATAATTTTGGAAGGAGGGCCCTATTTCCACAATCAAATTAGTTTATTCATTAAATCCTGACATGTGGGGTTTACTCTATTGGAGGAGCTACCCTTTAATATCCTTTTCTAAATTTAACTTTTGAGGTTGCCAATAGATTTCTACTGAGCGAACACATTGCAATCTATTGTGGCAATCTTAGGGAAGTATTTAGTTCCATCATGCCAAAATATTGACATAAATATTTTTTCATTTTCTTATCTTTATGTGGAAATTAATCTAAACAATCCTCTTCCTAAATCTCTAGAGATCGAATTGGATAGCATGAGTTGGTTTCAATAAATTGACTATGATCCACTTCCTTTTTTTGTTGAGTATGCCACGAATATGGGAATTTTCAAATAAACTATACAAAACCCTACGCCCCCACTCCTATAGTGCAAGCAACAAACTCCAAGGCTAAAGCTAAGACCTTGCTTCAATCATATGTGTCTAATTCAAAGGGGTTTTTCTCCATAAATTCTTGGTCAAAATCAAAGTTTTCCAATAAATAAAACAAATATTTTTGTAAAGGATCTTGTAGAAATAGATTTGATGTTCTTGAAGTCTTTGTGGAGGGGAATTTTTGACAAGCATGTTTTGGCTAACTAGGTTATGCAACCATTGAAATATAGTGTAGGTAAAATATCAACTCCTCTTGAGTCTTTTCACTATATTAAAATGAAAATTCCAATTTTAGAGGACACAATTCCTTTCTATAGTCAAATTGGTAAAGAGGATGGAAATTCAACAGTATTAGAAACATAAGTAGTAGAGGTGGAACCAACTCATTCATCTTCAGTTCAAGAATATTCAACTGGAGTAGTTGATATAGCAAAAATGATGTGGTATCATAGGGTTAAGGATGATGGGAAGAAGAAAGATTCCCTCATGTTAGTTCTTCAACAAAAATGTTTAAGAAAGGAGGTTTGAATAAGGGTGTAAAACCAAGAAGAAAAAAGAATTAGGAAAATTTAAATTGATAGGGGAGTCATTAGTTGAATCAAGTATTATTAAGAAAATTGACACTCTTTTCTAACCCCCCCCCCCAAAATTATTGTTCTCTCTTGGATTTCTAGGGTTCTAAGTAGCATCCCTAAACAAAAGGTTTCTCAGGACCTTATCCATGAACATAGGTCACATATGGTTTTTATTCAAGAAATAAAATTTTCTATTAATGATATGATAGGAATCTCTTATAGAATTTGGAAGGGCAGTCAATATTCATGTATTGGGGCTCTTGGGAATAGTGAGGGAGTAGCCTATTTATGGGACCCTCATAAACACGGTGCATGGGAAGCATGAACTAAATTTATATAGTGGCTTCATGTTTTGACATTAAAGAGTTTATTGTATTCACAAATGTGTATGTTCCCTTGGATTTCCTAGGAAGATTTTTGCTTTGGGACCACATCAAATCTTATCGAGCATCAACTTCTTCTCTCCCCTAGATTTTGGTAAGATATTTTAATGCAATAGTAGATTTGAATTGGGAAAAAAATGGGACATTAATCATCTTGTGCCATCCTCTAGCCTAATAAGAGAACATTTATTTTCTAAATCTTGTTGATGTGGTGCCAAGAAATGTAACTCTCACTTGGGTTAATAGGATAAATGGGAATGATTCAATTTCATAAAGACTTGATAGATTTATAGTTTCTAATCATTGGATTGGTAATAGCTAGGATTCATTCTTGGAAATCTTGGGATGGAAGGGGTCGGATCATTGGCCCATCAAACTCTCCTCCTTTGTTTTTTCTATCTTGAAATTCCCCCCTTTAAGTTACAACTCATATGTATCCAGGGCCCATATTTGTTAAAGCTCATGGAGAGTTGGTTGTTGGAAGGGAAGCTGACTTTTGGAACAACTATGTACTCTTTTTTCAAGAGGCTACAATTTATCAAATATAAGCTTAAGAAATGGAATATATATTCTTTTGGAAACTTTTTTCTAGCTAAATATTTCCTTCAAAAAACATTTGGAGGATTTTTTTCTCCCAATAAAGGAAGAGGGCTTAATTGGGGATCTTTTATAAGAGGAATCTATTCATTCCAAGAAACTTGCAAAATGAGAACTTTGGGGATAATTTTTTGGAAAAAAAATATAGGATTGAGTGGCTTCAAGAAGGGAACAAAAATACTTCCTTTTTTCAAAATTTTGTGAAAGAAAGAAGTGGTAATGTTCTTACTTCCCTCATTTTGGCTACAATTTTCCTCTTTCCAAGCTATCTCCATGTAAGTTGTTCAACATTTTTCTTCTCTATTTATTAAACATTTTTTTGAATACATGGAAGAAAAAATACATATCCTCAATTGCATCCCTTCATTGGTAACTGAAGACATGAATAAAAATATTCTTGGTTTTATCTCTATGCTTGAACTGGAAGAAATAGTTTTTCATATGAAAAAAGGTAAGGCTCTTGGAATAGAAAGCTTTCCTAATAAGTTATATCAAATATTTTGGGAGATTTTGAAGGATGATTTATTAGAGGTGGTTAGAGAATCCCAAGAAAATAAGAAAATTCTTAAGGAAATTAATTATACCTTTTCTTTCTCTAATCCACAAGAAATAAGGAGCCTTTTCTTTATATTTATTTCATCCTATTATTATGTGCAATGTCAATTACAAGATAATCACCAAGATCATCACATAAAGGTTAATGAAATGACTGTTTACCTCATTTTCTAGAGAAAGGAGGATTTGTGAAAGAGTGATGAATTCTAGATTATAATGTAGTGGTTATCAAATCAATTCATTGTATGTCCTGTTATAAGGAAAATGACATGCTCATTAAGCTTGACATGTCCAAGGCTTATGATAGAGTTGGTTGGTATTTCCTATACAAAATTCTATCTACTTTTTGGCTTTTTTCTAATTCGATAGAATGGGTTATGACTTGTGTTACTTCAACTTCTTTTTATGTCCTTATTAATGGCATACCTTCTTCTATTTTTACTACTTCTAGAGGCCTTCAACAAGGAGATCCTCTATCTCCTTGTTCATTTTAATGGTGGAAGGTCTTGGAATGTTTTTGAGGCATCATAATAGAGAAAGGTCTATCCAAGGTTGGTCTTGGGCTCAAAATCTTGCTTCACATATTCTTTTGTAATTTGTAGATGGCACGACCTTGATGTGGCTAAAATTGATGAAGCAATTAATGTTAAAAGAGTTTTAGACATATACTTATTTGCTTTAGGGTAACATATCAATGATGATAAATCAAGTATTTTTTCTTTAACACTCTTGAAGCTATTCAATATAGAATTATGGATATACTTCACTTCTAGATTTGGTTCCTTCCATTCAATTACATAGGGATTCCCCTCTTGGTTGGTAATCTTAGAAGAGAGAACTAGAATAGAATTTTGGATAAATTTCATTTGAAAGTAAACCACTAGACCTTGAGGTGGCTATCCTTCACTGGTAGAGTGATTCTTCTAAAGTTACTTTTGTAGGCTTTTCCCATAAATAGATTTTTGGTTTTAGTCACTCCTAAAAGCTTTATTAAGGATTTTGATGCTCTAGCTAGGAAATTTATTTGGGTAGGAAATATGTACTAGCATAAGTGGAGCCTTATGATTTGGGACTAGGCTTGTAGATCTAAGAGGGTGGGAGGTTTGGTCTTTGTATCTTTGAAATTAATTGTCAAGCCTTGGTGGCCAAACTTTACTAGTGATGTTGTAAGCTTTCTATGCAGTTGTGGGTGAGGATTATTAATTTCAAATATTTGGGTGAGGTGATGGATGAAGATATTCCCCAAATTGAATTGAATGGGAAAATAACTATGATTTGGAACACTATCAAGAGAGGAGCTTCAATTATTAAGTAGGGTTTTTTCTAGATTATTAATAAAGGTAATGATGTTTTATTTTGGGATGATTCATAGGAAAATCATAATCCCATTCTATCCTCTAAATTCCTCACATGCGATCACTTCAAAGCATATTTTTGGAAGTGGGATTTTCTAAAGTGGTTAATTTTATGCTTAATCCTCCTTTGAGAAAGTCTTTTTTCTAGGTCTAGAAAGATCCAAAGAGCTATCCTAAAATATTTTCTTCAGAGGAAAGAGATGTTATGGCTTCACTTTTAGGTAACATATCCTATGGATCTTAGGAGGAGTCTGATGTTATTTCTTGGGGTCATAATATCAAAGGTGAATGCTTAGTTGCACTTGACTATTTTTATTTAAATGTTAAAAATAATGGATATAGTGAGTGTCCTAAGTGGAAATGAATTTGGACCAAAAGTGGTTGGCTTAAGTGTTGCAAAGATGATTATTATTGTACCAAAAGATTGGCCTATTAATGCTCGATACAATCACTAGAGTTAATGAATCTATGGGAGGGGGTTAAGCCATGTGACAAACCCAAGCATTACATTGCGCAACATAAGGAGACCAAGTGTGCACACCTTCAATAATCCCCCCAGTGCAAGCAAGGGGTTCAAACCCATGACCTAGGCTCTACTACAAATTGGTGTAAAGATAGTTGTCATTGCACCAAAAGATCAACCTGTTAATGTCTGATACTTGACCACTAGAGTTAATGAAGCTATGGGAGGTGGTTAAGCCATGTCATGAACCTGAGCGTTGCACTGCACAACATAAGGAGACGAAGGGTGCACACCTTGCAACATTAAGTGTAACTTTTTGTGTGGTTATTGAGTCAAAATAACTACCTAACCTGAGAGAATATCTATAAAAGATATTTTCACAGGCCTTGTTTTTTCTTTCTTTGTGACTTAAATGAAGAAGCTACGAACCACTTATTTTTCTAATGGCCCTTTTCTAGGAAATTTTTGATGTTCTGGTAGTAGCTCTAGAATATACCTATTATTTATGCTATTGCCTTGGTTGAGTTCTCGAACAGTTTGGGGTAGTCTCCTACTTCAACTTCCTTCTTATTGGTTTCCTAGGATATTGGTGTTGTTGATATTTTATCTCCATTTATAATTTTTCCTCAAATTTCAATTAATGAATCTTTTGTAGTTTGAAAATTTAATGCCAAAGGTGGACTTAGGTGCCAAAAGACTAAGAAGGGAAAAGTGAAAGGACGAAAAGGGAGAATGAAATGTTGACCGAGTCTTTTGGCACTGGAGAAAGGATGTATTTTGATTTTTACCCACGATGCAGAGGAAAACTTTAGGGTTTTCTTGTTCATGGGCATTCAAGGCACGTTGCAAAAAATTCCCAAGAACATAGGGAATGTTGCAGAGGTTTAAGGAAATGAAGATGACACATTTTGGAGAGCACAAGAGTAGTATAGTGTGAGACTAACATATGTTTGGATAGAGATTCCAAAAGGTATTTTGGGCATGTTGTAGATTTAAGAAGTTGGCCACCATGTTGCAAAACCAAAGGAATAAATGTAGGGTATGTGGATAGAGAGAAAAACGCCAAGTCTGTTGTTTCTCCTCCATGGAACCTTCACATCCTTGAAAGTAGCATTCATTTTGGTTATCTTGAACTTTTATCTTGTTGTTTCCTTCTTGAGTATATTATTGTTGAGTTATTGCTCCATAAAACCCTCAAAGTCATAAAGAACTTGATCCAAGAGATAGTTTTGCTACATGATAAATCTGAGTTTACATGCATGAGATGGAGATGAAGGTTTTAGACTGTTCTTTTAAAAGTAAGATCTAAGGACTTTGTTATGGCAATCACAAATTGTGTTTTGAGACAACATTCTTCACCTAATTGGGCAATGCATAGGAGAGTGACACAAGAATTTAGTCATATTCATTTGAAATCAATGAAGAGAGTAGTGTCTTGTTTTGGAACTCTAAGCAATAAGGTTTTCATGACAGTTCAAGTAACAAGAGTACAATCCTCATAAATAGGAAGGATAATCACGTGAATGTGAGATATTGTGACAGGTTATTGATAAGGAGGAAGCATAGAGTATGTAAAGGGAGGAGACAGTGTTAAGTATTTGATTTTATCAGTGGGCAATGGGTGATGGTCATGACACCGGAATGAGAGAAAATTACAAAGACTTGACAAAGAGCATTTGATGAAGAGAATATAAAAGGTGGTAGAATGAGATAAGCCACAATCCATGCACGAACAGTAAGGAGGAATTCATTGAGTTTGTATCACCTGTAGTTGCACAATAGTGCATAAGGCAATGAAAAGGATAGTTCACAATAAAAATACAACAAAAGATCATAGTCTAATTATCTAAACAAAAATAATACTCATTACTAAAATGGAATGCTCAGTTCAAGAAGTATGCAGGAAGACATGCTGAAAGATAAAGGAATGAATAGTGAGAAGAGAAATTAATGGTAGGTGAAGTCAATATGCTATTGTTGTTTACATAGTAAAACATATGGAAAATTTTAGCTCTTAAATTTCTCCAACGTCCTCTTAAGGGATATGATCATCTTCAAGTCACTTGTTACATGGCCTAAAAGCAGGGAGATGGAGGTTACAGTAATTGAAGGGAATTTAAAACCAATTGAGTGACTTGGATGGTATATGAGAAGATATAGGGGCAGTTGAATTAGCTTGAGGATTGTTTGTAGGTATATATGAGTGGAGACAAGCATCTTGGAGTCTTTTTAGGAGCCAACAAAGCATAGGAATGTGGAAAGGGTCATGAATTAGTTAAGTGATGCTTTCTTGGAGTTTTTCAAGGGGTTCAAGGCAAGCAAAAAGTTTTCCAATGCTCAAAGAGAAGTTTGACTTGGTCAAGTAACTAAGACGCATGTCATTTTCCCTTGTAACAAGCTACTAAAGAATAGGAAGTTGTTCTACGCTAAGTAGTACAACCTATTTCATTTGGAGTCAGTGCTTGCATTTTCTATTGTAGGTTGTAACTTCTGTGAGTTCTTCTTAGCAAAAATATTGCATTATAACTCAAAAAAGTAGTCATATTGTGACTAAAAAGTAATGTGATTTTCATATTCTCAAGAGCGAATCAGTCATTTTATACTTGTCTTGTTGTAAAGAAACACCTTCTATCAATAAAGTTGAGCACTTTTGGCCTTCAAGAATTATGTTTCCATTATGTATGTGAGGTAATTGATGTCATTTTTGTGATTTTCATATGCAAATCCTTGAATGAATGTCTTATTTTCATCATTTTTCAAGCAGAAAGGGTATATTTGTGTAGGTCATTACTTGTGTCACTATTTAAACAAAGGTTAGTTGTGAGGAATACTACTTCTTTTCCTTCTAAAAGCTATAAAAGACATAGACCTTTCCATGAAATACTGATACATAGATATACCAAATGTTAATGTTGTTCATAAACAACCAAGTTATTGATTAGATTGTGTGTTAAAATAGCAATTCAAATCTGAGAAAAAACACTTTTTGGTGCATCACCTCAATAGGAGCTTGGGTTTCATTTTCAAAGTCTATTCTCTATCATTTTTCTCAGTAAAGAAATACTTTAGTTCATTTTAGGTGAGGTATCAAGGGAACCAACCCTCTTTGGAGGTTCCTTTTCATCATAGGTAACTCACAACCTTGAAAGGATCCCATGCTTCACCAACAACCTAAGTTTTACAACTTAGCAAGGGTGTGTACTTAGGTGATAACAATTTTTGGCATCCTTGATGGGACTTGAAATTAAATTTTTTGTTCAAAATAATCTCCATCATATTTTTTTCCTAGTATGTGCAACAATATTTTTAGCCTTTGAGAGGTATATTTCAGATACCTAGTGACTCTAGAGCTCTTTTTTTGCAAGAATTAGTGTATAAAGTGAATGAAAAGGATACAAACAAGAGGGAGTTCAAAACCTTTTTCTTATTTGAAACTCTCTCCACCTAGAAGGAGAAGCAGAATAGCTACAAGGACTACAAAACCAACAATAAGAGCACTCTCAACACCCCCTCCTAGGAGGCCTTTTTCACACAATTTTATAAATCAGACTCCTCTAATTTATATAGTTGCACAAAGAAATCAAAATTTTGTGCCATTTAATGGAGGCATTCCACTCAACTTTCAGCAGCATGACAATATTCCTATGGCTGCATTGAAGAGTTTTCCTTTCTTCAATGGAGAAAATAAAACTACTCCCATTGAACATATCAGAGATGTGACCTCATTATGTGCAATCCGCAATATCACATATGAGAACATTACTATTAGACTCCTAGCTACTTCTTTTAGAGGAAAATCACTACAATGGTTCAGGGGCTTAGCAGTGAACTCTATCACCACTTGGGACCAATTGGGTGATGTCCTGTGTAAGCAGTTTGGGGAAAAATTAGACCATCTTTCACTGGTAGAACAACTGACAACCATAAAGAGAGCTCTTCATGAGCATATGATGGACTTTAACTTTCCTTTTTTTTAAACGTGGGATAGGATTCCTCAAACGATAAGGCCTTCAGTTGATTATGATTTCTTGTATTTTCTAAGTGCTTTGAATAATGATATTTCAACAATGGTCCAATCAATGGGGGGAGGGTCACTTCCTTAAGCTTATGGTATTGCAATAAGGGTAGAAAATAGCCTTATATAAGCTATAAAGATTGCACCAAGGCCACCAATGCCATTTTTCCCTGACATGCAGCCACCATTTCCCATTTAAATGCCACAAATAGCCCCCATACCAGCTTTTCTTACTCAAGATAAGGTTGTCCCAGTTCAATCTTAGGAGTTGCAAGAGATAAAATCCATTCTTCAAACATTTGGGAATAAGTTGGTAAATATAGAAAAGCAACAAAATTCAAATTTAAGACCTTACCAAGCTCCTTATCAAGCCCCATCTCAACCGAATCAACCTAATAGGCCTCCTTACCAAGCTTTTTTTCAAGGCCAAAGGAGAAATTTCATTGCTAGACCTTATCAGCCTTACAATCAACATGCTACTAGCACTTCCAAGGAGCTTGTACTAGTCCAAAACAACATGGCACAAGACTATGAATTTTTTTGTGTGTAATCAACCCCATAATCAAGCCTCATGCTCCAATGCAATGTTTAATTAGGCCCTTATGGTGCAAAACAATGTTGTTGTTCAACAAGATATGGTACAAGAAACTCAAGAATAGTTGGCCTCTCATTCTGAAATAGTCATCATGAGGTTACTCTAATGAACTGGAAAGGCGAGGAGTTTTGTGGGGTAAATCACCCTCAAGGACAAAATTAGTTTTCCCAGCCTATAGCAATGAATACAAGAGCTAAAAAGAGAGTTGTTGATATGGGATAGCAAGCTGATAAAGGTCAAATGCAAAGTCCTACAAGTCACCAAGGTGTTGTTGGCTCTTCATCTTCTCAAAATGTTCAAATTTTGCCAAGGGGGCAGGTTATAGCAAGCAAGGAGAAGCCAAGAGCACAACAACAACCATCACATACACAAGGAGATGTTGATGCTCTTAAAGGACAACAAAAGGTTAGTACTATGCCATTTAGTATTTTGGAGCATATGAAGAAGGTCGATGTTAGCATGTCAGTGTGGGATTCCTTGTCACTCCCTAGTCAAAAAGAATTGTTACAAAAGGCCTTGTCCGAAGCCACCTTATCTAGTGAAGCTTCAAAAGAAAAACCTAGTGTTGCACTTGGTAATACCTCTCATGATAAGTGTGAAAATTAGACCAAGTTTGTCAAACCACCTTTGTTTTATGTGTCCTTAATCATTGGCTAGCATCTTGTTCATAATTGTATGATTGACTCAGGGGCAAGTAGTTCAGTGATGCCTAAACAAATAGCTAATAAGTTAGGATTCTCATATGAACCCCTTGCCAAAGGAGTGGTTTAGTTAGATGAGACAACCATAAACACAGTTGGGATGGTTAAATATTTGGGTCTTACCTTGCATGCTTGTTTGAATTTCACCATACCACAAGATATGCATGTCATAGATTTGTTGTGCAATATTTTGCTATATGTCTTTCCAAGGATTTCACTGCAAAATTAGGAGGGTATTTATCTTCCAATTGGTCACATTTGTTCTTTAGGACAAGGTATGGCACTAGGGTCACTATAAAATCATAACCTCTAGCCAAGGATCGTGTAGAACCATATGTTCCTAGTGTTGTTAATGCCAATCTCACCATTCATGAACAAGAACAACCTGTTGTCCAAGAATCTAACACCCATGTAGAACACATTCTTGACTTGCTTTTAGATAAATGGGCAGCTGAGAACTATGAATTCGATCTTTTTAAGCATGTGGAAGATGTTGGAATAGGCATATACATTATTCATGAACAAAATCTAGTTGTCCCTAATCTTGAAAAGAGTGAAAAATAACAGTATGGGCAACATTCTAATGAGCTTTGGCAGTTGTTCTTTGATGGGTCGAGAAGTAGAACTGGTGTTGGTGGAGGTGATATGCTTGTTTCTCCTCAAGGTGAGAAGTATTACTCAACATTTAGAGTTTGTTTTAGTTGCACTAATAACACTATTGAGTATGAAGCTCTCATTCATGGCTTGGAATGGGCGAGGAAAAGAGGTATTAGTTGTTTGCAAGTATTTGGGGACAACGAATTGATTGTAAATCAAGTAAGAGGTATCAACATAACCAAGAATGATTTACTTAAGTCTTATAAGCATAGAGTATGGGATATGATAGAGGAATTTTATGCCTTTAATCTTTTGTCCATACCAAGAAGCCAAAATAAGCATGATGATAGGTTGGTTGCTATAGGAGTTGAGTATGATATCCCAAAAGAGATTAAAAATATTAAGGAATAGTAGCATATTAAGGTGGTTGTAAGGCCATCAATTCCTAACAATGATGTGCATTGGCAAGTTTTTGACGATGACAAATAAATTGTTAACTTTTTTATTGAAGAAGTTGAGTCTTCAGCCAGTAATCAACAAAGGTTACAACAACAATTTGGTGATAAAATTCTAAAATTGAAGTCAAATAAGTTTCCAAAGGGATTGGTGACCTTAGAGTCCATTTTCAACACAGATGACCAAATAAGAAAGGATAAGTCAGCATGTTGGTTAAAGAGGAACATTATGAATCTATTGATATTTTCAAAGGTAAACTTCTTAAACTTGGCAAGGTTTGTACTAAGGAAGAAAGAGATGCATTTGTTTCACTTTCTCAAGAATATGATGACATTTTTGCTTTGGAATACAGTGATTTGAAAGGTTTTAACCTTGAGTTGGCACAACATACTATAGATCTGGAACCCAATGAAAAACCAGTAAGATAAAAGAAAAGACCTTTGAATCCAAAGCTTGAACACCTCATGAATAAAAGAATTAAGCAAGTTGGTTGAAGGTAGTATCATTTTTCCTATTAAACACACACCATGGGTATCTAATTTAGTACCTGTGAGGAAAAAGAATGGAGAAATTAGATTGTGTGTAGACTTTAGGGACTTAAATAGAGTTGCACTTAAGGATCATTATTCATTGCCTTCTATGGAGCAAATACTACAAGTTGTATCAAGTTCAAAGAGGTTCTCATTGTTGGATGGGTTTTCTAGTTATAACCATATCTTGGTTAAAGAAGAGGACCAATATAAGATAGCATTTACTACCAAATGGGGTACCATGGCATACAAGAGAATGCCTTTTGGATTGTCTAATGCAAGGTAAACCTTTCAAAGAGCCATGGACATGGTTTTTCAAGGCCTCATGAACAAGATTGTTCTTGTATATTTGGGTGATATTACTATTTTTTCAAAGGATGCAAAGAAACATTTCACTCATCTAAAGCAAATTTTTGATAGGTGTAGGGAGTACAATATATCCCTCAATCCAAAGAAAATCATCTTTGTTGTTCATGAAGGTAAGCTACTTGGTTATGCATTGTTCAAACATGGTATTACAATTGATTCTCAAAGGGTGGGTGCCATCTTAGCTTTACTTTTACCAGCTCATAAGAAGGGTTTACAAAGTTTCATAGGAAAAATTAACTTTGTTAGAAGGTTTATACTAGATATTGTTGATTTGTTGAAGCCACTAACAACCATGCTAAAGAAGAATATGGTTTTCAAATGGAGTAAGGAAGGGAAGAGAAGTTTTGAGAGCATAAAAGAAGCATTAACAACAACACCTACTCTCTTGAATCCTAAATTTTCCAAAGGTTTTACTTTGTATGCTTATGGTAATCTTGAAACTATGCCAGCTATGTTAGTTTAGAAAAATGAAGAAGGATTGGAACATCCAATGGTTTTCTTTAGCAAGGGCTTGGAAGAGTATGAAAAAAGGTACACTTTCGTTGAAAAACATGTCCTTGTTATTAGGAGTTTGAAGAAATTTATGCATTTGATTTCAAACAACAAAGTTCACTTAATGGTTGCTCATCCTAGTGTCAAAGAATTTATTTTGAGTAAGGATTTAAATGAGAAAAGAGCATGTTGGATTACTAAGGTTGTGGAGTATGACATAGAAACCAAAGTCACAAAGTTGGTAAGAGGTAAAGGCTTGTGTGAGCAGCTAGCTGGTGACATGGAAAAAAATAAAGAAAAAGTTATGGAGATTGTCCTAGCTATCCAAGAGTAGTCCCAAACAACTGCACATACTTCTCCTACAAGCTGGGTGCAAAATATGGTTCATTTTCTCCAAACTGGTGAGTGTCTGGACAAGAAATGGATAGAGCTTAAAGAAGGTACTTTAGGTTGCAATATATTTCATATGTGCTTTTAAATGGTATATTTTTCAAGAAATATTTCAGTGGTATGTTGCTTAGATGCATTGATATTGACAAAATTGACAAAGTACTTAAATAATTTCATGATGGAGCAACTGGTGGACACTTTACACCTAGAACTACAACATTAAAAATAATTAATCTAGGATATTATTGGCCTATTTTATTTAAGGATGCACATGAATTGGTAAGGAAGTGTAAGAAATGTGCCTTTTTATGAAGTAAAGAAAAGATAGTAGCCCTTCCCCTACAGCCTATTCAAGTTGAACAACCTTTTATGAAGTGAGGTATTGACTTCATCAGATCTATTAATCCACCTTCTAGTGTAGGTCACAAGTGGGTTCTTACTGCCACTGATTATTTCAATAGGTAAACAGAAGTTGTGGCATTAAAAGAGGCTAATGAAAGTGCTATCCTAAGTTTTTATGAGGATTTGGTGACAAGGTTTGGTTTCCTTGATTCTATTATTTCTAATAATGCCTTGGCTTTTGTGGGTATAAAGTTGAGTGAATGGGTTGTCAAGAATGGTGTTTACCTAAGTAGTTCATCAAACTATTATCCTCTAGGTAATGGTTTTGTTGAGTCCTCTAACTAGAGTTTGATCAAGATCATTAAGAGAACCATGTAGGATAACCAAAGGACATGGCATACCAAGTTAAAATATACTCTATGGATGGATAGAATCACACCTAAAAGGTCCATTGGTAACTCTCCATATTTATTGGTCTATGGGAAGGAACAAAGGCTTCCTTTGTCTATTGAACTAACACCACTTGTCATAGTAAATTAGCTTGAGATGTTTGAAGAAGAAGACCCCATGGTAGTTAGATATGCACAACTATTGGAGCTTGAAGAAGCAAGAAACAAGGCCATGAAAACCATGGAATTCCACCAAATCCAAGTGAAAAAATCTTTTAACAAGCGAGCAACTCCTAGAGTGTTCAAAGAAGGTGATGTAGTTCTCAAATGGTATGAACTTAAGAGTAGACCTGAAAAGCACATGAAGTTTGATGCAATGTGGAGTGGACCTTACATCATTTTTTAGCATAAACAACATAAAGCTTTCTAGTTGTCCAACATGGAAGATGAAGAAGTGACAGTCTCAATTAATGGGATTCACCTCAAACATTGTTTTTGAGGTATGAATAATCTTTTATACATATTAGGATAGGTTCCTTGGTTAAATAAGTGTTGTTGCACGTAGGTTTTAGGAGTCTTTTCAATCCTCCAAGTGTTGGTGCACAGTTGGTTAGTTGTTTTTAGTCATGTTTTGAGTATTCTTAGATGGGTTGGGTAAGTTGGAAGGTGTCATACACTATTTTGAAGTGTTACAACAATATGCAAGGTCTAATCTTCAATATGTTCTCAAGCTCTTCATGAATCCTATGCCCAATGGACTGTGTAAGGTATCTGGTCACCATGTTTAGCAAGCAAGCATCAATTAGAGGTTACCAAAGATGGTGATATTTTATCTCCATTTATATTTTTTCCTCAAATGTCAATTAAGTAAATTTTTATAGTTTGAAAATTTAATGCCAAAGGTGGACTTAGGCACCAAATGATTAAGAAGGGAAAAGTGAAAGGAAGAAAAGGGAGAATGATATGTTGACCGAGTCTTTTGACATTGCAGAAAGAATTTCTTTCAATTTTTACCCACGTTGCAAAGGAAAAATTTAGGGTTTTCTTGTTCAAGGGCATTCAAGGGATGTTGCAAAAATTTCCTAAGAACATAGGGCACGTTGCAGAGGTTTAAGGAAATGAAGATGACCTGTTTTAGAGAGCACAAGAGCAATATGGTGTGGGACTAGCAGTTGTTTGGATAGAGATTCTAGGAGGAATTTTGGACATGTTGATTTAAGAAGTTGACCACCATGTTGTAAAACTAAAGGAACAAGTGTAGGGTACGTGGATAGAGAGGCAAACGCTAGGTTTTTTTTTTTGCCTCCATGAAACCTTTGTATCCTTGAAAGTAGCATTCCTTTTGGTTATCTTCAACTTTTATCTTGTTTTTGCCTTCTTGTGCATATGTTTGTTGAGTTATTTGCTCCATAAACCCCTACAGTCATATATAACTTGATCCAAGAGGTAGTTTTTCTACATGATAAATCTGAGTTTACATGTATGAGATGGAGATTAAGGTTTTAGATGTACTTTTAAAAGTAAGATCTAAGGACTTTGTTATGGTAGTCATAGATTGTGTTTTGAGACAACATTATTCACCTAGTTGGGAAATGCATAGGAGAGTGACACAAGAATTTAGTCATAGTCATTTGAGATCAATGAAGAGAGTAGTGTCTTGTTTTGGAACTCTAAGCAATAAGGTTTTCATGACAGATCAAGTAACAAGAGTACAATCCTCATAAATAGGAAGGATAATCACATGAATGTGAGATCTTGTGATATGTGATTGATAAGGAGGAAGCATAGAGTATGTAAAGGGGGGAGATAGTATTAAGCATTTCTTTTATCAATGGGCAGTGGGTGATGGTCATGACACTGGAATGAGAGAAAATTACAAAGACTTGACAAAGAGCATTTGATGAAGAGAATATAAAAGGTGGTAGAATGAGATGAAACATAATCAATGC
This sequence comes from Sequoia sempervirens, assembly GCA_007258455.2. Classification (NCBI taxonomy): domain Eukaryota; kingdom Viridiplantae; phylum Streptophyta; class Pinopsida; order Cupressales; family Cupressaceae; genus Sequoia; species Sequoia sempervirens. The sequence continues at coordinate 304,469,257 of VDFB02075321.1, forward strand.
ATGAATAGTAAGGAGGAATTCATTAAGTTTGTATCACTTGCAGCTACAAAATAGTGCATAAGGCAATCAAAAGGAAAATTCGCAATAAAAATGCAATAGAAGATGACAATCTAAGTATCTAAACAAAAATGATACTCATTACTGAAATGGAATGCTCAGTTCAATAAGAATGAGAGGAAGATATGTTGAAAGATAAAGGAATGAATAGTGAGAAGAGAAATTAATGGTAGGTGAAGTCAATATGCTATTATTGTTTACATAGTAGAACTTATGGAAAATTTTAGCTCTTAAAGTTCTCCAATGTCCTCTTAACGGATATTATCATCTTCAAGTCACTTATCACATGGCCTAAAAGCAAGGAGATGGAGGTTATAGCAATTGGAGGGAAATTAAAAGCAATTGAGTGAATTGGACAATAGATGAGAAGATATAGGGGGCAGTTGAATCAGTTTGAGGATCGTTTGCAGGTATATATGAGTGGAGACAAGCATCTTGGAGTCTTTTAAGGAGCCAACAAAGCATAGGAATGTGGAAAGGGTCATGAATCAGTTAAGTGATGATTTCTTAGAGTTTTTCAAGGGTTCAAGGCAAGCAAAAAAATTTCCAGTGCTTAAAGAGAAGTTTGACTTGGTCGGGTAACTAAGACACGTGTCATTTTCCCTTGTAACAAGCTACTAAAAAAATAGGAAGTTGTTCTATGCTAAGTAGTATGACCTATTTCATTTGGAGTCGGTGCTTGCATTTTATGTTGTAGGTTGTAACTGCTGTGAGTTCTTCTTAGCAAAAATATTGTATTATAACTCAAAAAATTAGTCATGTTGTGACTAAAAATTAATGTGATTTTCATATTCTCAAGAGCAAATCAGTCATTTTATACTTGTCTTGTTGTAAAGAAACACCTTCTATCAATAAAGTTGAGAACTTTTGGAATTCAAGAATTATTTTTCCATTATGTACGTGAGGTAATTGATGTCATTTTTGTGATTTTCATTTGCAAATCCTTGAATGAATGTCTTATTTTCATCATTTTTCAACAAAAAGGGTATATTTATGTAGGTCATTGCTTGTTTCACTATTTGAATAGAGGTTAATTGTGAGGAATACTACTTCTCTTCCTTCTAAAAGTTGTAAAAAAACATAGAACTTTCCATGAATTACTAATACATAGATATGCCAAACATTGACGTTGTGCACAAACAACCAAGTTGTTGATTAGATTATGTGTTAAAACAACAATTCAAATCTGTGAAAAAATACTTTTTGGTGCATCACCTCAGTAGGAGCTTAGGTTTCATTTTCAAAATCTTTTCTCTATCCGTTTTCTTAGTAAAGAAATAGTTTAGTTCATTTTAGGTGAGGTATCAAGGGAACCATCCCTCTCTAGAGGTTTATTTTCATCATAGGTAACCCACAACCTTGAAAGGATCCCATATTTTACCAGTAAGCTAAGTTTTGAAACTTAGCAAGGGTGCATAATTAGGTGACAACAGGTCTCTCCTTTATTATTTGGAAAATTTGGTCAGAAAGCAATTGTCACATATTTTAGGATTTTCAAAGTTCAATTATTGAAGTTTGGAAAAAAAAAGTTAAAGGAATGTTCAAGGAGACCATAGACACCAAATTTTGTGAGTATAGACCTCTCACCTTAGATTTGTACCTTCTCGATCTTTTGGAGATTTACTTTCCTTTTACTTATCAATTCAAGTTTTCTTCTAGAATTAAAAAATTTAGGAAGGTGGTTTCTCCTAGTAAGTGGTTTCCCCCTCCTTGTGGTTGCCTTAAAATTAACACGAGTGGATCTTCTAGAAGAAACTCAAGTTTTTCAGAGATTGAAGGTATTGGCTAGGATAATGAAGATTTAATTAAGCTTATTTTTCTAAGTATATTGGCATATAGTCTAATAATCATATGGAAGCTTGAACTATTATCTTTTCCCTTAAAAAGGTCTTTTTAAAGGATGGAGAATATTATTTGTGAGACTAATTCTATGGTGTTGGTCTCTGTTTTGAATAGTAGAAAGTTTCATAATACTCCTAAAAATTGGCCCTTGCGGCTAAGCAACTTCTTTCCTTGTCATGAAGTTTGAAGTTATATCCTTTGTTCACATTCCTAGGGAATAAAACAAGGTTGTTAATTGTTTAGCTAAATGGGCCTTAAAAGGTGTGCTTGGATGACAAGTTGAGGATTAGAGGGATTTAAGTCAATATCAATCTCAAGATTCTTCAAATTCTTCATGAAGACCAAAGAAATTAATATTTGTTGGTTAGTGTTGTTGGCTAGGTGTGATCAAAATAATGGTTTTCTCCCATTTTTAATCAATTGGATCTATAGGAGTCCTTGGTGGATCCTCCATTTTTGTTGATTGTGATGGTTATGAATTTTTGGAAATCCTTTTGGTACTCTTGTATTTCAAACACTTATTAATATAATTCTTCTTTTTACCCGCAAAAAATCAATAATAATTAATAATACATATATTTTAGAGACTATCTTACTTTGGCACTTTAGGTAGCATACATTTCTTTTTTAGGGATGCAATTATTTAATCTCACATATATCAAAGAGGTTGAATGCACTTCTTTAAGTTTCGCTTGTCTTATTTATATGATCTATGTTAATCCATAATTTTAAGATATTGTCTTACTCTAAAATGTATTATTTCTAGGTTATGTGTGTTCATCCATAGATTTAATGAGAGGTCCTCTTACTTTATAATGTTGCATTCATAGAGGATGGTGGAACGAGAGGGTTGCACGGTCGCATGGGTTGTGTAGCTATGTTTAGCTTGTGTGTTGTGTTCCAAGTTGCGAGAGGCTATGCATGTTCCTCCATGGCCTCAACTTTTCTTTGTGGTGTGGGATCTATCACATGCAAAGTACAACATGGGATTTTTGTGTAGTTTGCAATCCTTTTGCCTATCTTTTTTCTCTTGTGTGTGTTTCAGTTTGGCTGTCATCTACATGGCAACCTCTGGAGGTCCTAAGGACCCTCCTTCACTTTCTTTTAAAGTCACTATTGTGAATGGGGACTCCTCAACATCAAGGTACATTGATGCAATAAATTTCCTCTTACATGATGTAGAGGAATCATGACTTAATCTTCCTTTAGAGATGTGATCAAAACCAAACGATTGCCTAGAAAGGAGCAAGGATCGCTCGATAGTGGTGATCAACCTAGATGTTGTAGTCAAGGATGTCTTGTACTTATTAGAGCATGCTCTAATCTATAAGTTCATGGGAGTGTGCATCTCTTTTCCATTTTTGGAGACATGGGCCATAAAACTAGAACCTAGATGGGAATATGGAAATTATCCCAGGTGTAAATGGTTTTTTCTTCATTCTATTTTCCAAATTAGTAGATCAAAATATGGTTTTTGAAGGAGGCCCTTATTTCCATAATCAGGCAGTAATCTTTATCAAACCATGGCATTTGGGTTTTGATCCTTCCAAAGAGCTCTCATCAAAAATTATTGTATGGATCCAGTTGCCTTAGCTTCTAATGGAGTTTTGGTGCAAGGACATCTTGCACTCTATTGCTGCATTTTTTTGCGAAACCCTTGGGTTCTTCTTGATAAACCCTTGATCAAAGGGTAACTACTTTTTCTCATATTTGCATGGAAATTAATCTAAATATTTTCTTTCCATAATCCCTTGGAATTATATTGGGAAGTATGAGTTGGATTTCGTTGTTTGATTGTGAAGCCTTTTTATTTTGGTACATATCATGTGATGAGTATGGACACTTGCAAAGAAATTTCCCTAAGATGGGAGTAGCACTATTCAATTTCCACCTAGGTTGCATGCACACAATTCCAAAGCAAAAGGTAAAGCTCTAATTCAAAATGAGGGGCTTGAATCTAATGGGTTTATACCTATGAAAGCCTCGTCAAAGGTAAGGGGGTCATCTCGAAAAAACAAGGCCATACAAAAGGGAGCTTTTGGTAACATGCTTGATGTCCTTGAAAATTTTGAGGACCTTGATTCAATGGAGCATGATCTTACTTTTCAGGATCAAGATATATAAGGCATGGACCTAACTCCTCATACTCCCCAAGCTCCTATTCATAGAGTGGATTATATTGAGGCTTCAAAGGAGGGTGGTTCTATGTCACTAGTCCCTATTGAGACCTTGGTGAATGATCAAGGTCTTGAAGGGGATCCAAGGGTTGTTATGGAAGCTAACCCTTTATATGATTTCCCTCGAGAGCATGCAAATATTGAGGTTACTAGTGATCTCACTTTAGAATTTGGGGATAAGGAATATGATAAAAGGAAAAATATGCCCCTAGTGGGAATCAATCAAAAGAGCTTAAGGGGACAGTGGATAGGTTGGCCAAGGTGGGAAAGAAAAGGGATCTAGAAAATATGAAGATTATGGGAGAGTCCTTAGTGGAATTGGGTGTTGCTAAGACACTGGACACTCACTTTGCCTCATCCCAAAAATGATTGTGTTATCATGGAATGCAAGAGGTTTGGGTAGCATCCCTAGAAAAAAGGCTACTTGTGATTTGATTTGTGATCATAATCCTAACATTATTTTTATCCAAGAGACTAAATTGTGTATGGATGATATGAGGAATGTTTCTTCTAAAGTCTATAAGAGAGGTTTGTGCTAGTGTGTTGGAGCCTAAGGTTTGATTGGTGGTGTTGCTTCTCTTTGGAACCCATGTAGGTTAACCCCTCTTTAGTGGGTGGCCAATAGGAATTCACTTTTGTAACATGCCCATTGTTCTACCCAATAATTTTACTATGTTTTACCCATGCAAGTGAATAGTTTATGCATCTAACATTATGAGAAATTAAATATTTCTTTTCTTTTGAATAATAAATGCACCATTTTAAACAAACCTTTCCAAAATTTTCCATTGCATAATCAAAGAATCATTTCATCAATACAAGTAATGATTTCACTTTATATATATTCCAGATAATATTTCACATTTACACATTCCATAGAGATGGATGCATGATTACATACATAGCTTCAACAAGCTTGCATGAACTAGAAATACAAATGGTCTAGAATATCCTTCTCCAAATCTTGGCCGCCAACTACATGAGGAGAAGCATAACTCAAGCTCTTTTCCTCCAACCATGGACTTACTGTGATCCCCTACACATCTACCAAACTTGGTGAGATGGCCCTTTTGTTTGACGAAGAGATTGGTTTGGTAACCTCATAATTCCTTATCCTTTTATGAGCATGGTGATTTGTCCTACATAACTAGAGATACCATACTGTGGATACAACTACATATATGATATACCCAGCCTAGTATGTAAATCAGATCGCAATGAACTAATAGTGTAAGCAGTGGCTACTTACACTACTTTGGCCAAAGATTATCACCCAATACTTTAAGCTAGGGTCATTTATTTTACCACCTTCATAGCTCAATTTTATTTGACCATTATTACTCTATACATAGGTTATCCCCTTTCTAATGGATTATCCCAACCCCAAGAATAACCTCCCAATAACTCATATTTAAATGGAATTGCTACTAGTATCTCTAGCAACTCTATCTTATGCTACATACCTATAGTATTTTCATACTATATATATTACTAACAATCTACATATAGTACAAATAGAATATAATCCTATAAATTATAATATAGTATTTATATCTATATAAGTATAAACCAAATAAAAAGGTTTCACAAATACAAGAAATAATCATGAAAACATGCAAGCATATCCAAGCATCAAAACACACATATAAAACATTCTTTTTCAAACATGGAAATCATGAATAAACAATCTTTCCAACATAATAATAAAGGAGTAGAAATCAAAATGCCTGTATAAAATCTCCAACTGATAATTCTTCCTTTCTAGCTTAATTGCTCAAGCTCACTTGCGACTTCCTCTAGGAACAACCCAATTCCCACTTATAGCATCTTACCAAATCTCTCAACAATACTAATGCAAAATAATAAAACAACTCACTAACTCTCAAGCTCTCAACTCACTTTGCACAAAAAATATAGCTAAATAACAAAAGAGTAATTAGAATGAAAAGTGTAGAAAATGGTAGAAAGAGCGCCTCTATATATCCTAAAATGTGAGCAACCAAAGGCTATAAACAAGCTAGTACTTCTACCACCTTTTTATCCCCATGCAACGACTCATCTAACTAACTCATAGATTTGCAACACATAATAGTCCTCACCTTTCAAATGGCTGAGTCAACTTGTTTCAAGAGACAACAAGACTCTTTTACTAAGTCAAATGAACAACAAGCTTCTTAGCAGGTTTCCTACTTAGTTTTAAATTTAACTATTCCTCTATATTACTACCAACTTATCATTGACTGAGTTTATGCACATCTATAGATTTAAGACTTCATTTTTGCTTCCAAAATCTATAGGTTTTGGTGCCACATTTCATGTTTTTCAGCCCTTATAGATAGTGTTTTCAAAGACTTCTTCCAGCATTTAAAAACCACATTCATTCTTTGCCAACATTCAACTTTATGCCTCTTAATAGGCACAGCCTTTAACTTGGTTGACTCTTTGTTTCATGTGTAGGTTTCATACTATGTAATACATTAATACAAGTCATTACTATATGTGCATAAGCTTTGTCTAAATCACTTTACTATTGTCAACTTCGGCGTTATATGATGCACTTTAAACATATTTCAAATACTTACCATTCATATTATATATACATATATATACATATATATATATATATGTGTGTGTGTGTGTGTGTGCATGTATATATAAATATATATATTCAACTTAATATATATACACATGTATATTAATATATACTTGTGACCGATGGATTAGTATAGGCTAACTACACTTGATCCATGAGGATACAAATTATATTCATGTCACTAAATGTCAATCCAATAGACAACATTCAAATAAACACTAAACTAGGAATCCATTTAAAACTTAACATGCTATACTATGAAAGCTTTAGAAATACCTATTTTAATCCATTGAAACTTATCCCATTGGGGGAGTGGTGTCGCGTTGATGTGGAACAATGACCCTTTCCCAATCCCTTGGATAATGAACCTATTTCAATTAGTTTTATTGAAGAAAATTGATGAAACCATTGTGAGATGTGTGATGAAACATGATTTAAATGCTAAACTAACATGATGCAATCTATTTAATCGTTATTTATAGTGAGATAATTGATATGGATGTATGCAAAACTAATCTAAATGGATTTTAAGCAAAAAATATTGAAATCCTAATTACCAAATAAGCTACATGAATACATTTGTGTTACCCTAGAAGCCATTGATGGAAGCTAAGCTAATTAATGCAAGTAATTAAGCTAAAATGGTACTAAAAAAAGTGCTAAATATGAGTATGAGTGATTTCAGCAGCATGAGTTTTCTCTAAAAAATATCGATCCATTTGTCTCCAAATAGTGATCTATTTATAGGAGAGAAAATCAGAAATGGAGGGTTGAGTTCAAAAAGGTTAATCAACGGTCAAGGATGGAGGAAGTTGGAGGCATGGATCATGATCAATGATAAAATTTAATCAAGGGTTTACCTTTATCCAAACAAACACACTTTTAACTTGCACAAGAATTCATAAGATAACTTGCACAAAAAGTCTTATAAGTTTGTTACAGAAAAGGAATATTCCTCTTTTTCAAATGAGTGAGGAGAGAGAATATTCTCATGGGTGAAAGAAAATAGACATTTAGTAATTAAAACAAAGTTTTAATGTGCAAAAGGGGAAGGAATATTCCATGGGAATATTCTTTTTGGAGGAATGTGCAAAGGAGGAGTATTCCCTTAGAATATATTCCCTTGCAAGTTGGGGAATTAGATTAATTAGTAATTGATAATTAAACAAAGGTTAATTATGCAATAAAGGGGAATTAGATTATATTCATTAAATAAAGTGATTTAATGGAAAGGGGGAAAGTGGGATGATCTTTAATTAAATAACTCAGGGTTATTTAATTAAATAAGAAGACTTAGGGATTTAAATTAAATAACTTAATGTATTTAATTTAATAAGAGGAATAATACTCTATGGATATAAACATTGAATTATTTGCAACTAGTAGAAAGGATACTTTAAGATAGCAGATAAATTGTACAAATTCTCTAGAACTTTTTTCCTCTATACTACAGATACAGATGTAATCCTTTTATTATATAATATATAATATATAGGCTCTCATGCCTTTTAATTAAAAAAAATTAATAAGACGAAATGTTAGCATGAAAGGGGGCGAATTAACTCAATTAGATTAATTAGGTTAATAGATGGAAATGATGCAATTAATTAAATAGCTAGGAAAATTTAATTAATTAAGCGAAAAGAGGATGGGTTTTACGAGGAAATGATGTTAGTATACCTGATTCAAGTGCATGATATCATTTAGGACATTTTTAAGTGTCTACATTTTGCCCCTCTTTGAAGTAAGATACTTGCTACATTGGTTTAAAGATTGACGCCTTCCAAATTAAAAATTGTTGCTTAAATAAAATATATATATATATATATTATTTGGATGCCCCACTATTGCCCCAGTAGAAGGAATAAGTTGGTTTCCTGCCCCCTCAAGAAATCAGGCAAACAAATTGAATTTTGGGTTGATTTCTTGACAAAGGTAAAATTTAGCCTCAAGTGTCTAAAAAGGCTTTGGAATGTAAAAACATACCAAAAATGCAAAAATGATGCAAAATAAGCTTCAGTTTGGCAAGATTGGTGAAAATGGTGAAAAACCCTAGCTTTTGGCTAAAATTAGGGCAAAAAACCCTAAATTTTAAGCTTAAATAGGTGAGGAAGGATCACTTTCAATTCATTTGTGCATTCACACCTTAGAGAATTCTTGCAATTTGAGCTCTGACCTCCTAATGAAATGGTGCAACGAGTGCTCCCACGACACATTTCCAATCAAGTTCAAGAGTACCATAGGCCTTCAGGTGCAGGACCACTAGTGCACAATTCGAAACTTGACTTACATTTTGACTTTTGAGTGCATTTATTACAATTTGAAATTTGGTTTTGGGTGGCATCGCTATATTGCAACACTTTTTTAAGAATCGGCGATGCTATTTTTATTTTTAGTGATGCTATTATGATTAGCGATGCATTTCATGATTTGGAATTAGGGTTTCCTAATTGCAAATCATGACGCGGGTGTAAATAGCGATGTACTCGCCCAATTTGAAATTTAGAATTAGGGTTAGCAAATTTCAAATGGCGATGTGTGCATGATGAGTGACACTAGTTGCAATTTGTAATTTAAAAGCATATAGTGTCGCCATTTGGAATTTGAGTTATAGCGATGCTTTCGTTAATAGTGACACTTTTGTCATTTTGGGGATAAAAACTCCAAATTTAGCCAATTTTTTGTGAATTTTGACGTCATGCATTCTATGGGTGTAGGAGGTTATCTAGCCTTTGATGTCCCACGAGCACTAGTCAACTATGTTATCCAGAATTGATGATTTGTCTAAGCTTCAATAGGAGCACCTAGGAGAGATTGGCTTGTGGTACATTGCCTACATGCTTGTCGCGCATACCCATTTGGTGATGATGACAACACTAGGTGAGTGATGACATAGTGAGACTTTGGTGTTCCACTTACCCACCAGTGAGGTGACAGTGACACTAGAGGATGTATGGAGGATTTTGCAATTGTCAATACATGGTGAGTGCATGATTTATGACACTAATGCAGGATATGATGCTTGTCACGAGGTTCTTGACTAGGATTCCATTGTCCTAGTAAACTCCCAGATTGACCTTGAGATGTATAGAGGTCAAGCGTCAACCTTTAGATTGATCATTGCGACAGTGATTTCAAGGTTGGTTGCTCTAGATCGACGGAGTAGGGGATTTAGTCTAGGATGGGGGCTAGCTTGCATAGGATGCTTTTTAGGAGGACCCAGTATGCATGGGGGTCAATGATGCTAGCCTCCCTTTACCATGATATGCATGACTTTGTATATTTTGATGGGAGAGCAATTGGTACAGGGGTTACCTTTCTTTACATATGAGCTTGGGAGCACATTGTTGTGCTCTAATCGATTGTTCATATGGAAAATGTGGAGCCAAATGATTCGGTTGTCTGGCGGTACAAAGGTGCCATCACTCTTCAACACATAGGGTAACTTGGTATCCTATACTGGTGGAGAGTGATTGATGATATGATAGTGTTCAAATGGCATCTATGGCTCCAGATGCTAGCATGGTATGATGATGTACAACAATTATTCTTTGCTCGATAGACCTGGTATATGCAAGGTCAAGAGCATACCATGATAGAGATGTACCTACAATAGGGTTTCCAAACAATTTGGTGAGAGGCAGGATAGGCCCGACGATGCATATACAACTATTTTGACTAGATTGACATGAGAAACTACATGGAGACACACGGTCCCAACCCATGAGGTTGTTGAGGGCTTCAGATAGTTGGTTGTGAGGCCATGGGCCTATGATCAGGGATAGGAAAATGCACTACACTTGCATATGATGCATGGTTTGTACCCCCTCCCAGACTAACAGATCCAACAGGTATACCTCCATGAGGGAGGTTGAGAGGAGAGGAGTAGGAAGAGGTCAAGGCCAGCCACAGGATGGGTAGGGTAGAGGATAGGGAAAAGGGACAAATGGTCAGGGAAAAGGACAGGACGACCAAGATGGCCAACATCATGATGGATAGGTCTTAGGTGCACCACCATTGCATCAGCAATCACTGATACAGTAGCAGCCACTGCTGGGGCCAGATCCTCATGATGCACATATTTAGTAGTTACAACAGTACCTATGGGTGGTTACGACTAAGTGAAATTAGGCTCAACAATAGATATTGGTCATCACAACTGAGAGAGACTAGGCCCAGCAACAAGTACAAACAATCACAACTAAGAGGGATTAAGAGCGTCAACTCAAACACACCTCAGATATGGAGTTGGCATAGGAGGTCAAGTGACACCAATAGTTAGAGGCTATGAGAGTTGCAGCATGGGGATGAATAGTTTTTGCCTGATTGTATAGAGATGTTGTGACCAAGGTTGCATATTATCGTATGCATTATCATCGGGATATATATATATGATATACAAATTCATGATGTTATGTTTTCTTTATTTTATGCACATGAATGTATGGATGCATATGATGTTGATATCATGTGAAATCATGTATGGATGCAACGTAATGAATGGATGCATTTCCTTTTATTCATGTTTACGTGATATGTGGTGATATATGTGATATGCGATGTAATGAATGGATGCACTTCTTTTTGTGTATTTTTTTATGCACTTTATGAGATGATGATATATGTATGGATAACGAAGATGTTCATGCTTGATAATGTGATGTATGTTTATGGGATGTGTGCAATGATTTAAGATGCTTAGAATAATAAACCTATATTATTCAGCACAACTTAAATGATAATGATGTTGCAATGAAATATGTTTTTTGTATTATGATTATGCAAGATGTATGCATGCCAGTGATTTGTGGATGCAGGATGGATGCATTGATGATGTTTTTGTTGACTGTCATGATACCACGTTAGCGCAGAGAGAATATGGAAGAAATAATATGAATGATTTGACCATTTATTTTGATGATTGATTCAAAAATTCCAAGACTATGATCCACCGAGACTTTATTAGAGATGGTGATGATAAATGCATGATGATGATGATTTTATCATATCTTTGGATTGGGATTTTCCATCATTCCTTAGTGTTTGATATAACACATAGACACGATGCATCAAGGTATTGATAACTACTATGGCATTGTATCTAGTGTGATGCACTTTGACTCTGCAAATAGATAGGATAGTTCTTGTTCACACCTTGACATACAAAAACCTCGTCAAAATGTAGTTTAGTAGTTTAGATATATATATATATATATATATATATATATATATATATATATATATATATATATATATATATATATATATATATATATTGGACCAAAGCATATGCAATAGTCAACAATCTACTCCAGATAACCTCCCCACACACAAGTAAGCAGGTATGTGCCAAGAATATTTTACAAGAATACCCACAAGCACAAAAAATGAAAGATAATGATTGATGCCCCATTCCTTTCTCTCTAAATCATTTTGATAGACATCATCTAGAGGTCCTCAGAATGGGTCATTAAGATAAATCAAAAGAAAATATCAAAGACATAGACAGTGTTATTTATATCTCTTGCCAATTTATTTTAGCCAAAGTGATGTCTGATACTGATGTCCATTGCAGGAAGGATGTATCCTAGGAAATGTTGATCAAGTGTTTTGATTAGGATGAGGTGTTTGATAAGCCATTAATAAAAACTTCACTAACTCATTTACCTATGATCTAGACTTTAGATTTTGACACTTAGGTTGTCCTTTTACGACTTGTGATACTTGATTTCTATTTGTTTTTCCAAATGTTGAAGGTGATGATCGATTTATTATAGGCAAAGGTTTATTATGGGTGAAAGAAAAATGGGATGGGTGGTTTTGGATTTTTTGTAATATTTCAATATTTTTGGTATTTTGAAAATGTTTTGAGGCTATTTTTGGTCTTTTTGAAAGTTTATGTGAATGTTTTGGTTTTTTATTATTTGAGGCTATTTAGGATTTTCTAAGGTTTTCCAATGTTTAGGGTTTTTTGAGGTTTTGAATTTTCAAATGTTTTGGGATTTTATGAGATTTTAAATGTTTAAGGCTTTTTGAGATATTTGAATGTTTAGGGGTTTTCCAATGTTTTTGTGTTTTCTGAAATTTTGAATTTTCAAATGTTTTGGGATATTTTGATTTTTTAAATGTTTAAGGTATTTTGAGATATTTGAATGTTTAGGGATTTTCTAAGTTTCAACCAAGAACCTAAAAGATCTATCCTAGGGGCCTCAGGGGCTAATCAAAGATTAGCCTTGCCTATGTTATACACACAAAGACCATGTAGTTCGACTGACTTGACTTATTGAAGATGAGATATCAATAATTAACGGGTTGCTATTTTATTATGATTGACTCATAAAGGACTGATCTATGGTGTTTGAGGGGTTGATCAAAGATGAGCCTTCCCTATGTTCAAGCTCAGAGACTCATAGTTCGACAAGGTACTAGTTTTGAATTTTCAATGTTCAATCTTTTTAGGGATTTTGATATGTTTTGGATTTTTCCTTTACAATTTTTTATTGTTTGTTTATTTTAGCTATATAGGTTTTTTATTCTTTTCAAATTTTTTGATTTTGCAAGTGTTTTTGGATTTTTTTATGAACGTTGTACTAATGTTTTTGGGTTTTTGATGATTTTCTAATAACCTTAAGATATACAAGAACCCAATCCAATCCATAATGAATTGCCCCTAATGTGATATGATAGACTACCTCAATATAGGTAGGACAAACTAACCTTTGGAATATGTCAAGTAGTATTAAGGGGATACGATACTTCACAATATCAAGCTATGATTCAGACGCAGATGAGTGATGGAATAAGTAGGATGAATGATGTGATAGATTGATGGAATGATAGGATAAAGAGCCCAAGTGGGTAGAGGTACTTTATTTATGCAACACGCCTGTTTGCTAGGTTTTCACCAAGGTACTTTCCCAAAGCACCACCAAAGTGGTTTTCACTAGAGGAGGATTGTTTTTCTTTATTTTTGTCAATCCTTTTTCTCATTTTTTTGGATTTTGATATTTTTTTCATATTTTTGATATTTTTTGATATTTTTAGATTTATACCCTTCAAGACTAAGCATAAAAAATTTTAAGATGCAAGTTGTTGGTTGGTTCCTGCAAGGGTTCACCTTTAGGCGTTGACAATTGATATGCTCCTAATCCATAACTTGTGATGACAAACGGACCTAACCAGCTAGGCTCAAACTTTCCTTTACTATATTTATCTGGAAGATTCTTTCAATTCTACTTTAGGACAAGATCCCCTGCTTGGAAAGACTAACACTTAATCTACTTGTGATAGCTCTATTTCAATCAATTTTGATATACTTGCAAGTGATTAAGGGCATCAATATGATGCTCATCCAAGAATTTTAGCTCATTTGGTAGAGAAACTATGTACTCTTCATCAGTGATTAGGTTCTATAGTGACACTTGCAGTGATGGAAGCTCAACTTCAATAAGTAGGATGGTTTATGATCTATAGACTAGGGAGAATGGGTTGCACCTGTAGGCATGCAAATACTAGTTCAATATGCCCAAAGAGTGGGATTTAACTGTAGATGCCAATCACTGCTAGCTTCATTGACTGTTTTCTTTAGGATTTTTTAAATGGTCTTGTTTGTAGCCTCAGTTTGATTGTTTCCCTCTGGATAATATGGATTAGAGAATCGGTGTTGGATGTTTAATTTTTGACATAGCTCTTTCACATCCTAGTCCTTGAAGGTTGTTTCTTTGTTTGAGATAAGGTTTTGTGGAACACCATAACGACAGATGAGGTAATTTAGGATAAACTTAGCATTTTGTTTCCAAGGCATGATCATTGGTTGCAACTCCTGAGTTGGAGCATGAATCAGATCTACATTATGTTGACACTAAACACACTTCTACACATATTGATGGGCTTCTCTTTCCATGGTTGGCTAGTAGTACCCTATCCTCAATAGTTTCTTAGCTAAATTCATACTACTAGAATGGGAACCACATATGCCATAATGTAATTTTTTTAAAGCGATCAAGGCTTCCTCTTAGTTAAGACATCATAGTAATTTCCCCTCGATACTTTGGTAGTCTAAGGTATCACTTAGGATCACAAATTGAGACGCCTTCTTAACAAAGGTTTTTTTAAGGTTGGAGGTGATATCAAATGGGAGGGTTCCTCTGCTTAGGTAGGTGAATATGTCATGATACCATGGGGATCCAGGACCAATAATGACACACACGAATTCAAATTTTAGGATTTCAAAAGTTGGTACAAGAATTTGTTCCACCAAGAATTCACATTGAAGGACATTATGTGGCATGTCTAATAATGATCTAATCGTTTCCATAACATCTGCTGCTCGATTGTTCATACGAGTAATTTTCTCAAAATTTATATCAATAAAAGGTCCTTGAGACTCTCTACCATCTTCTTGTAAGGAGTAAGCTTATCGTCCTTAGTTTGGTAGTCACCATTGAATTGGTTGATAACGAGTTGTGAGTCTCCATAGACATTAATTTCTTGTATTTTCCATTGAACTAATATCCTTAGACCTGTGTACTCAGTGATATTGTTAGTACACAGAAATGATAGCCTGTATGACTTTGGGATGAAATCACCTTGACGGGTGATGAAAAGAATACCCACCCTGATCCGTGTTGGGTGAATGTTCCATCAAAGTCCATCTTCCACTGATTTGTTGTATTGACTAGGAATATTGATTCATCGAGGAATTCAAATATCAATGGATTCTTTGCATAGATAGGTGCCTCTGATAGTTGGTCTATGATCACTTTCCCTTTGATTGTCTTGCACTTTACATACTCTATGTCAAATTTAGTCAAGATCATTACCCACTTGGCCATTCACCCAATGGGAATTGCTTTGGATAACAAGTATTTTAATGGATCGATCTTTGCAATTAGTTTGATTTGATGTGACAACATGTAGTGTCTAAATTTTTATGAAGCAAAAACCACTACTAAGCATTATTTCTCAATGGATGAATAGCTCATTGCATATCCCATTGAGGTCTTGTTGATGTAGTTTATAGCCCTTTCCTTTTTGTTTTCATCATGTTGTGTTAAAAGAGCACCTAGTGTTGTTGATGTTGTTGAGATATATAGGATCAATGGTTTGTTTGGTATCGGTGGCATGAGCACTGGAGGCATCAATAAATAGTCCTTGATCTACTGGAAAGATTTATCACACTTCTCATCCCACTTGTAAGTTATTCCTTTATGGAGAAGATGTGAGAAAGGGTGGATTTTTTTTGATAATTGTGCTATGAACCTCCTGATGGACTACAACCTTTCTTGTAACCCTCTCATGTGTTTCATTGTTTGTGGTGGTTCTACATCTAGGATGGATTTTACCTCTATTGGATCAATTTCTATCCCTCTTTGTGAGACAATATAGACAATAAGCTTTCCTAATGTCACCCCAAAGACACATTTTTTTGGATTCAGCCATACCTTATACTCTTCAAGCCTGTCAAAAATGGATCCCAAGACTTGTATGTGCTTTTCTTTGACTTTTCCAAAATATCATCCACATAGTCTTCAACTATTTTGTGGATCATGTCATGAAAGATGGGGTCATTGCTCCCTAATAGGTTGGTCCTACATTATTTAGCCCAAATGGCATCATGTTCTAGCAATATGTCCCCCATGGACAAGTGAATGCAGTTTTGTATTGATCCTCCTTAGTAATCATGATTTGACTGTACCTGAAAAACCATCCATGAGTGATAGAATTTCATGCCCTGCTATTAATTCTACCATAATTTTGATATTAGGAAGAGGGAAATAATCCTTTGGGCATGCCTTATTCAAGTCTCTGAAATTAGTGCAAATTCTAATGCCCTAGTGGGTTTAGAAACTAGAACCAAGTTTGAAACCTACTTAGGATAATCGATCGGTGGGATGAATCCAACATCAAGAAGCTTTTGTAATTCCAATTTCACCAAGAGTGTTATCTGAGGGTGCATTTTCCTTAATTTTTCTTCACTGGTTTGGCTTTAGGATAGACTGTTAGATGATGCACAACCACATCTAGACCAAGCCCTGGCATATCTATGTATGACCATGCAAAGTTAACTCTTTTCTCTTTCAGGAATGTTGCTAGGTTCTTTTGTTCTTCATACAACAAGTATTTGACATAGAAAGTGATCTTGGGTGCTTCTTTTATTCCCACATTGATTGGAGTTTCTTTTTTTGCTAAGACTGATGACTTTTTTGGATGCATTGCACTAAGGGGGAGATTGAATCCCTCATCCTTGGGCGCCTCAAAGAGGTTTTCACCCTCAAATACATCCTTTCTTTTTACTATTTTAGGATTAGATAGTGTCACATTGTGGTTTTCACTCAGAGATTTGCAAGTTAGTTGCATGTCATCAATTTTGTGATTGAAGGATTCAATCGTCTCCCCATAGTACGCCCTTGTGTCGAGCTCTATTTCAAAACTATCCTTGTGATCTGCCCATGGAAAATTTTCGTGAAGTCCCATGAATTATGAGATTGCTTCATAATTTTCAAACAAATCTAGAATTGGTGGTCCTTGTTGGTTCAAGTCAATGAGTTGCAAGTATACTAGGCGTATTTCATTTGGTCTATCACTTGAGGTGAAGGATGATGTAGATATCATGAAGAGGGAATTATTCTCAAATAGTTCAGCAACATCAAGGGGGAAGTCATCTAGGGTCATATCACGTGATGTTAATAACCAAGAGGAAGCCTCAACCCCGTTTTAGTGGAAGTACCCTTTCCAATAAGCGTAACTTGCTAGTAGTACAACCTAGGCCAAGATTCTTTGGATATTTCTTAGGAATGATAGGTTCTAACAAACCATTGTCATTTTTTCCCAGTTTCTTTTTCTTGTTATACCCTATTCCCTTCATTAGCTACAAGCCTTTGCTATCATCTTCCATGGGAAGAACAAGGATGGGTCATTCATCTTGATATAGTAGTTTAGAGATATCTTCCTCATTGATATCTTCTTTTCTTAGGTCCCCCCACTTGGTGAAGGTAGTAGCTACCATCTTGATAGTTTCAGGGATGTTGTTGCTAGGTTTGGGCTTCCTGTGAGATTTGGGAGAAAGAGGCACCTATGCCAACACAAAATATCCATCGTTAGCTTATAGTTTCCACAACCATCATCCTAGATCACTACTTTGATGTTAGGTATGTTTTGCACAATGGGAATTTTTTTTTATGAGATACACATAAGGGATGATGGGTCAATAATTGAGGTAGAAGGTTTAGACCCTTTGTCATTCCTGGGTATTTGGGGAATCTCATAGAAATTTTCCTCAAGATTCTTGCAGTAGTAAAAAGGCTCAAGATCTCCATGGATGGTAACTTCTCTACCCTTCAAAGGAAATTTTACACACTAATGGTAGGTTGAAGCTACAACTTTTAGGGCATGGATCCAAGGTCGCGATATGTTGTAGGGAAGATCAAGGTCTAACACTTGGCATGTATTTTCTATGATTATGGGGTTGACTTGGATGGGTAGTATGATGATGCCTTGTGATACCTGCTCTTGGTCATCATATGCTCTAATAGTGGTTCTCTTTGTTTTCTCAATAGTATCCTCTGAATAGCCCATATTTTTGATCAACTGAAGGGTGTAAATGTTCATCCCAACAACTCCATATACCAAGACTCTTTTAACCTTGTTCTTACGAATGATCACCTCAAGGTGTAAAGCATGATTATGAGATGGTTGTGATGGTAGAACTTGTTTTTAGAAGGTAAGGAGATGATTAGTTATATGTCCTACCATAGCTTGAAATTACTCTATATATGTATCCTCAGGGATAGACAATGCAAACAGAGCCTCCTCTAAGATTTCCCTATGCATAGGGGATAGCCTCAATAGCTCTAAGATAGAAATTTGTGTGGGGGTCTTCTTAAGTTGATCTAAGAGATTGTACTTTCTAGTGCTTATTGTTTGTTGAGTAGGGTGTGCCCTAGATTGAGATGGGACTCCCTAGATGATAACTTTACCACATCATGTGGTGACTCCACACTTCGCGCTAGGCCCTTTAATAGTAATGACGGTAATGACTCTATCATAGGAAGCAACCACATTGGAATAGGTATGTTGCACATTTGTATAATCCTTAGCTTTCCAAGTGTTGTTTCCTTTATTATGATCCAACATGGGGGTCTTGTATATCTTAAGATCCTAATTATCAACTGGTACCTCAATAGATATGGTGTCGTTCTCTATAAGATCTTGGATAATATTTTTGAGTCGAATGTAGTTTGTTGTCTTGTATCCTTTGATTTTGTGAAAGTCACAAAGATATTTTTGTTGTACCAGGGCGATTTATCCTATGGTTCTTGGTAGTTTTCAAAATTTGGAAGTGTTATTAGGTTGGACTCTACCAATTTCTTCATCACAGTCTCAATGGGTTATGACAACAATGTGTACTTCTATTTTGGATAGTTGTTCTTGTTAAGTGTTCATCTTTGTTGTGTTTCGGTGTTCTCAAGACCTAATTGTTTAGTGGTGGTGTTGTTTGTTGCACATTTGGTTGAGCGTTAGCAATTTGATTTTTGTTGGGCCTAGGAGCACTTAGGACCACCTTAGCATCCACCACTCCATCGTTTGTTACATTTTTGTTCTTAGCCCAAACACGAGGCTTGTCATTTGAACTAGTTGATGGACAATTGTCTTTATAGGCTTGAGTATTTCTCTTTGAGATTAGAGATCTCTCGATGTTAAGGGCTCTAGGGACAAGCTCATCATAAGATGTAATGCACTACATTTTCAAGTGAAAGGATAGATTTGGATCGAGATTTACTATGATAATGCCTACTTGTTTTTAATTGGGAATCAACCACTTACTTTTACTTGCTCCTTGCCTCCATCATTGCAAGAAATTGGCAAAAGATTCTCCCTTGTTTTGTTTGAGAGTATATAAATCTTCTAAGTTTACGTCCATGTCAAGATTAAAGGAGAAGTGATCTATAAATTTTTCAAGGATTTCTTTGGAATTTTTGATACCTAGAGGCAATTGAGAAAACTAGTCCATGGAAAGACTTGTTAAACTTTGCGAGAAGAGGTGCATCAAATAAGACTCATTATAGGAAACCTCCATACACATGATGTTCAACTCTTTGATATGATCCACTAGACTTCCTCTCCCTTTGTATTTGTCGAATTTAGGGATTTCAAAATTGGGAGAGAATGACACCATTGTGATGTTTCGATCAAATGGATATGGTCATAGATTTTGTGTATGGGGTTTCTTTATTTTTTCCATTCTAATATCCTACATTTTTTGTGTTAATGCCTTGAGTTGTGATGCCATATCATTTGGTGGATTGGGTGGAGGAACACATATTACATATTGTGAAATATTGGATGAAGTGTACATAGGATTATGATATGATGATGTGTTGTATGGTGTGTATGGTGGGGTAGGATAAGGTGATGATGGTGTAGGAGTATATGTTCCTAACATGTTTGAGTTGACAATGTTTTGTTGAGGGTTGTTGTTGCGTGAATAATTGTTGTTGTTGGGCATATTGTTGAGCTTGTTGCTATTATTGGGCTTGTTGTGGTTGTTGTGATGCTAAGGTTGCTTGATGTTGTTGCTACTATTGTTGGACTATTAAGGTTGATTGTTTTTGTTGCTACTATTTTTGTGCAACTAAGGTTGCTTATTGTGCTTCTTGTTGTTGTTGTGCGACTAAGGCTACTTGTTGTGCTTATTTTTGTTGTTGTTGTGTGACTAAGGCTGCTTGTTGTGCTTGTTGTTGTCGATGTGCAACTAAGGTTGCTTGTTGTTGTTGTTGTGCTACTAACGTTGCTTGCTATTGTTGTTGTTTTTGTTGTGCGACTAAGGCTACTTGTTGTTGTTGTTGTTATTGTGCTACTAGGGATGCTTCTTGTTGTTGTTGTTGGACTGCTTGTTGATAAGCCTTTTGGGCTTTTTGTAAAGCTAGGTCATGTGCTTGCAATGTAGGATGAATCAGTGGTTGGGACATCTGTGATGGGTTTTGGGTGTTGATGTTTTGTTTGGGTTGTGTATTGTTGATGAGAGGTTGGGGATTCCCTTGGTTTAACATTCCTTGCAAGATAGTGGATTGTGGTGGAGGAATGTAAGTTTGAGGTCCCATTTTATTTTGCATGACTTGGGGGACAAACGGTAGAGATAAGGATGGTATTTTTAAATATTGCAATGTTAAGGGCACATTGGGATCTTGGGTCCACTGATTGAAAGGATTCCCTTGACCGATGTTTTGGAGATTCCCTTGTGTTTGAGATGTGGTCAAGGTATTACCTTGGTTGATGGGGTTTGTGATCAAGGCATTGTTTTGATGTGGGTTGATGATGGATGGGATATATGTGTTTTTGGAAACCGTTGGGTTTGATGTATCAATGGGAGGATTGGATGAAGATGTTCCATGTTACGTTAAAGGTTTCTTTTGCATGAGGGTATTCCCTTTCCCTTTTGGGTCTACTTGTGATACTTGGTCCACACTACTTTGTGTGATACTTGGTCCACACTACGTTAAAGTGTTGGTATATTCAAAAAAATTGTAAAGTTTGGTGAAGTGAAATTTGGATTTTGATGAAGGGGTGGATGAAATGTTTGACACAATATTGACATAGAGTGAACCTTTGTTTTCAAATACCAAGGTGATGAGAAACATGCTAGACCTCTAAATTTTTCCAATCCAAAAGACTAATGTTTGATTTAAATGAGGGGTTCATATTGAGCATACATGTTTGGATTATTCAGCGAGATAAGTCTATAAAACCTCATTTCCAATTTGTTCCAATTGTGGTACTCTTTTAGGATACGTCTTCTAATGTATTTTGAACTATGATGTCTAAGTTTAAAATAGCGACATGTAGACCTTCTCTTGGGGATTTTGATTTTGCATGAGATAATTTAGAGAAGTTCAAGATCATGGTAGGGACCAACATTTTGAATTTTAAAAAAGGCATACAATTCTAGATTATTCCTTGAAGCATGTATATAAAGTTCCTTTCCAATCTAGTCCTATTTTGATAAAGTGCCTCAAGGTGTTGTTTGATAGATTTTTTTCTATGACACTTAAGCTTGAAGTGAAAAAATGTAGAACTTCTCTTGGGGATTTTAACTTTGCGTGAGATCATTTAGAAAAGTTCAAGTTTATGGAAGAAGAGAGGATATTTATTGCCACATAGGTGGTGGTAATATGGGCTTTCCAACCACAATATCAGCTTATTCCTCTTCTTTGTCTAAGATTTTTGTTGCATTTATCCATTGAATGGGTGTTTCCTTTGTTTCAAAAGTGAAGCTTCTCAAACTACTAATTATATCTATTTGTTCTCCCTCAATTAGTTCGAAGTTTGGTTGAATGATAGCACTTGTAAGGATAGGTTGTTCAATCGAAGCGATTAGACGCCAAATGGTCATGTGGGGTTATCTTGCTTGAATGAGTTTCTTTTTACCACAAACACTTGCCTCGATTAAGTTCAAACTGAATGTCTATGTCAAAAACATCATAAATTTCACAAGGTCCATTATGTGAAAATCATGAGGTTTGAAGCCATAGTTGCTTATGTTAACTTTTGGAAGTATGGATTGAGATATAAGTCAAGATATTTAGAAATATCTAAGGATAGTAATCTTTAGGACAAGCATTAATATCAAGACTATTTCAAAGGGTATCCATACTTAGGCCAAATGGTTTGAAATTTTGAAGAAGATTGTGAATGTTTGTTTGCAATATTTTAGAATGAAGAAAAGTATTAAATTGACTCCCACACATTTACCACCTTAGGTTCAAAAGATACTACTTGTTGAATCCCCACTTGGATTTCTCCAAACACTAAGACAATGCGAAAAGCTATAGATTTGGTGGCATTGGCTCCCTCTTACACAACACACACTTCTCAAGACCACCAAATCTCAAATCCAAAAGATTCAAAGATCCTAAGTATTTTCCTATTTCAAATATGAATAGTGAAATGTGGGGCGGCTTCAGAACGACCATTCATGTACCAACAAGCATAAAGGTTTTTGGCTTCTAAACAATTGGTTCTTAGTAAGGACTTTTGTACAAGGTGGCCATACATGCGGCAAGATTATCTCAAGATTATTTCAATCAAGAGGCCTCCCAATCCCTTCCTAAGAAAGGATTTTGACATGTCACACAAACACTAGGGGTGGCACTTGTCAGTATGACAAATCTGCATCTGTTGCTTATGACTTTCATCACAAACATATTTTTTATATAGCAGCTTGAAAATAGCTTGGCCTTAGCCTCATTATCGCTTGGGTTATTCCCATCTTTCAAAGTGGGATGGCAAGCCCTCTAAAGGTATAAAAAAGCAAGGAAGTACATTTGTACAATCTCCCAAATGGCATGAAGCGCAAGGAGAGAGCACTCACAATGCCTTTTCCTCACTAGCATAGGGTTCATTTTAATCCAAATTGAAATATGTGGGTGATTATACAAAATTTCAAAGGAATGCTTTTGTTTCCCAAGATCGTCGAGTGGCGCAAGAGAAGATCATACACATTCAATGATGAAAATGTAAACCACAAGACATAGAAAACACTTGTTAATTTTAACCCTTAAAGCAAAGGTGATTTCATTTTAAGCACCAAACTGAGTGTTAAATTGTATTGTTCAATTTTAAACCCAAAGTAGCATAATGGAGTGAGGGTTCATTTTAATCATGTTTGAGCATTCATTTTAAAACCTAATTGAAAGCTAGTGTGCTCCAAAAGCATAAAATAAAAAGCATGAAAAATGGGTTATAATTGCCCCAAAAGTGTTGAAACATTTGTTACAATTATAATATTTAAAGACAAAAATGATTCTTCACTTCAAATTTTATCGTCCAACTTGCAAAACTTAGTTAGCCTAAAAACCAAAACAAAAATTCAGAGACATGTGTGATCATATGAAGTAAAAAAATTAAAGAACATACTAAAAATCACATTGTTTTTGCTTACCAAACAAAAGTGTCACTATTCACGATAGCGTTGCTCTGGTGAAAATTAGCATTGCTATGCAAAAAGATAGTGACGACGATAGTGTTCGTATTTGGTGGCATCATTTTTTTCAAATTTTGGATACTTCTAAAAGTATTAGCCTCACCATTTATTTTAATCAACACTATTGTATTAATTAGGCATCGTTGTATTAGATGGAAATAACATCGCTATATGGTGACACCTTACAAAGGCATTGTTGAAATCTCTTGGAGAGTCGTATTTGCAAAAAACTAGAAAATGAACTTCGAAAGAAAAATTCATTAAATATGATTGGTTATGCCCTCCTTCTAGTGCCAAAATGTGACCAACAGATTATATAGGCTGACTACACTTGATCCATGAGGATACAAAGTATATTCATGCCACTAAACATCAATCTAATAGAGATCATTCAAATAAACACTAAACCATGAATCCATTAAAAACTTAACATGCTAAACTATGAAAGATTTAGAAAACCTATTCTAATCCATTGAAACTTATCCTATTGGGGGAGTGGTGTCACATTTATGTGGAACAACAACCTTTTTCCCAATCCCTTGGATAATGAGTATGTTTCAATTAGTTTTATTGAAGAAAACTAATGAAACAAATTGTGAGATGTGTGATGAAACATGATTTAAATGCTAAACTAACATGATGCAAGCTATTTAATCATGATTTATGTTGAGATAATTGATATGGATGTATGAAAAGATAATCTAAATGGATTTTAAGCTAAGAATATTGAAACCCTAATTACCAAATAAGTTACATGAATGCATCTATGTTACCCTGGAAGCCATTAATGGAAGCTCAGCTAATTAATGCAAGTAATTAAGCTAAAATGATACTAAAAAAAGTGTTGAATATGAGTGTTAGTGTGAGTGATTTCAACAACATGAGTTTTCTCTAAAAAAGATCAATAAATTTATCTCCAAATAGTGATCTATTTCTAAGAGAGCAAATGAGAAATGAAGGGTTGGCAATGGTCAAGGATGAAGTTGGAGGCACAAATCATGGATTCTCATCAAGGGATGAGAATCAATGATGAGATTTAATTAAGGATTCACCTTTATCCAAACAAACACACTTTTAACTTGCACACGAAGTCATAAGTTAACTTGCACAAAAAGTCTTGTAAGTTTGTTACAGAAAAAGAATATTCCCCTTTTTCAAATGAGTGAGGAGAGAGAATCTTCTTTGGAATATTCTCATTGGTGAGGGATAATAGACATTTAGCAATTAAAACAAATTTTTAATGTGCAAAAGGGGAAGGAATATTCATTTAGCAATTATAACAAAGTTTTAACGTGTAAAAGGGGAAGGAATATTCCATGGGAATATTCCTTTTGGAGGAATTGCAAAGGAGGAATATTCCCATAGAATATTCCCTTGCGAGTGGGGGGAATTAGATGAATTAGTAATTGAATTATGT
Source organism: Sequoia sempervirens (assembly GCA_007258455.2). Classification (NCBI taxonomy): domain Eukaryota; kingdom Viridiplantae; phylum Streptophyta; class Pinopsida; order Cupressales; family Cupressaceae; genus Sequoia; species Sequoia sempervirens. The sequence goes on from VDFB02075321.1 coordinate 304,494,324, forward strand.
AATAAAGGGGAATTAGATGATATTCATTAAATAAAGTGATTTAATGAAAAGGGGGAAAGTGGGATGATATTTAATTAAATAACTTAGGGTTATTTGATTAAGTAAGAAGACTCAGGGATTTAAATTAAATAACTTAATGTATTTAATTTAATAAGAGGAAATGTTAGCATGAAAGGGGATGAATTAACCCGATTAGATTAATTAGGTTAATAGATAAAAATGATGCAATTAATTAAATAGCTAAGAAAATTTAATTAATTAAGCGAAAAATGGATGGGTTTTGGGAAGAAATAATGTTAGTATACCTTATTCAAGTGCATGATATCATTCAGGACATTTTTAAGTGTCTACAATACTTATTTACTCAATATTATCAAATGCATTAATTTCCAATTAATAAATATGTATAAACATATATCAAAATAATATTCATATATATATACAAATATATATATATATATATATATTATACATATATATTAATATATATAATATATATACATAATATTATTTTAATATCTTTATATAAACACTTATACTTTCATATCCATTGATCGACATTTATACACAAGGTGTATATATATATACGTATGTTACCTCTGTCCAATTGGTATTCCCGTGTATATGGGTAGGTAATCCATGAGCACGCATAGATAATTCTACCTACGTATACTCATGTATGTATTCACTCATATGCATGAGTTTATCATAGACATGTATATATATATATCTCATTGATATAAATAGAAATACACAAGGAAGGACTTTCACTCGACATCAATGCTCAATCACATTCCTCAATTCAAACATTCATAAAGCAAGATCACAAACTAATATAAATATTTACAACCAAAACTGGAGATCACTTACCATTTACCCAAACTAACTTGACTCAACTTATACCAACTAGGACGTGAATGTGTATACTTAGTTAGGCTCAATTAAGGGTTACTAGACCAAGTTCTTCTCCTCGGTGATACTTCTCTCTTCTGAAGGTTTGAACCTATTCATGTATTCAACTTAGTACATCATGACAATAGTTAGCTGAAAATAATACATTCATATGCATCACATATATTTCATATACATAATCATTATAAAACATTAAATTAAATCAAACATTCATTCATCATATTTCCATCAAGATTCATATACAAAACACATTCACATATATTAAAGCATTTTACCAAACAAAGTAATAGTAAATAGGTAATAACACATGAGATGTAACAAATTTGTGGTTGCTTCCTACTTTGAATCAGGGATGGTTATTCTTCTTTCTAGTGTTTATGTGCTTAATGATTTGCTAGATAAGACAATGTTTTCGTCTCAAGGTAGATCCATTAGATCTCTAGCATTGTTGTGTTCTTAGATTCTTGTAGGAGATTTCAACTCTATTTGTTACCTAGAGGAAACATTTGGGGGAGTTGGTTGCTTGGGTTCTGCTTCATCCTTGATGTGTGACAATATTTCATTTCTCAAGTTGTTGGATGTGAAGCCTATTAACAATACTTTCACCTGGGATAACAGAAGGTGTGGGGAGGGTTCTATTTTTGAGAGGCTTCATAGATTCCTCGTCTCAAACCATTGATTAAGAATATATGGGTAAATCTTCTTTTGAAATCATGGGATGGAAAGGATCGGATCACTGGCCAATCATGTTCTCTTCCCTTTTGTTCTTTGTGTCCAAAAATCCTCCTTTTTAAATTCTAGGTCATGTGGATCTGTGATCTAAGTTTGTGCTAGATGGTTGAGAGGTGGTGGTCTAAAGGGAATCCCATCTTTACTACTACTATATTTTCCTTCTTCAAAGGCTTCAATTTGTTAAATATAAGCTTAAAAAATGGAAAAAATCATCTTTTGGGAATCTCTTCCTTGGAGAAAATGCAAATTTAGGCTCACTTGGATAGCATCAATTTTAGAATTAAGGAGGGTATGACTGTGTATTTTCCTTAAGAAGAGACTAGACTCTCCAAGGGACTTGTAGAATGGGAGCTTTGGGAGGATATCTTTTGGAAACAAAAATCTCACATTGAATGGCTTTAGGAAGGGGACAAAAACACAAAAAAAATCATAATTTTGTTAAGGAGTGAAGATATGGTAATATTATTACTTCTCTCATTTCATCCCAAGGGAATCATCTTAATTATTCCCAGGCCATTTTAGAGGAGGTGGTTAGATTCTACTCTTCCCTTTTCACAAAGGAAAATCAGTTGGCTTTGGGTAAGGAGGATATGGTCCTTGAGTGTATTCCTTCGGTGGTGTCTAGGGAGATGAATAACTCCTTTTTAAAGCATGTTTCTTTGGATGATTTGGAAAGCATTGTTTCTAGATGAAGAAAGGTAAGGCTCCTAGTCTTGATGGCTTCCTGATAGATTTTTTCTAAGAGTTCAGGGGTACCCTTAAATTTGATCTGTTGGAGGTGGTTTGAGAGTCTTTAAATAATAAGCAGATGCTAAAATCAAACAATTCCACTTTTCTTACTCTTTTTCCTAAAAAAGAAGGGGTCAATCTTTATATATTTTTTGGCCTATTGCCTTAAGTAATGTGACTTTTAAGATTATTACTAAGTTGATTGCATAAAGTTTGAAAAATTGCTTGGCACCCTTGATTTCAATAGAATAGGGGGTTTTGTCAAAGGTCAAAGATTGTGATGGGATCGTGGTTGTGACGAAAGTTATGCACTCCATGTCCTCTTCTAAGGAGAAATTCATGTTCATTGAATTGGATATGTCTAAAGCCTAAGATAGAGTTAGGTGGTCCTTTCTCCAATGTATGCTAGTGGCTTTTGGATTTCATCTAGACTAGATCTCCTAGATTATGGGTTGTGTGACTTCATCCTTCTCTATTTTGGTTAATGGATCTCCCACTCTTACTTTTTTTTGCTTTGAGGGGTCTTAGGCATGGAGATCCTCTCTCTCCATATCTCTTTATTTTAATGGTTAAAGGTCTTGGTAGATAGTTGAGGTGCTACAAGGATATAGGCCTTGTCAAAGGCTAGAGCTGGGACCATGGTTTAAACTCTTAGACTCACCTCCAATTTGTTGATTTCACTACTCTAATGGGTCTGGAAAGAATTGACGAGATAGTTAATTTCAAGAAGGTTCTTGATATTTATATGACTACTTATGGTCAAAAGATTAATGAGGGTGTCTCATATCATTTTCTTCAATACTCCTAGATTGATTCAAAAAAAAAATCCCATATTATTCATTTTAATATTGGAATCCTTCCTATGGATTACTTGGGTATTCCCCTTTGTGTTGGAATCCTAAATAAGAGGCACTAGAAAAAGATCCTAGATAAATTTTGATCAAAGGTCGATCACGAGACTTTTCAGTGGTTATCTTTTGCAAGCAAGTTAACTCTTTTTACTTTAATCTTATAGGCTCTCCCTCTATACAAGTTCATGGTTTTATCTACTCCTAAAGGTTTCCTTGAGGAATATGACTCCCTTTATAGGAAATTCTTATGGGATGGAAATAATGAGCAGCAAAAGTGGAACCTAGTGAGTTGGAACTAGATTTGTAAACCCAAGTAGTATGGTCATTTGGGTCCTAGGTAGTTTGGGCACAATAGTATTGCTCTTGTAGCAAAATTATACTAGAGGTGGTGCACTCTTTTTAACCAGCCCTATTCTTACATTTTGAATTATAAATGTCTAGGTGGTGTTGATGATGAGGACATCCTATTTATGGAATTAGCTGGTAAAGGCTCTGTGATCTAAGCACTATAAAAGGGGTGCCACCTTAATTAAGGATGGTATTTTTTGGACGATCCATAAAGGTGATTGAGCTCACTTCTAGTTTGATTCTTGGGATGGTCACCCACTGATCCCAAGAACATGTGAAGCCTAGTAATAGTACTTTCACCTAAAATAATAGAAGGTGTGGAGAGGGTTCTATTTCTAATAGGTTTGATAGATTCCTTGTCTCAAATCATTAGAATGGGAATATCGAATTATTGGTCGATCATGTTCTCTTCCCTTTTATTCTCTATGTCCAAAAATCCTCCTTTTAAATTCTAGATCATGTGGATCTATGATTCGAGTTTACACTAGATGATTGAGAGATGGTGGTTTGAAGGGAAGCCCACTTTTCACACTGCTATGTTTTCCTTCTTCAAGAGGTTTCAATTTGTTAAATACAAGCTTAAAAATGGAATAGATCATCTTTTGGGAATCTCTTCCTTGAGAAAAAGAAAATTCAGCCTCAATTGGATAAGATCAATTTCAAAATTAAGGAGGAGAGTATGACTATGGATTTGATTTAGGAATAAACTAGACTCTCTAGGGAACATGCAAAATGGGAGCTTCAAGAGGAGATATTTTGGAAATAAAAATCTCACATTGGCTGGCTTGAGGAAAGGGACAAAAACACAACTTTTTTTCATAATTTTGTTAAGGAGTGAAGATATGGTAATATTATTACTTGTCTTATTTTATCCCAAGGGGATCATCTTAATTCTTTCCAAGCCATTTCAGAGGAGGCAATTAGGTTCTACTCTTCCCTTTTCATAGAGGAAAATCAGTTGGCTTTGGCTAAGGAGGATATGGTCCTTGACTATATTCCTTTGGTGGTGTCCAGGGAGATGAATAACTTCCTTTTAAAGCCTATTTCTTTGGAGGAGTTGAAAAGCATTGTTTCTAGATGAAGAAAGGTAAGGCTCCTAGTTTCAATGGCTTCTTGATAGATTTTTTCTAGGAGTTCTAGGATACACTTAAATTTGATCTATTGGAGGTGGTTCAAGAGTCTCTGACTAATAAGAAGATGTTGAAAGTAATCAATTCTACCCTTCTTTCTCTTATTCCTAAAAAAGAATGGGTCAATTCTTTAGAATTTTTTTCACCTATTACCTTATGTAATGTGAATTTTAAGATTATTGCTAAGATAATTATGGAAAGGTTGAAAAATTTCTTGGCACCCTTGATTTCAATAAAATAAGGGGGGGGATTGTCAAAGGTTAACAGATTATGTATGGGATTGTGGCTGAGATGAAAGTTGTGCACTCCATGTCCTCTTCTAAGGAGAAAGCCATGCTCATTAAATTGGATATGTATAAATCCTATGATAGATTCAAGTGGTCCTTTCTCCAACATATGCTAGTGGCTTTTGGATTTCATCTAGATTGGATCTCCTGGATTATGAGTTGTGTGACTTCATCTTCCTTCTTTGTTTTGGTTAATGGATCTCCCACTCCTATTTTTTCTACTTTGAGGGATCTTGGGTGGGGAGCTCCTCTCTCTATATATCTCTTTATTTTAATGGTTGATGGTCTTGGTAGACTATTGAGGCAGTACAAGGATATTGGCCTTGTCAAAGGCTAGAGTTGGGACCATGGTTTAGATTCTCATACTCACTTCCAGTTTGTTGATGACACTACTCTGATGGGTTTGACAAGAATTGATGAGAGTTAATTTTAGGAAGGTTCTTGATATTTTTATGGCTACTTATGGTCAAAAGATTAATGAGGGTAAGTCTTGTATCATTTTCTTCAATACTCCTAGATTGATTCAAAAAAAAAATTCCCACATTCTTCATTTTCAAATTGGAATCCTTCCTATGGATTATTTGGGAATTCTCCTTTGTGTTGTAATCCTAAATAAGAGGCACTGACAGAAGATCTTGGATAAATTCAAATAAAAGGTCAATCACTAGACTTTTTGGTGGTTATCGTTTGTAGGTAGGTTGACTCTTTTAACTCCAGTCTTATAGGCTCTCCCTTTGTACAAGTTCATGGTTTTATATACTCCTAAAGGTTTCCTTAAGGAACATGACTCCCTTGCTAGGAAATCCTTATGGGTTGGAAATATTAAGCATCAAAAGTGGAGCTTGGTGAGTTGGGATGAGGTTTGTAAACCCAAGGAGTATGGTGGTTTGGGTCTTAGGCATTTTGGGCACAACAGTCTTGCTCTTGCAGCAAAATTATATTGAAGGTGGTGCACTCTTTTTGACTAGCCCTAGGTTTATATTTTGATATATAAATATCTAGGTGGTGTTTATAATGAGGACATCCCATGCATGGAATTAGCTAGTAAAGGATTTGTGATCTAGAGTACTATAAAAAGGAGTGTCACCTCATTAAGGATGGTCTTTTTTGGATTATCCATAAAGGTGATTAAGCTTTCTTTTGGTTTGATTCTTGGGATGGTCACCCACTGATCCTTTCATCTCATCCTCACCTTTGAGCCTTAAGTGAAATTTTTGTGGAGGTTGGATGGTCCAATGTGGATAGATTTAAATGCTCTTCCTTAATGGGGATCTCTTCAATGTATTAGTGGCGTCATTCTAGTAATTGGCCTAAAGGGTGATCATAGGAGGAGAGGATTTCCTTGGCTTCTATTCTTGTTGAGTGCCCTTGTTGTTCTTTTGAGGATAGGGATGTTTTGGCTTGGGGTAATAATCATAAAGGGAAGTACACGATGGCACAAGGCTATGTTGCTTTACAATGTCAACATGGGGACTTGGGAGAGAGTCCTTGGTGGAAACAAATTTGGAATAAAAATAGATGGCCCAAGTGTAATTTGTTGACGTGGCTGTTAAGCCTGAATAAATGCCTCACTTGGGAGAATATTAGGAAAAGAGGATTTTGTGGCCCTTTGTTTTTCTTTCTTTGTGGGAATAGTGAAGAAACCTCTAATCATTTTTTCTTCCAATGCTCCTTCTAGTCGAAAATTTGGAGCTTGTGGTGGAAGCTATGGAAGACTGTTTTTACAACCTTCATATTTACATGATATTTGGGAGAACTTGGGCCTTCCTTTGACTTATGCTTCCTTCCTAGCGATAGCTTGGGATTTAGGTCCTTGCCTTATTATTTGTCAAATCTAGTTGGAGAGTAATAAGTGGATTTTTTAGGATTGTTGGTAGGTTGTTCTTCAAATATAGTTCAAGGTTAAGAGCATGCTTAAGTAGCCTATAGAGGTGAAGTTTGATCTAGTGGGGCCTCTATCCTTGACTGATTCTAGTATTACTTCCCTCTTCGGGCTTTCTATGGCCTCAAAGTCTCAGGTTCATCTAGGTTCTAGGGAAAAATTTTCCAAGAAGGTGAATCAAGAGAGCAAGTGGAGTTTGCCCCTTGAGGGGTTTTATAAAATTAACATGGAAGGGTCTACTCAAGGTAACCCAAGGGCTACTAGTATTGGTGGAGTGGTTGTGATAATAGGGGTTGTGCTCTATTTTTTTCTCCATTTATATGAGGGTGTATTATAATAATCAAATGGAGGCTTGAGCTATTCCTAAGGCTTTGGAGAAATACTGTGAGTTGGGTTGTAAGAATGTGATTTGTGTGTTGTATTATAGTTGTCATTGATATCAAAATTGTGAGTATTAGTTGTTATTGATTTCATAAGTATGTTGAAGTTGGTTGCAATTTGGTTGCCTATGTTACAGTCTGGTTATTTGGTTTCCAGTCTCTAAGAGATGCTTTGCATTTCTTCGTTGGTGATGTCATGCTCCTATGGTTTGGAATTTAGCTTCATATGTTTTTAATGCATGTGTGATCCAAGTTTTATGTTGGTTCGATCATAGGAAAGGTGTTTTGCAAATGATAGTTTTTAGATAGTGTGGTTTCTATGAGGATGCTCATAAATGTGTGAAGTTTGGCTCTGCATTCCTCCATGTTTGTAGATATGGTCATGTAGTTTAGAAGTTAAGTTTAGTGTGTTGTGAAGGTGTTGTATCCAAAGTTTCATATCATTTGTCCCTCCATAGAGAAAGTTGTAAGTGATAGAGTGCAGGGTTGTATTATCTGGTGGCTAGTTTCAATGTCTGTTGGCTTGCACCAACTTGTTGTTGTATGAAGTGGTGAATTGGATAGAGGAGAATGACCCTAAATATCTTGTGATTTTTTCTATTTCTCTGCAAGGTGTCCTTTGGTTTCTCTATAATAGGTTGTGGTCCAGAATGATGGTGTTGTTGGGTTATGTTTTTTCCTAGTCGATTCAGATATGTTGAAGGTGTGTGACATGTGTTGAATTTTGTGTAGAGTCTACAAAGTATTTGAAGATGTTGCATGGGTCATGCCAACTCATCTAGGAGAAGCACAAGTAATTTTTAATCTTTCATGAGTACTGCTAAGTTGTAATAGTTGACATACTACAATTTTCATGTTTTTTTGCTTAAGGCCAACCTATTTCAATTGTGTGAAGCATGTGAATGTTGTTCATTGAAGATTGATGTTGTGAATGGTGTTTAGTACCAAGCTATGTGTGTGTTGGAATCTACTAGGTGTGTTCCTCTTCTTGGTGTTGCGTGTAGTTCATTTTAGGGCTTTCCCTCTACATGTTTCATGTTATTATTTGATCTGTGGTTGACTTGTAATTGTAATATTCCTATTGTTCTTGGGTGACATGTAATGTAATCAATGTAATATCATCTATATATTATGAACCTAGTTGATCTAAGTTGATTATGTGTGTGTAAGAAGACAAACGAGGATGTGTAATGCATTATTATGTATATGTAAGTGACTATAAGAGAAAGAGAATAAGTTGCAGATCCTATCCAGATTTAATTTGATCATATCTTTGAGATAGAAAAGAAGTAAAGAGTGTGTCTAACTAATTGTTGGAGGCATTAAGCCAAAGAAAAACCTTCTTGAAGGATGAAAGTAGTGAGTCAATAAGTTGAAGAGAAGATATTTGAAGAAGTTGCATAAGAGTTGTCAAAGAAAAATTGCAATCATCAAAAGATAAGAGAAAAAAGAAGAATTGCAATCATCAAAAGGATTGAGCTTCATTGTTAGATTAAAATAGTAGAAGGACTCTCACGCTATAATCTTTTATGATTTTATTCTCAATTTAGGGAGTAGTTGCTTCCTTGGGTTGAAGCCCTAAAACAAAGTTTGTAGGGAGTTGCAACTTCTTTGGGAGTGACCCTAAAACCTTTCTATAGGGAGTAGTAGCTTCCTTGGGTTGTAGCCCTAAAAAAAAGTTGTAAGTGTGATTCATTTGTGAGGTTGGATATGGATAGTAGCTCCTTGCAGATTTTCTCACCATAGTTTTTCCCCTTTGGGGTTTTCCATGTATATCTGGTATTATATGGCATTGTTCATTGTGTTGATCTTTCATGTTTTTGTTATTACTATAAAGATTAAGTTTTAGTTTTCTTTGGAGGGTTTGAGATTTATTTGAATACTAATTCACCCCCCTCTCAATATTTTGATGTATGTTCGACAATTGGTATCAAATCCCAGTTCCTTAGAAGAAGTTTAACAAATTGAGGAAGATCCAAGATGAAAAAAGAAGGATCTCAAAATGTGCTCAGATTTGATGGAACAAATTTCTCTTTCTGGAGATACCGGATGGAAACCCATCTATCCTCTTTGGGGTTTGGTGTTTAGCAATCTATCAAAGATGGTTATGTTGTTCCTGCTACTCCTCCAACTGATTGGATTGAGATAAGAGCCTATGAGAACAATGGAAAGGTAAAGCATGCTATCTTGAGTGGGCTATCAAATTCTAACCCAATAAAGGTAATGCATTTTGAGTCAAAAAAGGATGTCTAGGAAAAGATGGGTGGCATCTATGAAGGAGATGTCAAAGTAAAGTAAGCCAAGTTGCAGATCTACAAAGGCAAGTTTGAGAACTTGAAGATGTTGAAGGATGAAGATATTGTAGGTTATATGCTTTGAGTTGATGAAGTGGTCAATACAATCAGAGGTCTTGGTGAAGATCTTTTAGAATTAGTGGTGGTCAAAAAGGTATTGAGATCTCTTCCTAAGTCTTATAGTTATAAAGTACCTTCTATTGAGGAAGCTAGAGATTTGGATAAACCTTCAATGATCAATTGCATGGTGCCCTTATTTCTTTTGAAATGAGAGAGTTTGATAAAGAAGGTCCTAAGAAGGAAGCAACATTCAAAGCAAGCAAGAAAGATACATATGAAGAATCTAATCCAGATAGTGACACTGATGAAGAGGAAGAAAATTTTGTAAGGAAGTTAAATAGAGGTATCAATAAGTACAAAGGTAAGCTACCTTTCAAATGTTTCAAGTGTGGAGAGGTTAGTCATTTTGCTTCTTAATGTCCCTTGAAATATTTTGATAAGAGAAGTAAATAATCTAGAAGAAATAAGGTAAAGAATAGTCTCTACTCCATGGAAGATTCCTTCTTTGCAAAGGATGATGAATCTAATGGTCTGGATAATGAAGATGAAGTCTTGTTTTTGGCTAATAAGAAGTATGAAGATAAAGCTTAAGATCCAAGCATGGTGTGTACATATTTTCATGTAAAGGATGAGGAAAATTCATGGGTGATTGACAATGGTTGTTCTAACCACATGACAAGAGACAAGAGCAAGTTTGTAAAACTTGTGAAGTGGAATGGTGGCATAGTCAAGCTCAGGGATGATACTTTAGCATAGTTATGTGGAAAAGGTTTTATCAGCATTGATGGAAAGAGCAAAATAAAAGATGTTCTTTATGTCAAATGTATCTAGCATAATATTCTTAGTGTGAGTCAACTGTGCAAAAATGGTTACAAGCTCTTATTCAATAAAAGTGGATGTGAAATTAGAAAATAAAAGGTTAGACAATTGGTTGCTAAATGATAGTGATAATTTTGGAGCATCTTTTAAAATAGAGATTTATTACTTAACATTAATTTTATTTGATTAGAAAGAAAATGATAATGTATTTGTCCAAAAGAATAAGGATTTAAATTATATTTTTGATAATATAAGTAGCATTTATAGGGTGTTGTACCCTTTACACAAAAAGCCTGTGAGGCCAAAAAGGAACCAAGTTCATCAAAACATCATAAAAACTATACTAAAAACAATGGAAACATGACATAAACACTGCACACTGACAACGAAAACCCAACATAACATAGACCTGACCACTAATTGTCCACACTTTCCAATTTTTGGACAAGGAGGTTTAAACCATCATCCCCCATCCAGTTGGGACCTTCACCCACAATATTCTTGTATGCTTCCTCCTTGATGACATCTGCAAGTGTGATGATCAATCTGTGAATCATTTTAATAGTGAACCGAGCCAGACTATTGAAATTTCATTCAAGTTTAATAACCCACTCCTGCAACATGTCGAAGTCCTCATCCTTGCCTTTCTTGCTTTGGGTTGCCTCTTCCTCACCAACCCTAGGATCTAAGGAGTGAGAGGAGTCATCCTTAGGCATCCAGTTCATGTCTAAGAAATGACTAGGGCCCTCCACAAAATATTCTTCCACCTCCTCAATAGTGTCTTTTTTGCCTTTAATTCTACCACTAGTCTACTCCGAATCACTAGAAATCTCATCTACTAGAGCCCCTTTTTTGTTCTTCGCCATTTTGTGAGACCTCCTCACACTAGTTTGTTCCATACCCACATCAAAGCTCGAGGCCACCATGGTGTCACCCTTAGAGTCTTTTTCCTCAACACTTTTTCCTTCGTTGTCAATGGCCGACATGTCCACCTGGCACAAAGATTATTTTTTCCCCTTCTTCTTAGCGGTGGATCTGCTATCCTTCTTGGTGGGATTGGTTTTTATCTCATATAGTCCAACCACACCCTTGGATTGGGCCAACCCAACCTCCCTTTTCTTCTTTTTTGATGGGGGTTTAGAGTTAGGCTCGACACTAGATTCACTTTTAGGCATGGGGGTTTTCCTCTTAGGACCCACCGAAGTAGCAAGGGAAGGATTATCAAGGGAAATCTCAGGAGGTTCCAGTTCCTCCGCATGCACAACCAAGATAGGTTTAAGTTATGAGATTTATCAAGGTTAATTTGTTAAGTGTATTTTATCTAAAAGTTGTCAAGTTAGGATCACAGTGCTATTTTATTAAAAGTTAGAAGTTTGGTTATTAATAATTTAAATTTAAGTATTATTTAATTTTTTAAAATTTTTAAATTTTATAAGGAGATAAAATTTGAAATATTAGTCACTTAACATATAAAGGTTTGAAATTTTAATATAGTCTCTTATTTATAATGTTCTATGATGTTTATGTAATACGACTATTCCTATGGCTTAGAGTATTAATATATTTGTTCTCGTGTGTTAGCCTAGTATTTGATTGGCCTGCACTCCATACCTTAAGATCTAAGTGGGGTCATGGATTTCAAAAATTTCTTTAGGACGTGCGCAATAGGTTTTGTGCACCTAACTCTGTTCATTCCTAACTTGTGGTTTAAGTTGAGTTAGGTCCTTGCAAAGGTATTCAACTAATATCATGTTTAGTGTTACACCTCAAACACTCACTATATTAATTAGTTTAATGATTGTTGTTTAAAAAAAATAGTTGGGTTTTTCTAACAAAAAATTTGGGCATGACACAAGTTCAATGATTTTTGTGAGAAACATGGTATGCAGAATCAAAAAGGAATTGTATGATCTCAAATAAGCTCCTAGAGCTTGGTATGCAAGGTTGGATAAGTACTTGCTTCAAAAAGGATTCAAGAAAGGTACCACATATAGTAATCTTTACTTTAAAGTTGAGGATGAAAGAATTTTGATAGTTGTTTTGTATGTTGATGACATAATCTTTGGCAGAAATGATTAGATGTGCAAGAAGTTTGTTGAAGAGATGCAAAAGGAATCTTAAATGTTTATGATTGGTGAGTTATCTTTCTTTCTTTGTCTTCAAATTGATCAACTAGATGGTGGTATCTTCATTTCTCAAGAAAATTATGTCAAGGAGATGTTGAAGAAGTTTGGGATGGAAGATTGTAAACTAGTTAGTACTCCCATGGTTACTAGTTGTCATTTAAGTAAAGATGATGAGTCCCCCTTGGCTGATTCAAGCTATATAGATCTATGGTTGGAAGCTTATTGTATTTAATTGCTTAAAAACCTGATATGATGCATGTGGTATGTTTAGTTGTAAGATTTCAAGCTAATCAAGTAAAGAAACTCATATGAAGGCAATCAAAAGAATCTTTAAATATTTGAAGAGTACCCTAGATTATGACTTATGGTATCCAAAAGGTATTGACTTTGATCTGAGTGCTTACAATGATATTGATTAGGTTGGATGTGTGGATGATAGAAGAAGTAAAAGTGGTGGTTCTTTCCTTTTAGGAAGTAGATTGGTTTCATGGCATAGTAAGAAACAAGATTCAATATCTTTATCAAGTACAAAGGCAAAGTATATTGTTGCAACATCTTGATGTACACATGTGTTATGGATGAAGCAAACATTGAAGGATATCAAGATACAATATGATGAGCCTATTCCTATTTTGTGTGATAATACAAGTACTATCAATATTTCTAATAATATAATTATTGTTGAAAAATGAGGTTTTTTCTTAGCTTAATACTCTGTGAAACTTAAATATTGTTGATCTAAGTAAGCTCTTTCTTTGTTACATATATTCTTTGTGGGTGATTATCTTGATTAATTCATTTTATTGTTGTATAATGTAGACATAAGTTGATAGAAGAACAAGATACGATATTAGAAAGATTACACAAAATATAACGTGTAGAAACCCTTTCAAGAAAAAACTCCACTAAGAATTATTCTATTATTCAATCTCTAAAATCAATAGCTCCAATTCTTGCTTGAGAATGCTTCTTCTGTCTTTTCCAATCTTCTTCACACCTGCAAATAACAATTATGAAAACTCTCTTCAACTTGAATGAGATATAGAGACAATATGCAACCTTGTAATCTCCAAAAGGTGATAATTACAATGCACAAGCTCAAGCCTTAAGAAAGGTACACCATCTTGCTTTAAGTTGAGTTCTACTATGAAGACCAAAGCTTAGAACATGTGCTTTACCCATTTGGGCATCCCAAACTAAATCTACAACTCATCCTTCACTTCAGTGATAATTACAAAGCTCTTCCTCAAAGATGGCGCCTAAAAGAGGGTCCCACTTAACAAAGCCTTCAAAAATATCTTATCAGGCATTGGAGTTACTTCCAAGAAAGCATCTTGGGTGCCCAAGTTGGCTCCAAGTGATTTATTGTTAACTAAAACATTTAATCAACACCATTCATGCAAGAATGGTCATCCCCTATTAATTGGAGGTAGTCCCTGTTATCTGTCATACAAATCAATGTTATTAGCCATGCATTCCAAGTTAAGTAAAGTTAACTAACATACAACTGAAACTAACTAAAGACAATTGAACCATAACTGAACTGAACTAAACTAAACTAAACTAATTTTGAATTGGACTAAACTGAACTGATCTAAACTAAATTGAATTGAACTTCAAGCATGCAAGCATGCAAACATCAAACCCTAACTCCTAGAATCTTTACATGCATTGAAAAGTGTTAACTGTTACTCCGTATAGTTAACTGAACACAAGGTGAGTGTCACCTTACCATGTGGGTGCCCCATGTGCCCCTATTATTTAGGAACTCACTATGGATCCCCTCACATGCTCCTTACATTTAGAATTAATTATAAATGTCAATAATCATGATTATTTCATCAAATATTAACCTCGTCCTAATCTTAGTGTTGTTGAACACATTCCAAGAATCTAGGAGATACATGAAATAATTAATCTTTAGGATTTGCAATTAAATGGCATTCTATTTCCAACAATTATGCATTCTAGAACCAAGCATATATTAATCATGTATCACTTTTTGAGAGAGAAGGTTGCAAATAAAGAAGTGAAGTTAGAATATGTTTCAATGAAGGATTAGATTGCAAAAATATTCACAAAGGATCTTGCAAAGGATACAAGTTTTGAGTATATTTCAAAAAAATTAGGTTTAATTGCCCCTCCTTGCTAGATGCATAGTTGGTGCATCTATCTAAGGGAAATAATTCATGACATATCCTTATTCTTGTACTGATGGTGGTTACCTCTTAGGGGGAGCTAGTAGTGGTTGTTACTAACAAGGGATCCTGTTAGTTGCTTCAAGGAGTGTATTCACATCAAAGGGGGAGAAGGTTGAAGGGGAGAAAATGTGCACCTTAAGGGGAGAGTTTGTTCCCTAAAGGGGAGGAAAATATGTCCTTTTTCCTTTATGTTAAAGAGGTAGAATGATGCAGAGCAAAGAAAGAAACAACAATACTTAAACAATTCTCATTCAATCCTTTACCAAAATCACTTCAATTTCCTTGAATTTCTTCATGGCTACAAAGCCCAACTCTTCAAACAATGACTCTAAACCTATATAAAACTCAAACCAGACCCTCATACATCTTCAAAATCATCATTTTGATAGAAATAAACCAATTAAATATCCTTATTCCTCTGTTTCATCAAATTTACAAATTACTTGCACCAAAAACCCAAATTTCGCTTGAAGGGAATCAAAGCACTAAATCGGGTGTAACTTTCAAACCAAATTGAATTTCTAAAAAAATAAATACATTTTTGAGTACCCATTTTTTCCATTAAAAATATATCTCATTTTTAGGTATACTTGTTTTGGAACACATGCTTGCTGTCCGGACTTCTTTGCTATGAATTAGGTCAAAATAAGCAGATATGCATGCAAACAGTCACCTATAACTTTCACAAATCAAAAAATTAATCCAATCACTCTGTTGAGACTTTAGAGGATATCATTATGGACATTTTCTCCAATTTTTAGCAAAATCCAATGGTTAAATTTTTAGAAACACGAATTTTACTGAAAACTTTTACCCTAGATCAGGATTTAGACAATTTTGAGAAAAATTATTGTATCTTCCACAAATCTTAACTAAAATGCATGAAATAAATTTGAAAAGGAAGGTGATTGATTTATCTTCAACTTAAAACCATTTTTGAGCCATTAAAATTCTGTACAAATTCGTACACAAGCATGAAACAGTCAAATTTCTAGAAAATATGCATAAAAACAGAGTTTTTTCATTATTTTCTTCAAGGTATCAATCACCAACGACCACAAAAGGAGTTAAAAAGCCTTTTTAAAGGAATTTACACATGGAAAATCAGTTTCCAACTGTTTTCAACTTCCTATTATTGATTAATCTCTAATGAACTCTTAACAACTAATTGTTGCTTAATGCAACTTTTTACATTTTTTTGCAAATTTGACATTTTTGTTGACACTATTACATTTTCTGCCAAATACTTATCAAATGACTCTTGAAATGAATTCTACAAATGGAAAATGGAATCATCTAAAAAAGAGAACCATGGTGATGTGTAGGTGCTCCTACACCAGAGAAGAGTTCATGTCAAATTGGTTTTTCCATCAATACCAAAGGGGGAGGTTATTGCAGTCTGGTTGTCATTGATGTCAGAAGTATGTTGAAGTTGGCTGCAGTTTGGTTGCTTGTGTTATAGTCTGGTTATTTGGTTGTTAGATTCTTTGAGAGATGCTCCACATTTCTCTACTGGTGATGTTGTGCTCCTGTAGTTTGGAAGTTAGCTTCATATGTTTTTAGGGCATGCATGATCCAAGTTTCATGTTGGATAGATCATAGGAACAGTGTTTTGCAAATGACAGTTTGTAGACAGTGTGGTTTTTGTGAGGATGATCATAGAGGTACAAAGTTTTGCTCTACATTCCTCTATATTTGCATATATGGTTGTGTAGTTCAGAAGTTAAGTTTAGTGTGTTATGAAGGTGTTGTATCCAAAATTTTATATCATTTGTCCTTCCACAAAAAAGTTATAAGTGAAAGAGTGCAGGACTGTATTGTTCGATGGCTAGTTTCAGTGTATGTTGGCTTGCGCCAACTTGTTGTTGTATGAAGTGGTGAATTAGCTAGTTGAGAATGATCCTAAAGACCTTGTGATATTTTCTATTGCTCCACAAGGTGTCTTTTGGTTTATCTGAAATAGCCTATGGTCTAGAATGAAGGTTTTGTCAAGTTATGCTTTTGCCTGACCAATTGAGATATGTTGAAGGCATGCGATATGTGTTAAATTTTGTGTGGAGTCAATGAAGTGTTTGAAGATGTTGCATTAGTCATGTTGACTCATCTAGGAGAAACACAAGTAATGTTTAATCTTTATCACCAAGTTGTAATGGTCAACATACTACAAGTTTCATGTTTTCTTGCTTAATGTTGACTTATTTCAAATGTGTGAAGCATGTGGATGTTGTTCATTGAAGATTGATACTGTGAAGGGGAATTGGGACTAATTTGAGCATGTGTTGGAATATGCTAGGTGTGTTCCTCTTCCTAGTGTTGCATGTAGTTCATTTTTAGGCTCCCCTCTACACTTTTCCTGTTGTTGTTTGATCTTTGGCCGACTTGTAATTGTAATTTTCTTGTTGCTCTTGGTTGACATGTAATGTAATTGATGTAATATCATGTATATATTGTAAACCTAGTTGATATATGGTGTGTGTGTGTGTAACAAGTTGAATGAGGATGTGTAATGCATTATGATGTATATGTAAGCGACTGTAGGAGAAAGAGAAAAAGTTGTAGATCTTGTTTGAATTCAATTTGATCATATCTATAAGACAAAAGGGAAGAAAAGAGTGTGCCTAACTAATTGCTGGAGGTAGTGAACCAAAGGAAAAACTTCTTGAAGGTTGAAAGTGGTGAGTCAATAAGCTGAAGAGAAAACAATTGAAGAAGTTACAAAAGAGTTGCCAAAGAAAAATTGTAATCATCAAAAGAGAAGAGAAAAATAATAATAGTAATCATCAAAAGGATTGAGCTTCATTGTTTAGATTCAAACAGTAGAAGAACTGTCATGCTATAATATTTTCTAAGTTTATTCTCAGTTTAAGGAGTAGTTGGTTCCTTGGGTTGAAGCCTTAAAAAAAAGTTTGTAGGGAGTTGCAACTTCCTTGGGAGTGACCCTAAAACCTTTCTACAGGGAGTAGTAGCTTCATTTGGTTGTATCCCTAAAACAAAGTTGTAACTATGATTCATTTGTGAGGATGGACTAGGGCAGTAGCTCGTAGCAGCTTTTCTCACTATGGCTTTTCTCCTTTGGGGTTTTCCATGTATATCTAGTGTTATGTGGTGTTGTTTATTGTGTTGATCTCTCGTGTTTTTGTTATTGTTGTAAAGATTAAGTTTCAATTTGCTCTAGAGGGTTTGAGTTTTGTTTAAATACTGATTCACCCCCTCTTAGTATTTTAGTGTATGTTCAACATTGTGAAATGGACTCTATGATTTTAGTTTCTCTACTAATAAACATGATTTTTAGATTTCTTCATGGAGATTGGGTGTGACTGACAAACAAATTCTCCATCTAGCCTCAAAGTTTGACTCTATTTCCTTCATGCATATTCCTAGGGAATGGAAAAAAGTGGTTGATGGTTTGGCTAAATGGGCATCTGATGAATCAAAGGAGTGGCCTGTCTAGAACCAGGGTTAGTTAGATTAGCAAAAAAGTTAGTGGCTGGCTCAATTACTTCCTGGGGATAAAAAAATATTAGATGTGCAAGGTTGGTTTGGTTGTATGCTCTTTGATGTTGGGAGGATGGCTGGTGTGGTTGTATTTTGGATCCCTGTGATTTCTAATTTGGGTTTGAATTTGATTTTAGTCTGAAGGTTTGTGGCTTCCAGCTCCCTAGTTATACTTGTATGCTTTTCTTTGAACAATTTTTTTACCCCCGTTTCTTTACAAACAAATGTTACATTCATCAATTCAAAATCAATTTCTTTTCACTCTATTTACTTTATATTTTATTGAAGAAATATTTTATTTTTCAATAACAATACAATAAATTATAAAAAATAATAAACACTTTAATTTTTACTTCACAAGTTATTTCATCTTTTTTTTACAAATATCATTTTTAATATTTATCCAAACAATGTTTACTTCGCAAGTTATTGAATATGATCTAAATGATATTATATATATATATATATATATATATATATATATATAGAGAGAGAGAGAGAGAGAGAGAGAGAGAGAACTCTTTAATGGTTATTTCAAATAGAATTATTTTATTTTATTACATTGTTCGATTTATTTATTATTTGAAGAGCTATTTTATTTTACTTTTGTTTGTAAATTTGTTGAGAGATATCTAAATTATTTTATTTACTTAAGAACTTTTTTTTATACGTAAGCAAGGATTTTATTTTAATTTTAAAAGGAAAGTTTTTACATATTGAACCCTTCGGGCGATATTTACTGAGATGCCCAATCCAAACCAATAGTGAGCCAACCTTGTACTAGCAAAAAACCATCCATGATCAAAAGACCAAAATGTCTGCACAGGGACACGCAATTCTAACTAGAGACAACCAGCCAAAGTTGTGACAATTGCTAAAAACTATTACATTCATACCTAAAGCTAATCGATACACCTTACAGAAACAAAAAAAGATTACTGAGCACAACCATTAACTAGACACCAACCCAAACTTGTCCACCTCCAAGAAGCCGTTAGCATAGACAAAAGCTTTGAAATTTGGAACCCAAACCATGTGGTGAAGGAGGGAGCTTTAGCACCCATAGTAGGTAGTCTAAGCCAACCACCACCAATTCCCTATGAGCGACCAATGCCATGCCTTTCAAATCCAACAGGAAAGGGTAATATTTTATCACCTCTCTTGGCACATAGAGTAGACACATATTCTAGGGGAATTCACATATAGTGTAGCCTTGAGCCTAACCAATAGGTCCATGTAGAAGAGTTTTTTCAACAATGCCTCTCTCTTCCCTAGCCTAATTTCTGAGACAAATGCCAGAAAATGAGAAGTATATCTATGTCAACCTTGTGAGACTCATCGTCCTCCAACTAGATCTTCCCCAAAATCATCTTTACCACGATCAGGATGAGAGTGTCGTATCTCTTTAGCATTTTCTTGAGGTGCTAGTCCGTAATCATTCTACAAAAGCCATCTGCCTACCAAATCTCAATAGTCAAATTGGAGTAGCTGCCCTAGTGCTTGTGAGAGTCTCCAAAGACATCTTGACTATGAACTTCAACCTCTCCATGGATAACCGACAAACCAAAGTTTCTCCACACCAGAACTTCACCACACACAAATGCAATGAAATACCTGACAATGAAAGAAATGAGAGCCTTTACAAAACCTAAGTAGTGTGAGGACGATTGTTGTCAATTCACTCCATAATAGTAATGGCAAGTATTACCCATGCCATGCGTATTGCCAACCCATCTCCACCGTTGAAGCACTAGGTAGCATGCTTGAAGATAAGTAGAAAATCCCAAAGTATCTAAGACATAACAATGCGAAGCCCAAATGTGTTCTTTGTAAATCACCTAACACACTCATAATTATGGAGATATGGTAACTGTTGAAGCGAGCCATTGATGCATGCCACAACATTATTGTTCACACCATACCGTGCCGATCGAGTTGGCTCCACATGGGATGGTTACTGGGTTTTCCAAGTAAGCATGCTAGTTGTAGTCGCCAACCAAAATTGAGGAAACTCGACCTTTCCACAAAAAATTATGTGGAAAGGCGCTCTCCCAACTGTCCACCTATTTTAAAATTATTTTATATTATTTACTTAAGATTTATTTAATTTTTACTTTAAAATTATTAAAGATTATTTTTGGTAAAAAAATTATATTAAAAAAACTAACTATTACAAATTTTAGGTTCTAGATAACAATAGCTATAATTAGAAGGATGAAAACTCAAATTTTCTATTTTGTCGCCATACCCAAGAAATAAATCAAATAATGATCTTGACATAACGTTCATTCTTTAAGGGATGCAAATAAAGATTAAGTTTAGCCATGAAGAAAAAGATGATGAAGTTGCTTATACTTATTCATTTGCAAAGACTCCTGATCAATAAAATGTTAATTATGATCAACTTCAAAATCCCATTTAGCCAAACAATCTGCAATAATATATCATTCCCTAGGTGTATGGACAAAGGAGATAAAATAAAAATGTGGAGTGAGACAAAGAATTTGTTTAGCAATGTTGGCCAATCTCAGTGAAAACTCACACAACTACCCTTTATTTAAAAGAGAAACTAGGCCAGAGAATTCATTTCATAGAGAAATTTATTTCATGCTAACTCACATGCTTTCTCAAATTCCACAAAAATGGCATGTGCCTCCATTTGATATTAGTGCAACACCCCATAGAAGTAGAGAAGAAGAAATAAACTAAACCATCATGATCACAACCCACTTCACCAATACCAACATCACTTGGATTTCCTTGTTAGGATCCATCGGTATTAATTTTTAAAAATCCAAGAAGAGAACACCACTTACCAATATTGTTCACTTTCTCAAAAACCTTCAATTTAGAGCTAGATTGATTATGAGAAGAAAATGCGAGGGAAAACTCTAGGATCTTTGATATACAAGAATTAAAAGGGAAAATATCTTCTTTAAATGAGCATTTGGCTTCAATAGTTTCCTTGATTGAGTTCCTTATTTTTTGGTAGACTTGCATGATTAGACTTTGATGGTCTTGGAATATCCAATGATTCCTCTCTAGCAAGATCTGCCAAAAAAAAATGGACTAGATCTTATTGGTGATTTGAGTTGTGGATCCCAACTCCCTAAGGTTGGATAGTCTCCCAAGTGCCAGGGGTGTCAAACCCAAGAAGAGTATCACAAAACCTATGTTCAAGTTGGGTAATTTAGGATAATTGTTGAAGTGAATAAGGCCTCTAGATTCACTTATGGATCTACAAGGCCAAGGGGGGGTTCCCTAAGGTGTTGTAATAGATATCACCATGAAAGTACATGTTCACTCACCCTGACACAAACCATACTTGTTGCATAGTGCACTCCTATTTCAATTGTCACTTTGTGCTTGTATGTTGGTTTGGGGGAGCTCCAGGTTAGGCACCTTATTAAAGTAGTTGATCTGCCACATAAATATAAATGAGCATGTTTTACAATGACCCTTTACAATATTACATACATTCATACATAGCAATTGAAACAATATAGAAAGGATAAAATTAAAAGGATATTTATATTGATTTATTTTAAGTGTGTAGAAGATGATGGGGAGAAAGATCCAATAATAGACCAATGCCTTTATTTAGTTAGAAAATGAGGTCTTTGAATTCATTTAAAAATGAAGTAATTGAAACCAAGTTGATACCTTAATCAAGACACCACAAAAGACCATGCCTTTCAAAATGCACAGGTAACTTGGGCTCTCAACATACATTTAGAAAACTAATTGATAGGGAGATAAACCCATATCATTACAATAATAAAAATGCAATACCCATATCTAGAATTGTGAATCCTTTGGTCTTGTTGCATGATTCTTCTTTTTGCTAACATCCCCCTCCAATCCAAAAATATCATTTCCCTTGAAAATGAAAATTAATATGCATATATCCATCTACAAGTTTCTAAAAAAGGGAAATGTGGAGATTTGCAAGAGGGCCCTAGATGTAATTGATCTTATGTAGTTGTAGCAACAACCATGTCTTCTTGTTAGAGTCTTAATCATTTATATGCTTCAAACATATCTTGACCATGTCCTTATTGCATTGGTGGATTACGGGAGTCCATCTACTAATTGCATGCGCCACTTTAGGTGTTAGTTTTGCAAAGAAAAGGACTTGGGTGAGTTGGTGGGTAAATAGACGTAGGTAGGTGGGTGAGTTAATTCACACTACACCACTATATTTGGAACTCAAGACCCTTTTAAAATAATATTTAAAAAAATTATATGGGTTACCATAAGTATTTCCATCATCTTGCACATTTTGATGCTCTAAGTGCCTCTTTACTCTACACGGACAATGTTTAGAACTCAAACAAGTTACTTGATGAATGCTACAAGCCTCCCATAGCCCTTTCGATTTTCTTCCTCACATGTCAATACTTTGGTAAAACATTAGGATCCTTTGACACTTGGCGTTAGCACTTGAACCATTATTGACAACCATAATTGGTTCAAAAACCACTTCAAATGTTTGCCAAATGAAATTTCATGTAAGGCCCATAGAATCACTAACTCATCTATTTCAACCAATGACACAACAATTTGTACTCTTTTATCATGACAAGGCTTTTGTGATACACGAACCCTTGGATATCTTTTACTTGTAATTGACGACCCATAACCTTTGATGTCTCTTTGATAGAATATGGGACTCACTTGCTAATGACCATGTTCTTCAACCAATAAAATAATGGGATGAATGTGCCAACTATGTCCTATTCACCTCATTGTGCCGAGATGACACTCAAAGACTCATCAAATTTCATCAACTTTGTAATGTTTCTTTTCTCATTGAGCCTTAAGTGTGAAGGGCCCCACTTCGGTGATTGACACAAACCAATAAGTGGGAGGCAATACAAGAGAAAGAGGCACATAAACATAAAGGCCCACATAAATATCTTATATTTGTTATAAACCACATGCTAACAACAGTGGGTTGGGGCACCAAAATATCCCAAGCAACTACCATAAAAGAGGTCAACGTAGGAGGATGACTCATGCTAGCCCAAAATTTGGATAAAGAGGTGACACAAATGATAACATGTTCCACCTCTTCCACCATTGCCTTCAGACATCTAAAGAGAAAGGACATTGAACGAAAAGGAGCAATATTTTCTTCACTAGTGCCATGAAACACACATTTGGAAGGGCCATGAAATCCACATTTTTTGATATCATCCTAGATTAAGCACTTGTTTTAACACAATATTCAAATAAAAATATTATATTTGGGCCAACTAAATTTATTCCAAATTTTTTCCACGAGGGAAACTATCTATTCTCACCTTTCTTATATTCCAAAAATTGATAACCAAGAGTAATTGAATAGGATCCTTTTGGATTGTGGCTCCATGCAAGAACATTCGTGCCCTCCAAGGAACAACAAGGGTGATTGCCCAAAATGGAAGCAAGTATAATACTTGAGTGTCAGGCAATCCTCCTATAGGTCAATTATTGCGTTCCTTCAAATGAAATATTTGGGAATTTCCTAGACATATAGGACACTTAAAATCTCCAATTTTAGACCACCCCCTACCTTAAAAAAATTTACTCAATGTTGATTGAAAAAATATTTTATTTTGTTCACTTATGAACTAGAGTTTTTATATATATAGTTTTTGTTAACACACTCATGTCATTACACTTCACCTCTTCCTACCACTATAATTAAACCTCTTTATGTAACTCTTGACATAACTAAATTTATGATGTCCCCTTCAACTAAATATTTAATACAGAAAACAATTTTCAATTTAATTTATTTTATTTTTAAAAATATTTTAACTTACAAATTAGCTCTTCTCTAAGCTGGGACAAGGGAAAGCCTGGCCCTGGTTTTAAGCCCAACCAAAAGGCAAATTTAGTCCCTAAACACCTCAGAATGCCCACTTAATTCCCGTCATTTCACAATTGAATTTTTCGTCACTCGACGCTCTTAATGTATTTTTCGCGTATTTAAAAACAGCGCCATCGGTCCCATTCTCTTTCGTGTCCATTTCTTTCCTTTTCCTTAGTCCGTAGTCACATTTCTTACATCGATTCCAAATATCTGTTGAATTGAATAATAATTATTTTTAAATCCGTCTATTGACGGTAAAAAAAAGCCAGGGTTTCTGATTTAGGGCACAGACTCAGAGGAAAAAAATGTCTTTGTAATGGAAGGATTAATGGCAGCACAAGTCGGGCGTAAAGAGTGGAGAATGGTGACTGAAATTTCAGGTGGGCGGGGGGAAAGCAATAACAATAGTACTAATAGGCCCTTTGTGGAGGGAAGTAATGACAACAATAGCAGGAGGGGAACAATTAGGTCCTCCAGGAGTAATAGTAATAGTGGAAGTGTTAACGGCAATATGAATCATAATAACAGTAGCTGTAATGGGCTTTTTCATTCTGGGGGAAGTAGCGAGCATTCTAGTGATTCCAGTGAATCTGGGACGGCAAATTTGATGGTTGGTATCGGCAGCTTGGCTTCTCGCAGGCAGAATATCAGCCCGCCTGAGGATGCTACAATTTATGAGGTATTGTTATAATTTATGCCCTCTTTGTTTTCACTTTGTTCCATTCTGGTCACAATTTCAATTTCAATGGACACCCGTTTTGTAATAGGTTATCATTGGTTGAATTACTTTAGATGCTCACTTTGCATTTTTAAATTACTTTATGGTTGCATGTTCAATCCCTTGGATACTCATTTTTTTGCCCTGTCATTGGCTTGGGGTCACAGGTTCAACTCCCATGTACACACATTCTGTAATAGAATGTTACATGCTAATCTCCTTGGGCGCCCTTTTTTTATGTTACTTTGAGGTGGCGGATTAATTCTTTTAGTACAACCATTTTTTGTTTCGTGTAATAGGAGGCTATAGTTTGGATTCCCATGGACACCCCCTTTTTTGGGATTACTTTGACGGCACATATACATTTGCAATCCCTAAGGAGACGATTTAGTAGTTATTGTTTGAATTTATGCCGAGTTTTGTAGCTTCTTTTTTTGTTGCTCATAGTTCACAGTTTACATCCCGAATGATAATGGTTTTGTTATATTTATACTTTGAGGTGGCGACTATTAGGTACTTTTTTAGGGTGCTTTTAGGTCACAGATTCAAGTTTACATAGATACCTTTTTTCTATTGGTTTGTTGCTTTAATCTTTCCTGTTTAATTAGTGGGAAAACCATTTTGGAATTTTCTATGATAGCACGTCACAGGTATAATTGTAATATCCATCTATTTGTGTATTTTGGGTTGATTTGAGGTCACAGATTTTATCACTATGGACAGCCATTATGCATAACAGGAGGTCAAAGATTCAGTTATCTTTGACACGCATTTTTTGTTTTGTTACTTTGAGGTCATAGATTTGATTCCTATCCACACCCGTTTCATGTTTGTGTAATTTGCCATAGGTTCAATTCCAGGGACTTACATCCTGTCTTTGTTTTGATGGTTTAAGG
The DNA here is from genome assembly GCA_007258455.2 of Sequoia sempervirens. Taxonomy (NCBI): domain Eukaryota; kingdom Viridiplantae; phylum Streptophyta; class Pinopsida; order Cupressales; family Cupressaceae; genus Sequoia; species Sequoia sempervirens. The sequence continues at coordinate 304,520,044 of VDFB02075321.1, forward strand.
CAACTGCTTAAATTCATATGGAGATGCATTTGGTGCTGTTTGAAATATGGGTCACAGTTTAAAACCCTTTGGATGCCCATCTTCTGTATTTTAAATTTTTATTACCTTAAAGTCACATTTTACATTCCTCCAAACACATTGCACGTTGCAGGTTTGATTCCCTCTTCTACTGCATATTTTTTCCTCCTTTAGTTGGATATGCCAGATTTTGCCCCATTCTACAATTCATAAAGCATTTTTCTAATTCATACCCTTTTGTTGTTGGTTTTTTACTTTAAGTCAGGGGCTCAATTCCTATAGACATACATTTGCAATAGGAGGTCACAAGTCCAGTAACTATGGATGCCCACCGTGTATTGTTTTGTTTCTTTGAGGTCACATGTTGAATCTATGTGAACAATGATTTTGTGCCTTTTGTTCAATTAGCTGAGGCTAGAGGCTCAATCACCATGGATGCTTATTTTGTAATAGGGGGTAGACACATGTTTTGTATTTTATGAGATCACAGGTTCAATTCCTGTGGACAACTATTTTGTGTTATATCATTTTATGCAATCGGAGGTCATGGCTTTAATCTCTATGGGCAGATATTGTGTGTTTTTTCTTGTGCTATTTTGGTTATTTGAGATCATAGGCTCAATTTCCCTGGATGCTGATGCTGTAATAGGATGTCCCAGGTTTCATTCTTGTGACTTCCAGTGCCTTTTAATGTTTTGCTGCCTTAAGTTGGATATAACAGATTTTGCTCCTTTCAGTCACACCTGATTTGGTAAATTCCCATGTACACCTTTTTTTAATTGTTACCTTGAGGTCACAGGTTCAAATTTCAACCCCATATTGTTAGTTCAAGGTCACATGTTCAATCCATATGGTCAAGCCATTTGTTGTTCTTTCGTGTTTGAGGGGACATGTTACCCTTTTTCAACCATTTTTGTTATTGTTTTGTTGCTTTGATGTCACTGGTGCCTGCCCTAATGTTGGGTTATTATTTTACTCTGATGTCACAGGTTCAATCCCCATGGCCATGTTCTGTTTTTTATAACCGGTGGTTGCAGGTTTGATACCCGTGAACAACAATTGGTATTTTCATATAATAGGTCTTAGTTCAATCACTGTGGATACTCATTTTGTTCATTTTTTTTTGTTTCTATTAATGCACAGTTTAACTCCTTTATGCTCCCATTTTGTGATGTATAATAGGAGGTCATGTTATTACTGTTCATGGGTGCTAAATTTTCTGGTTTTTTTTGAAGTTAACTTTTAGTTCACATTTTCAACCTCCATTAAACACCTATTTTGAACATTTCTAATCGGAGGTTGAAGGTTTGATTAACATGACTTGCCCTGATTTTTTAATGTTCTTACACCTTTTATTGGATGTAGCAGATCTTACCCTCCACTCTTTTTTTTGATAGTTGGAAACTTGCATGGCTTGATATTTGATAATGGCAGCATTACTGTATTATTGCTCCATGTGCTTGAAAATTATAAAAGAATAATCACCGTATTATTATTCCATGTTATGTAGGTAGCCAGCTCTTTAGTTTGTCCCTGAGGCTATCGTCGTGGTGATTGTAGATTTTGGCCCCTTTTAATTAATAGTTGTCAGGGTTAAATTCCATAAGTTGCAACGCGCTATTTTTTTTGCTACCTCTTTGCTTGCACAGAAGTCACAGATTTAATCTCCACAGACACCTATTATGTTGTTTTTATAACAAGGGTTGCAGGTTCAATAGGCTTATTCAGTGATTTTGAGTCTTTTTTGTAATAGTAGGTTGCAGTTTTACTCCCCATGGAGACCCATTTCTGTGTTTTTTATAACATGGGCTGCAGTTTCAATCAGGCATCCACTGACTCCTATATAATATGGAAACTCTCATGTTCAATCGTCACAGACACCTTTTTCTTATTATTAGTAGTGGATCAGTCCCTGTGGACACCCATTTTGTATTTTAGGGCTATAGGTCTAATCCTTATGGGGAACTCTTTTGATGGAGTTATGTTGAGGTCACCAGTTGAATCCATATGGACACTCATTTTGTGATTTCAGTAACAGGTCACAGGTTCAATCCCTGTGGATGCTCACTTGTCTTTATTTTTCCACGTTTGAGGTGACAAGTTCAATCCCCTATTTTTTGGTAATAGGAGGTCCCTTGCTCAATCCTCATGGCACCCGTTTGGCATTTTCTTTTTTCTAAAGTAGCAGGTTACATTACCAATTGCCATGGATACCCACTTTCTACTCTTTTTGGTCAGTTTGATGTCTCCTCAATTTTGTTGCTTTGATATTTCATGTTCAATGTTCCAAGTAGGATATCACAAGTTCAACTCCTGCAACATCCATTGATCTTTGAATGTTTTCCTGGCTTTAAGTGACAAATTGTTTTCTTTTCAACATCCTACTGCATAGACACCCTTTTGTTTCATTTGTCTTTATTATCTTTCTTGGTTTTTCACCCTGTTGCTTATGATTGACAAATCTGAGAAATTATAGTGTCTTTGTAGCACTTACTCAGAATTTTGATCTATATGCTGCAACCAGCCTGAAAGCTTCATGTATCTCTTTGCAACTTGAGAGTACATGTTAAGAATAAGTGAAGTATTTTAAATAGTTTGCTATCATTAATTTTTTTAGCAAATAGGCATAGTCTTGAATGGGATTGAAGAAGTCAATTGTATTGTATCACCTGCATGGTACAGGGTTCTTCTTAGTCTTGTGTTTAAATTACTCATAAAATTTGCATATAAATCTTGAAGTATTCAATGTTACTAATTAGTTTTGTTAATATTGTAAATTTTCCTTATCCTTTGCTTGACTCCCGATTTGGTATTTTTACAGATAAAGCATGTGCAGCAGGCTAACATACAGCTGGATAATGATTTAGGTTCTATATCCATTGAATCTGGTCTGAGCAATAATGAGGACTCCATGCAACAGCGCTTGCATGAAATTGTAAGGCAAAGAGAGCAGTTGCAATGCATGGAGATAGATCTTAGAGCACAGTTTATTGCTCGGGCAGATGTGATTCGTATCCAAACTGAATTTGATGAGCAGACAAAACAACATGCTAGCATTGTTGCTAATCTCCAGGTACACATAATTTATTCTTTTACTATTTTATGTGGCTTGAGGTTTAACTACTTAAGGTTTACCCCCTTCTTATTTTGTTTACCTATATTTTGTATTCTATGTTTAGTTTGTATTTCATAACCCTGGGTCATGTTTATGTTGAAGCAAATCTTTGGTCCATTACTATTATAAGAAGGGATTCTGCAAATGCTCTATATTCAATTCACTTGTAGGTACTAGTTTCATGGTTTATCATTCATGTGAATATTCCTGTAATAACAATGGATTTGTTTTAGAAAGATACTGGTTTTATTATTTCTCCTCCCCTAATTATGATGTAGTAATTAAGGGCAATCTTTATTTTGAGATATACTGCCACTCTAGATTTGGTTCCCTTCTAATAATGGAAAGATTTCTTACAGAATAGTTTGTGATATTCATTTGTTGATTTTGGTTTGGTTGCTGTCTAGAATAATATTTACTGTAATTTGTTTTTATTTTACATTAAAAAGAGGATGACTTTTTTCAAATTATATCGTTGTTTAATAGCAGTGTGTATTTCATTACATGCATTTAACATTGTAGCATTAACTCATCGATGAAGTGTAAAGACCAAATATGTTAAGAAAAATGAGTGAACATCATGTCAGAAGCATGCTGTACAGGCTTCTATTGAAATGCTCGGAACTAAAGGCCGAGTCCTGCAACTTTTGAATCATCAGTTTTTGCTGTCAGCTTGGATTATGTTCTAATTTGACCTCATAAGGGTAGGTTATATAAACTTAACATATGCATGATACATCTCAACTGTGTTACTGACCTCCACTATCTGATTAGTGTTAAACTTACCTGTCCTCATCATGTAATTTAAAATTTGCATTTTTAGTAGCAAAGAAATTATCATAATTTTCCAACTTTAGAACTTCTATCACCCAACTAATCTAAAAACAAATTAAAAACCTCTAGGTTTAATTATGAAGTGTAGGATCAGACAGACTTACTAAAAACCTGTAGGCATAATTTTTTAATGGTGAAGAAATTGTTTAACATAAATTTGAACGTTCAGACAGACTTAGTAGTTATTACACATATACTGTTGCATAAACAAGTAAAATGAATGCTTTATTTTTTTGTTAGAACAAAATAGTATGGTTCACTGTTCAAGATAATTAACACTAATTATGGACATGACACTAATTGAAAATTGTGTATGGTAACTTTACATGAATTTCGTCCTCTTTAAGGGCTCTTTTGCCTTTCAACTGAAGAGTTTTTTTCATCTGTTTTGAAAAGTTATAATTATTGCACATGTACCATCTTTTACAGTAAAGTCATTGTCATGTATTTTGTACCTCTAATGTGTTACAGGAGTTATTGTAATTTGTATAAATTTTGCCACTGTTAAGATAAATCCCTATTTATGATTTTATTATATTGGTTATAACAAAGGGTTTCTTAATTTTTCTCTTTTAATTTATGTTTTTATTTAAAATTCTAGTGTGCATGTTGATCTTGTATGTCTTTCTAATGTAAAAGTGAGTAACAAAAATATGGATCAATAACAGGAGCAACTGGAACAAAGGGACCATCATATGCGTGATTTGGAGCAACAGCTAGAAGAAAGACAGAGACAACTTCATGTGAATCAGATAGAGATCAATGAAGCAGTGAGTCAGGTTTTTCACATTTTGTTTTTTGAGCTCATATTTATTACCGTTTATCTGATTTCCTAAACAATAACATGCACTCAATATTCTTCTTTGTTTTGTGTTTTCCAGGTATGGGCTAAAGATGGCCTTCTTAGAGAGCAGAATAATGAACTAGCTACTTTACGGTATGGATATATAAATGAATCTGCCTATGTTAGAGATATTCTGAAATCTTTCAAGACATAGTTCATGGACTTAATATCTATGTGGTGCAAAGTGATTGCAAACATTTATGAAACATTGATGCTAAGTGATCAGTAACATTTTCAACCATCATAACATTTTGATGTTATCAACTTTAAATCATCATGACTAGACTCATCATTTTTTGAACTTCAGAAGGGAATGTGAGACTGCACTTTCTGAGCAGAAAGCAACAGCTACACAATTGGAATCTGAGAGAACACAACATCTTACAGAGTTACAGGATTTGAAGGAACAGCTTCATGAAAAGGAAAGAGAAATCCATGAAATAGAGGAGCAGGTAATGCACATAAGTGTTTTTGAAGGTGTTATTTCTGTACCAATCTGTTTTTAGAACTGCTTTAGTTCATTAGCATGGCCATGTAGTAGTAGACAGATTTTACATGTGCGTTACAATAATTCCAAACTAAGAGTGGAAGAAATAAGGAAATATGATAATATGGGTAGTTCTATCAACATTACAGAATAAATAAGATGAAATTACAGACACCACCTGTATGGAGTTTAAAATGTCTAAACAGATATTGCTAAATGATGGGACTTTCAATTAACTTAGAGATCTAAACATCTTGCTTCTCTATTTAACTGTTTTTATTGTTGCTTTAACTCATTAGCATAACAATATAGTAGTAGAAATGCTTTAACATGAACCTTACAATAATTCATAATTAAGAGTGGCTGAATCAAGGAAGTATACAAACATGGTAAGTTGTATAAACAATACCAGAATAAATACAATGAAAATAAAATACTACATGTAGGGAGGTTACAATGTCTGAACCATATTTATGAGACTTGGACTCGGTGCAGACTTGGCGAGGGTGATTCGACTCAGGACTTGGGACTTGACACCCAGCCCTCGGCGCAGACTTGGCACCCAGACGCGGCGCAGGCTTGGCAAAGTGAAAATCCTAAGAAATTTAGAGATTTTTAAGGATTTGAAACTTGTTTCATGCACCCTTTATTAAATAAACCTTAAAGACACAATAACATCATCAAATAGAAGCTAATTTGATCACATACACAAGTATACATTGATTACATGAGTATAAACGCAAATTGTAGCTGAGCTGCTGAAGGAAATAGCACAGTTAGATATATAGTCAAAGACTCAAATGTATACAAAACTCATGGAATATGAAATCCATGTCATCAAATGTTCCAAACAAATATGAAATATCAAAACAATTACTAAAATTCTATGGCTCAGAGGAGCCTGCATCCTTCCTATGAATGCGTCTAAGATAGGTCTTGGATGATGCAGCAACCATAATCTCAAGTTTGAGGGCAATTGCCCCAACGGGCTTGAGGGGCAGCGCCCTTTGCAGGGGTCGAGGGGCAACGCTCCTAGTGGGGTTTGGGGGCAGTGCCCCCAGCATGCTCCTTGTTGTGATACAAGGTGGGGTCGAGGGGTGGAGCCCTCGCCACCGGGCCCAAATTAAGACCTCCAAAACCATACAAACCTTCATGGCATACATCATTTTGCATTCATAATAAGTAAAAAACCAAGTTTTAACTTTAAATTTTATGTTTTTTTGCACTTTTCAAACCTGCCTGTGCTAATCTGCTTGACGGGACTCACCCGGACTTGGCGAGTTTGAGAGACTCGACAAGTCTCACCAGGACTTGTCCGGACACGGTTGAGTCCGAGTCCCCTAAATTCGGCTGGAGTGACTTGACTTGGGACTCGCTGAGTCTAGGTGTGTCCCCGAGTCTCATTTCTCTGCTCTGAACAGACCTTGTGGAATGTTTGAACTTCCTATTACATGGCATCTCCCAAAATCTGGAACTGAAATTTGGTGTTCTTGTGCTTCTTAGAACATTCAACAGCCCTAGGAAACCATGGTCTTCTTTACATGAAGCCATAACAATGATGAGTGGGCAGTGGCTAATGCTTCTCCACCTACTCATGAAGATACAACACTCATGTGACAATCATGCAATCCCCATTCAGAGTTAAGAGTGGCTGGATTGAGGAAGTATGATGATGGGTTTAGTTATATCTACAGCAGAGAATAATTAGAATGTAATAATAAACACCTACTTTAAAGAGATCAAAATGTCAGAGCAGACCTTGCTAAATGTTTGATATTCCAATTGAAGACAAGAACAATTATAGGAGTATTTGTATAAAGAAAACAATACTAGCAACCCATAGTTCCTGAAGGAATAAGCCCAAAGAGCACATAACCTACTAAATGTTTCATCAAATGTCAAAATTTTGAATAAATAATAATAAAAGAACAAACTAAAAATATTTGAATAATGGGTGATGAAGATGGGTGGTGGGAATGGGATTGGAAAGGTGAGGGAAGGAAGCTGGCAGGAACCTTCTAGCAGGGGATGGGAGAGCTTGCCTATTGATGAAGGGTGGTGGATGGGTATTGAAGATGAACAGTGAAGGCTGCAACTTAACCACAAATAAGATTGCAATCAACTAAACAAACAAAGAAGGTTGCATAGAGACATGGAGGATGAATTTGAATACTGGCATCTCATGGGATATGACAATTTCTTATTAAAACCTTGGAAATAATATGGTTGTGGTCTGGTACATCTGTGTGTGTGTGTGCATATTTAATTTAAGTATGAAGATAAACCAACACAAGAAAGCTTGATGAACTGAAAACTTTGTGAATCAGAAGAAATTGCACTTGGTAGTTGTTGAAATTTTATTAGATGATGAAGAGATAGGAGTCCCTACAAATAGGAATTATTTCTTACAATCATTGAGGACCTTTCTCATATTAAATGACCAAGTGCAATGATCATGTATCCATGTATAGATCTATTCCAAGATGACAAGAAACTTTGGTTTTATAACTTTATCCAGTAACTTAACTCCACATCTATTCCTGAAAACGGACCCAAAGACAAATTTAGGGACGACAAAACATTGTAACTGAAGTAATTAATTATCCTCTGTCAAGGAATTGCATTCCATATGTTATTCTATGATCACTTGAACAAATATACTGTATTCAAATGATGCTGCCAGGCTTCTTTATGGGAAGAAATGAATTTTGCTGATAATTTCTACTAGAATTTCTCATGTTCGAGCATCAATATCTCCATCAGAAATTCCAATTCCTGATATCCTTCAAAATTTTCAGCTTTTGATTTTGTGAACCTTACATAATCATTAAAAAATAAAAGGTGAAAGTCTTCATGTTTTTAAATGTCCTGTTCACTTTATTGTGCTCAAATCATTACATTCCATTATTGGATTTCCCAGAAATCAGCTCGAGGCTGAACCTACAACCCATAACTGGAATTAACATTTCACACCATTGGTGGTAAATTTTTAATAATTTACGGTGCAGACTTATTTGTTTAATCTTGAATTTTTTAATCATAGTCCATTTGTGTTGATAACTAGAATGATTATTTGTTGAAATTTGTTATACTTTGTTTTCCAACTTTGATTCTTATACAAAATTTGCTCTCTATATCTTTTATATTTTGCAGAGGAGGACTGCACAAGAAATGCTTTTATATAAGGATGATCAGCTACGAGAAATTCAGACATGGCTAGCGCGCTTACAGGAGATGGATGCTATTCATGTAAACAACAGTCATAATTTGCAAGTAGAGCTGAGAGATCGTACTGATCATATGAACCAATTATGGTTAAATTGCCAAAGACAGGTTGGTTCAGAAATGATTTAGTGGATATTTTTTAATGCAATGCTTGATGAGCAAGGAACTCTTAACAGTAATAATGGCAGGAGGCAGTCGCAGTCTTTAAAATTTTCATGTTGTACTTGAGGCTTTTTTAGTTTATAGATATAGGATAGAACTTACAGGAGGGTTGATTTTGCTAATAGTTTCTACTGTTGGTTTTTGCTATGTGCATAGCTGGCAGATCAAGAGAGATACTATTTACAATCCATTCAGCATCTACAGATTGAGTTAGCTGAAGCAAGAGAACAAAGTCAAATTTTCAAGGATAATGCCAGTCTGAATCAGACTGAATCAAAAGAAAAGAAGCAATCATATTCAGAAAACAAAGGGGGTAATCAATATAATGTAAATGGGGATGCAGCTTCAAAGACAAGCAAAAATGGAAGTACATTGGTGCTGAATAACCAAGCTAAGGCTGGAATGATACCAAATGGCAAAATAGATGGAGCTACTCCTCTTATTCTTGTCCGTGATGTGCCTCCTAAGGTAAGCTTTAGGAAGGTTTTAATTGTACGATAAAATGGTTGTTTGTTTTAATATCTCATGTCCAATCAGATGGTAGAATCTGACAGTGTTTCTTCCATTGTTTTCTCCATGGTTTTAGATAACATGCTGTCCTGACAAATATTGCCTGGTTTACATCTAAAAGTTAAAACTAAAGTCTAAAAGTATGAATCATGTTTTTCACACAATTAGATAGTATTTAAATGTGAAAGGATCATGGATGTATTGCAAATGCCTTCAATAATTAGGCAACCTGAACAATATAGTGCAAAAAAACTTTAGAATTATGAGATGTTCTGCATTTTTAGAATATTTCACGTGGCTTTTTAGTTTCCTATGCTAACCTTTACAGCATCTCGTAGAACAGGTTTGATAATATCCTCTTAGAACATCTTTGGCAATACCTGCAAATTAGGAAATGAGTAGCAATTATAGATCCATCTGGTTGAATTCATGCTTATTAAGAGAGTACTGCTGATGATATTATCTTGTTCAAAGCAAGGTGCTTAGAAACATCATCTTGCTTCATCAGAATCCCCTTAGGAGAGTGATATTTATTATTAGTTGAATAGTTCTGCAGTTGCACCATTTGTTTTCCAAGAAACTCATTCATGAGTGTTATGATTTAACTTAGTCTAGTTGACTGAATACAGATTTGAACAGTGACATTGGTACGCCATTTGATCCAGATATGGAAAATTATCAGAAAATCTTGGATATTATATGGTTTTCATGCAGTGTTTATTGCTATTTTATTGGGTCCCTTTGGAACCCCCTCGTACCTTTATGGGTTTGCTTCGGGTTTGGGTCCCATTGCTTCCTCTTTGGGTTTGTCGAGGGTCCCGCCTGGGCACCCTGGGTTCCTCTCTGGGTTGCCCCCAAACCCCCATGAGGAGCGTTGCCCCTCAAACCCATTGGGTGCATTGACCCCAAACCTTCTTTAGGGGTGCTGATCCTCAACTCCATTGGGGTATCCACTCCTATATCTCCACCAATCATTAGGATCTCTTGTCATGTAAGAAACTTGATTACAATGAGGGGATGACAAGGAATTAGGATCTAACTCTTGAGTGTGTTGACTTAGATGTCATTGTTGCACAACTTTGTAGTGATCTTTTTAGATAAGGCATCTTGTATGGTATATGGCTAGTGGAAGTGGCATTGTAATTCATTGTGGTTCAAGTGAAATTGAACCAAATGTTGACTTTGATGCTTTTGATGAAGAGCAATATGAAGATTATTAAATATTGATTGTAATTTTCATTGTGTATTGACATTTGACAAATCACTAAATTATGAATTTATGAGTATTTTCATTTTCTTAAATTATGAGGTGTTTAAATATTTTGTTTATTGACAATTATGAGGTACATATGTACATATGAATTTATATTATACATATATATACATATAAATGTACATACATACGTATATTTATATGTATAAAAGATCCAAATGAAGCTTTTAACATGGCTACCAATTTCTCTGCCTGAACAGGAAAGATTTGGCCTCTGCAAATCTGTGATTCTGTACCCATGACTGACTGATCTTTGTTAGATTAACAATTTCAGCTTCAGTCAAACATGTTCAACTGATTTGACTGTGGTTGAATGTCGCCCAGTGAATGATTCGTTGATCACTAACCTGGAGATTCTCCTATAGCTTTCTTCTGACTTTGTGGACTTTCGATGTCTGAAATTTTTGTAGCTATCCTTCAATGGAATAATTTCTTACCATGTTCGCTTTCTTGGACATGTCATGTAACCAGCTTCATGGGTTGCTCCTTGTTTATGGCTGTCTTCTTGTTGGTTGTCTACTCTCTTGGAGTCTTTTCAATTCTTTTAATTGTAATCATGGCTTAAAGCACATGCTGACCCGATGTGTACTATTGTAGAATCCATTTCAAGCATACAAGTTTGCAACCTATCCAAGGGCTACAAATATTCTTTCTCCTATACTTAGTGAATTCATCAATATAAATGATTTTAAAATTGAAAATAAAAGTGAACATGCCAAATTGCAAATGCCCAAAAAACATCTATTCTAGGTGTTAGTCCACAGCAACTTTCGATATGCATTTCAAAATGGGAACAGCTAAATACCAACTCTCAGCAGCGTACTGTTAGACCACTAACATGCAACCAGATCGCAACATATTTAAACAAAGGCGATTGAAATAAAGGAAGATTATTAATAGCAATTACATGATTATCAAATAGGCCGACCCAGATTAAAATAATTGCAGGCCGACTCAGATTAAAATAGTTAAATTGGCAGTGACTATTAAAAAAGGAGGGGTGTCAACTGAGGTAAGAAGAAAGGCAGCACTTAGAAATAAAGATAACAATATTAAGTTTTAATCAAAAAGTCATGACCTTTGAGGGGAGATCTCTATTCTAAGGGGTGAATTATTTCATTTAGATATGAAGATATAAAAGGGAGATCAATTCCTTGGTAGAGAGCATCAAGGAAGTGGATGATAAAGTGAATGAAATTGGAAAAAGGAAAATAAGAAATTGAAACATAAGATATCTGTTGGAGATATGTATTGTTTCAGCAAGAATATTATTGGGAAGTAAGTTGAGAATGTAAATTAAGAATAACTATATATATATCATAATTGCATAATGATATTTTATTACCAATTAATTGAAGTGTTTTGCAACTAGGGAGGCCGATCAACATTTTGAGTTCATGAGAGATGAAGTACTGGCCTTTCCTTCATCAAGTACGCCACCCCTGAGATGGAGTGCCTGTGGGCTAGGAGGTGTTTGAGTGCTCCTGGACTTGTTCAGGAAGGCAGTCTTCATGCATCTTATCAAGCATGTCACTCCGAGATGGAGCACTCATGGGTTGGGAGGTGAATGTGTGCTTTTGGGCTTGATCAAGGAGGATGGAGTGCCTCCAAGGTGGACTGAGAGATGGAGTGGACTTGAGATCCTACCATGTTTGTGGTTGTGAGGCGGATGAGTGTTCCTAGGCTTGAGGGACTTCTCAAGTACGACACCCTCGAAATGGAGCGCTTGTGGGCCGAGAGGTGTATGAGTGTTCCCGAGCTTGAGGGTCTTCTCAAGTACACCACCTTGAGATGGATGGACAAGGATCCACCTTTGCTCTCGCAATACAAGGACAACCATCCTCAAGATTGTGGTTTGCAAGTACTTCAAGTGAATTCCTATTATGATTGGCTATAGGAATATGCTTCGGAATAACCATTAACGATGTTAAGATTTTTTGAATCCAAATGTTAATGATGCTATGAACTATAGATCTAACTATTAATGATGCTTTAGCTATGATGTACTGCTTTCAATGTTATAATATTTTGTGTTAATTTGAATATAACCATAAAGTTTATACTTGTTATTACTGATATCAATTTTTAGTGATTATTATTGTTTTGCAGGCCTAAATTTAGGAATATTCCAAAAGGGGACGTTATAATTAGTATTAGAGCTTTGATCCTACTAGCTTGAGGATAAAAAAATATGTATATGCCTAGGAATTTCAAACCAAGCCTATGAGACCTACATGTTCTTCCGGTTATAAGTTATTAGCTTGTAAGATTCCCAAAGAAGGAACAATCAATCATTCTCTAACAACTCAACATATTTACTAATAAAATACAACGATATAACTTGGCTTTCATTTCTCAAATAGAAATCCACATGTTGCCATCACTAGTTGTCACTGGAACTTAAGCATAACTAAGATACAAAGATGGAATTAGATTTATTTCCATAGTATCTTACTTCAAATTTCAAGATATAAGTGCACAAAGATATCATCTTGGCCTAGGACTGTCAGTCTCTTAAAATGCCAACCAATTAAAATCCACAAAGTCATGACTACGTACTTGAACATGGAGTAGGCCATTTTGAATCTTCGACGCATCCAATGCTCCCATATTGACCAATCAAAAAGATTTGGACAACACCTCATAAATAGTGCTTGACATATTGGCAGTTCTTTAGCAACTTTATTCTTATAATCATACAGGTGATATCAAAACAAGTGAGATAATAGCACCCAAACTTCAACTAGTCGACGATAGCTAAGCTCTCTAATCAATATTGATTAACTCAGTGATTACAATCAAATTCAAGGCTAAAGGAATCTCAAACCCATCTACGGATAAGACTTACCATTGGTAAAGCCTAAGACACCCCAATAAAGAAATTGCAGTCATCATTGATTAGAAAGAATTGTAGGGCTGCAAAATGTCCTTTTGTTTCTTCTCTTTGAGTATGAGAGAAAACTTGTCTTAAATTACAAACCTTGCTAGTTACCAACTCTTGGTTTTGTTATTAAGAATTATTGGAAAATAGAAGTACATAAGCTTGAAAAATATTGGACAATAAGTTGTCCTCATACTTTAGAGGATGTTATTAGCCTTATTGGTAGTCAAGTTGAGGCAAGTATACTAACAAGTTAACAACCGCTCTCCAAGGACTTGTAGTATAGAGTCAAACATAACCAAGACAATCATCACTAATTGTAGAGTCCTCAATTCCTATTGCTTGAGGACGAGCAATATTGGGAAGGATGGACTATCATGCCTCTACCATGCAACCAAATCACAACATTATTAAACCAAGGCAATTGAAATAAAGGAAGATTATTAATAGCAATTACATGATTATCAAATATGTTGACCCAAATTAAAATAATTGTAGGCCGACTTTGATTAAAACAATTAAATTGGCAGTGACTATTAAAAAAGGAGGGGGCTCGATTGAGATAGGAAGAAAGGCAGTGCTTAGAAATAAAAATAACAATATCAAGTTTTAATCAAAAAGTTGCGACCTTTGAGGGGAGATCTCTATTCGAAGGTATGCATCATTTCATTTAGATATTAAGATATAAAAGGAAGATCAATTCCTTGGGAGAGAGCATCAAGGAAATGGATGATAAAGTGAATGAAATTGGAAAAAAAGAAAAGAAATTGAAACATAAGATATTTGTTGGAGATAAGTATTGTTTCATCAAGAATATGATTGGAAGTAAGTTGAGAATGTAAATGAATAATAACTATATGTATAGATCATAATTGCATAATGATATTTTATTACCAATTAATATAGTAGATTCCTTTAGCAATCCATTTTGAATTTATTGAAGTGTTTTGCAAAATATTTGTTGGAGATAAGTATTGTTTCATCAAGAATATGATTGGAAGTAAGTTGAGAGTGTAAATTAAGAATAACTATATGTATAGATCATAATTGCATAACGATATTTTATTACCAATTAATATAGTAGATTCCTTTAACAATCCATTTTGAATTTATTGAAGTGTTTTGCAAAGGGAGGTTGATCAACCTTTCAAGTTCACAAGAGATGAATTACTAACCTTTTCTTCATCAAGTACGCCACCCTTGAGATGGAGCGCTTGTGGGCTAGGAGGTGTATGAGTGCTCCTAGGCTTGTTGAGGAACGCAGTCTGTTGTGTCCCCAAAATAATCTAAATCGAGTTGGAGGGAAAAATGTAAAAGTGTTTTTAAACACTAATTAAATAATAATATTTAATGATAAAATAAATTTAAATTATTGGACAATAATAGTTAAATTTATAGGTCCAACCTATTTGGTTGACCCATTTGGGAAGGCATTGCTGATTTGCTATATATCTAAGCTCGAGTCATTATGGAGATCATCAGGAAATCACGATTTGGGATGTAGTCTTTGCTGAACAAGGACAAAAACCCCTGAGTTAGCTACTAGGTGAGATGTCAACCTCACTTTGGGATATCATGAAATCCATTCTTTCTCATATTCTACAGTTTGAAAATATACTTGGCATAACAGGTTGGAACCAGTGTGTGAGCGATTGACTTACGCAATCTGGCCAAGTTTAAGGCTTTGGCCGCCATTCTCTCAACCAACGCATTGTTGTTGGAGGTTCAGGCAGATTTCCAAAGTGGAGACTAACTAGAACACCAATGCTAGAAGGAAGCACGAGAGCTACTCGAGACAACATTGAACCAACCTTCATATCAGTTCAAACTAAATTTTGGAGACATGTGGAAATTAACAGGAGCTTCTTAGTAGCGCGTCGAAGGTCGCGCCATTGAAAGGGAGCGAATCTTTAGTTAACCATTGGTAATCAGATCACCCATGACATCATCAAGTAAACTGTCTCAAGGAGGTTGTCGCTTAATCACTCATCCTTTGAGCTTGAATATATATATATATAAACAATGTTGGTCTTTGGGCGATTGGCTAGAGCTATTTTGTCTGTTGCTGGTCATCTTGTATTTCTTAGTATTTAAGTTGTAACTCTTCTTGCCAGATATTAAGTCTCCTATATATTTCCGAGATACTGTTCAGCCTATTTTTTACTGTGCGTGATCATTGATTATTGGCATTACTATCCTGAAGCGGTGACTAACATTGATATTAGACGGTTCGCTTGTCTGAGATTTATTTAATTGTGGTGTTGGTTAGATCTGAATCTATCTCTGAAGTATCGCTATTACTGCTGCGTGAACTTGTGAGCATTTGTTTAGGCTTTGTGCTGTGATTATTGGCATTACTATCCTGAAGTGGTGACTAACATTGATATTGGACGGTTCGCTTGTCTGAGATCTATTTAATTGTTGTGTTGGTTAGATCTGAATCTATCTTTGAAGTATCGCTATTACTGCTGCGTGAACTTGTGAGCATTTGTTTAGGCTCTATGTTGTGCAAATATAGTTTAGTTTGTGAAATCTGCCTTCATTGTTTGTGTGTCAACTAAATCGGGGTTCAGAGAAATACATTTCTATTCATAACGTGGACGGGCTCCTTACACAGTCTTCATGCATCTTATCAAGCAATGTCACCCCAAGATGGAGCACTCATGGGCTGGGAGGCGAATGTGTGCTCCTGGGCTTGATCAAGGAAGATGGAGTGCCTCCAAGGTGGATTGAGAGATGAAACGGACCTAAGATCTTGCCATGTTCGTGGATTGGGAGGCAGATGATTGCTCTTGGGTTTGAGGGACTTCTCAAGTATGCCACCCTCTAGATGGAGTGCTTGTGGATTGGAAGGCATAGGAGTGCTCCCGGGCTTGAGGGTCTTCTCAAGTACACCACCTTGAGATGGATGGACAAGGATCCACCCATGCTCTCACCAAGGACAACCATCCTTGAGATTGTGGTTTTCAAGTACTTCATGTGAATTCCTAATATGATTGGCTATAGGAATATGCTTAGGAATAACCATTAATGATGTTAAGATATTTTGAATCCAAATGTTAATGATACTATGAACTATCAATCTAACTATTATGATGTTTTAGCTATGATGTATTGCTCTCAATTTTTAGTGATTATTATTGTTTTGCAGGCCTAAATTTAGGAATATCCCAAAAGGGGACATTACAAAGGAATACTTGCAACAACCAAAAATTTAAAGTGTGTTATATGCACAAGGAAAATCAGGCTATGGTGTCAATCTGATTTGTAATTAGGGTGGATTGTTCACACCTTGATTTCATCAATATGAATATTGCATTCACTATGTTGTTGCTCATTAGTTCTAAGTTAAAATATAGCAACATGGAGGGAAGAAACCAATAAAGATAGGAGACATTCTTATTATCCAAAACTATTGCATTTTAGTTGTTAGAACTTGTAGGATCTTAACATAAACAAGTAATTTGTACAACAACACAAGCACAAGATGACATAAACATAATTTGAGAACACCAATGTGGGAAAAACTCCAGCATTAAGAACTCATCATAAAAATTCAGTTTTTACAAGATAGTTCCCTTCAAGGGTCTTTCAAGGACACATCTCTACTAGCATTCCCAGTAGTACATAATTTAGTGAAATCCAATGACTACATGCAATCACCCTCTCTCAAAAAACATGCCATTGCACTTATACTTTAATTAATTGCCTTAGTGAAATCCAATGATTACATGCAATCACACTCTTAAGAAACATGCCATTGTACTTGTACCTTTAATTAATTGCCAATAACCCTAAGGTTTAGCATGACTGGAATACAACTCTCAAGAGAATCCTATCTCTCACATTCCTTCTTACCCCCTAAAGGATGAATTTCTTCATAGCTTACATGATACATCCAAAGAAACCCTCTCAAGAAACACTAAATGGAATTCTATCTCTAAATGCAAATAATCATAGGACTTAGAATGAGTAAAATACAATTCTCATTGTGAACTCTCTCTCAATCATTTCATCGAGCTTTCTTCCTCCTCAATGGAAGGAAGAAGCTTAAAGGGAATGCATTACTAAGAGAAAGAACCTATTGGCATCTACTGCAATGATTGTATTTATGCTAGAAGGTTACTTGAGTTGACAATGAATGAAAGTGATGCTTTCTATGTGTTGGAGGAGGAGAACAGTGTCAAGCTTTCGGATGAAGTTTCACTTTTGTCATTTTGTCCTATATGGGACATGTTTGATAAAGGTCAAACTTGCCAACTTTGCATGGTCCAATCATGATGAGTTCAACTGTGATTGAACTTGTTGGGTGAAGACATTCTTCCACTATTTCCTTTGTTTTCTCCTAACTTCATGTTTTTCTGTTTCTCTGTCTATATTTCTCTACCATTTCAAAGTAGCCATGTATATCTATGTTGAACTCTTATATCTACTGAGTAAATTAAATTTGATCCGCTGTGTTTTATCTTTGATGTTTATCTATACTGTATATTTTCTTGAAGGCCTTCATGAGGAGACCTCCATCTCATCATCGTTGATTGGGACAACTCTACTCTACCTTTTCACATATCATTTTGGACTCACTACATATGCATCCATGAGAAAAGGGGTGTGCAATTTCTCCCACTTTTGTTGACCAATGGGCTGAACATACATGTGGTAGAACTCTAGGTTGGGGCCTCTCTCACCAGTGACGTCCTTCATTTGGCCAGTTATGTCAATAATGCAGTTGTAGATCTCCCCAAGACTAAGATTTTCAGAATTTCCATATTTGACAATAAGGATAATTGAGAATACAAAACAAGTGATTTGATGTGTCTGATGATATTTAAAATGATCAAAATAATGCCAAGGAGGTGTGGTGTTTGCAAAATCAAAATGTGCATCTCCGTTGCATCTGCCACAACCTTCTTGATCCTCAATTTTGTTGATGTCCTTCTGATCATTGTTCATTGCATTCAGAGTACAAGGGATCCAAAAGATATTACTCTGCTGGTATGCACACATATATTGCATGGGACTACATTTTGAGGATCAACCTCCTTAATGTCATTTCTTACAAAATGGAACTGAAACTTTACATGCTTGTTTTTTTCTAAGTGGTCAATTGCCTAAAAGAAGTAAGGCCCATCTTTACATGAATAATATTGAAGGGTGGGCAATGTCTAATAAATGTCAGCTATTTATAATGTTGCTGCAGCCATGGGAGATTAATATGGTCTTCATCTCCTTAATTAACACATTCACCTTGGAATTATGTTCGTCCAAGTTAGTGGCACAAAATTTTGTCTCCCAGAAGCCACATAACTACTATTTGCTTTGAATACCTTAGTCATAGCCTTCTTGAAGTAAGGAGAGCGAGCAATGTGGAACACAATTGACAAAAGAGGTTGTGAAGGTCATTTTCTGCCTTGTGTAGAGCCAATAAATTATATATATCCATAATTGGATTGAAAGTTGAACTTGTGGCCCTTATTTTACCCTTAGGCTCCACTCAACTTGCCTAAAAAGATGGAAGTGGACCTATAGGACGTGTTGGACTAGAAACCTGCTTGGAAGTCCTAAATGGAGGGGTTGACGCAGATGAAGAGGATAAATCTTCTTGAAACAACCCAAATTCTTCCTTTTGGTCAAGTGCAAGCTCCTCACAAGCTCCAATCTCTTTGACAGCGACATTGAAGATAATGTGCATTGGCCTTGGTAATGCTGCCATGGTAACTAAGAGAGCAAATATTACATTTCCAATGCTGACTGCCCCCCTGCTCTAGTAACTTTGTTTGTATCATGATGGTGAGTAATTGTTGCAAGGGATTCTTTTGGCTAAATGGCCCCTTGGTCTATTGGGCCAACAAATTAGAACATCAATCAAACTTCTGGGCCATCTCTTCCATTTCCTCGTAATTCTCATAATGGTAATTCTTGTTGGCATTGCAAAAGGAAAATAACAATAAACAAAAAACAGCAAGATGTACTAAAATACATGTTCAGCCCATTTAAGGTGCATTTTTTAAAGTTCAACTTCAAAAAGATAAAAAACAGCATTTAAGGCAGGTGTCAAAAAGAAACACTAAACAGCAAAATGCAAACTTATTCATCTACAAAAAAAGGAAGAGACAAAAATGTTTTTCCTTCTATTTTTAAAATTCAGACAACATTTAATTTTTTTTTCTACAAATTACCAATGGACAATGAGATTTTTTTTGATCAATGGTGCAATGTGTTGAAAAATCAGATTTGAACAAATAATCAACTTTGAAAAAAAGAAAAAAACTCTAGCTTTTAGTTAGGCATTTACAAAGAAAAAAATCAATTAATGGGTAATGTTTATACCTGGCTTTGCAAGAAGACTCCTTTTCCTCCTCATCTCCTTTCCGTTTCCTTCAATTATCTTTTACTTTTATTCTCTTTTGGTGATTTTAAAAGGAGTAACAGACATGAGTTTTAAATGGTTTTTGGTTGGGTGGCCTTTGTGGGCCTCTCTTTTTAGGATTTTAGTTTATATATATAAACATGGTTTTGCATTGTTTTGAGAGTCCAGATTTTTTTAACATTTTAAGAAGTCTAGACATGTATGCTCTACATGTGTTAGTTGGAGTGATATGTATTCCTTAAACTTTTAGTTAGTATTTTGTTTGGCCTTTTAAAGCATGGTGATTTTAATAAAGTCTCATAAAACTGTTCTTCAAGGTGGAGCATGCTGCTGGACTACCTGTTTCACCATCTCCAGTTTTTGGCATGGGCGCTGTTCTTCCATCTGATCCAATGGGAATGATGCACCCATTTGGAGTGCATCAACAAAGCATTCCACAAACTTTACAACCACCTGCTGCGCAGGTCCCTCCACCTCCATTTGGACAGTTTCAATCAATATCTGCCATTGTTCCTCGCCAAGAAGTTCTGACCCCACAACATCAACAGGTATGCTTGTTGCTATTTTTGAAAATTTTGGCTCCTATGATTAATAATTATGCTGAGAGGTGTAACTACAGTAGCAGCAAATGGGTTGTAATAGTGTGTGTTAACAACAACTCCTTCACTGTTGACATATTGAGTGGGTGGCCCAGAAACTGAAATCTATTTAAAAAATTTAATTACAAAAACTAAATACCTTTTACTATTAAATTAATATTATTATACTATTTAAATATATATTGGGTATTGGAATATTTAAATTATATCTTTTACATTATATGTTGTGTTTAATATAATAGAATAATTGATAACTATGTAAATAAAAATAATCTGTATATGAATTAATAAATAACTTAAATAATGGAATTGTTATATAATATTAATCAATATTAATAATTACTATATATTAGTTTTTTTGTTAGTAAACTTGAGTTAGGCACTAAGGAGCCACAAAAATTGAGCATTGAAGCTTGGATCTTGGTTTGAGTTTTACCAAATCCTAAAAATATTATTTGTATTCATGATTGCATGTTTACAAATGGAGAGAAGATCTCCTTATAAAGAAAAATGCAAGACGATGTTCTAAGAGAAACAATCGTTAGCTGACAAAAAAGCTAAAAAACAGGAAGTTAGAAATTACTAACTAAAAGAAGACTGATGACTAACTAAAACTTAATAAAAACAAAGATGACCATTTATATTACATTAAATATTTTAATACCCTACCTTAATGTTTATCGTACAAACAAAAACTAAGTCTACCCATATTGTGCTAGTCATCAAAATGCATAGTATGCATACTCCTTCTGCTCAGTTTGCTCTACCACTGGAGCACTTTGCTGAGACTCATCCTGGTTGGACTTCTCATCAGCCAACCACTTTCTGCAATACCTTTGTATATGACCAATCTTCCCACAATAATGGCAAGTAATAGACTTCTTCTTGGAGCTCTCATCTGAATCACTTTGTCCTTTTTGTTGAGTGGACTTTCCTTTGCTAGCGTCCTTTGTAATAAATGCTTGTTCAACATTAGGAGACTCATTGCTACTCCAAAATTTCTTCCTCCACCTATCCTATTGTAAAAGCTTGTTGAACAGTTCATCAAACTTCAAGTCAACATTGGTGGATGTAATGTTGAGCATTTTGATGAAGTCCTCGTAGGAACATGGCAAACTCTTCAAAGTGATCACAACCATATCTTCCTCTTCCATCTTACAACCAATGGCCTCCAATTGATCGCGAATATTTTTTATTTTTATCAAGTGCTCCTACAAAGACACTTGGTCATCCATCATAATAGAAAAAAGCATATTCTTCATAAAGAAAGCCCTTCCCTTGTTTGAGGTCTCATGAAGATCTTTCAAATGCTTCTAGATCTCTACAACAGATTTACCAGATGGTATTTCTAGTAGCATCTCATCGGCAATAGATAATTTGAGAAGCATGATTGCCTCCCTATTACCTCCATCATACTTGTCCTGATTCTTCCCAATTGAAGTGGGACGAGTTTTTGTACCTAGGACAAGTGCATTTAGACACCAGTACTCAAAGATGGTAAGCATCCTTTGCTTCCACGTGTCGTAATTCTTTCCATTGAAACTCTGCGAACTTTTCAGCATAACATTGGACAATGTTGCCATCCCTCCCATTTTCCAAAGCACGAAAAATGAGGTAACTCTGTGATTAGTTGGCAAAACATTGGTCAGTCAACTGACACAACACTCGATTTTTCAAAAATCGTCTAAAAAAGAGGCTCAAAAATTGTAAGATTTAAAAAAAAAAACCCTAAAAAACTTCTGAAAGAGCAGAATTTTTTTTTTCAAAAACTCTTGTAAATTTTTTAAGAAAAAAATCTCGAAAACTCTTTGCAAATTTTTCATTTTTCCCAAAAGAATTGTCAAAACTGGCTCCAAAAAACAATAACCCTCAAGCTACTATTAAATATTAACAAACCAGAAATCCTAGGCATCGGAGATCAGAAAAAAAGTCCAGAAAGTACCCACAAATTTGAGAAAATCTGTCCAAAATAAAATTCAAAACTGCAGAACTCTAAAACCCATCTCGATTTTATCAACTAAAGTCTAAAATAATTAATTGAGCACCTTTCGAATGTTATACTATTTTAATATGGGATCTTCAGATCACCTTGCTTCCACCATTGCCATTTCTATTTGGAGAAGCTCTCCTCATCTTTCTTTCTACTGTGATCCACCCATGAGGACAAGTGGCATGGGCTTCATGAGTTGAGGTTGCCTGAGGAGAGTGAGTCATATTGATTCCGGGAGAAGGATGTTAGAAGGATTGTCATTGATGTCAAACAAAGAACTTGGTATGAGATATTGTTTCCAGTGTTCAAACTTCAAGCTTTCCGTTTTGAAGTTCATAAATAAATCAAAGTAATCGCAGTTCATAAGAGTATTGAAATTCATCAAGCTTTTCACGTGAAAGTCAAAGAACTCTTGATAGACGTCACTTGATATTTGAGCAAGATAATGCGTATGATAAGTCCGACTAATAAAATAATTAAATAATGCGTGTTAGGTTAAGTCCGACTTAATTAAAACGTATTTATAAAGAAGTGTGAATCTTTAAATACGTATTTTCAAAGAATTACGAATCTTCAAAGACACAATCGAAGAAGTGTGTTCCATGGAAAGACTGGACTGTTCCAGATTTTTTTGGTATGGCGGATATGATCTTGTTAACATATGTTAAAGAAATAACTAATCAAGATGTATGCAGCGCTCAGATAAAACAAATTAAGATACGACTTCTAATAGTCATTAGATGACAAAACCAAAGAACACGTCAAACGTCAGCCTGTGAAGATAACAATCTGAGGAGAGATATATCGATTCAAAAATAATGTTAATAAAAGTCAATCCGAATTGTAAATATAACACAAGTTATCAAAGAGTTGTCAGTTGAAAGAGACGTCTTCAGATCAAAATAAAGGATATGTTTTTTCAAGAGAAGTGATACAACTTTTTAGAGAAGGATATGACTTTTTCAAGTCAAAAGGATGCGACTTTTTAAAGGCATACATCTATTCCAAAAGGAGCAGATGCAAATAAAGTTGTTTGATTTGTGGAATAGTAAAGAAACGAGTGTTTACTAAACAGCTCTAAAGAAAACTTCAAGAGACGTGTTTTGTGTCTGAAAAGATGCTAAACATTCGATTTATCTTGTGAAAGGATATGTGTTATTCTCTTAAAGGATATAAATTAATTTGATTCAGATTTTTGAAAAGGCAGATTTAAAAGTGTGCACAAACAGATGTGTTCTTTCAAAAGATAGGTGCAACTCTTGAAGAAACATACATATTGGACATCCTAATCTAAGTTGCAAGTGTGGTTGTTTTTAAGATTAGCGGATCAGTCTAAGATTCCCATCTCCTTGTGTGGGCTTAGAGTGGTATTATTTATCACATAGAGCAGATTGGAGAGTTGGGTTTGTGCAGATCAGATTGAAGGCAGTCTTACATCCATCAAGTCAAGGTTTGATACTTTGCACTAGGGGTAGGTGCTCCTTGTAGGTAGGTGCCTACTAAATTTTTAAAGGTCTAGGTGCTCCTTGTAGGTAGGTGCCTACTAAATTTGTAAAGGTCTAGGTGTTCCTTGTAGGCTACATTCTACTAAATCATCTTGTTGTAAATCTGTAGGTTGGTGCCTACTTTGAAAAATATTATTTCAATAAAGTTGTATCAACTTGGGGAAATTGATTCATATCAAAAAGATTGATTGTAATAAGTTTGAAAAAGATTAAGAAATAAAAGTTTGTGATTGATTTACTAATTCACCCCCCCTCTCTGTAAATCTTTTGTGCTCTTCAAAGGAACTACCATCTTTGTTGGAGAATTAGACATCTTACCTGTAACAATTGGAGGGACAATTGGTTGAAGAGTAGGAGCCCTAGGAGAATTGGAAGACTCAAATGAGGCCATACTAGCATGATCTGTAAGGGAATCAACAGATCCAGAAGAGGAAATGTTCAACAGATCCAGAAGAGGAAATGTTTGTGGAGGCTGATGTCCAGCCCTAGCTCATCAAGTAGCTAACTTGTCTTTACCTAATATTTAAATTATATCTTTCACATCATGCCATGTGTAATATTATAAAATAATTAATAGTTATAAAAATAAAATAATTTATATATATATAATATATAATTATATAATACCATATTAATAAATTATTATTTAATTTACTATAAACTAGTGTAGATATCTTAAATACATCTATCTAAAAGATGCTGAGAGATATCAATCTAGAGGCATGCCTATCTAACCTATTTAGAAGATTCTATAAAGGTGCCTAATATATTAATTATATCTTTCACATCAAGCCATATGTAATATTATATAATAATTAATAATTATATAAATAAAATTAAGTTGTTAATAAATTAATATTTAATTTTTAATTATAATTAATATTTATAATAAATTAATAATTATTATATATGATTACATATGAACCAATAATATTAATATAATTATTATAATATCATTTGATATATATAAATTAATAAATTATTATTTAATTAATTATAAACTAGCATAGATATCTTAACTACATCTAACTAAAAGATGTTGAGAGACATCAATCTGAGGTGCCTAGCTAACCTAAAGATTCAATAAAGATGCCTTGATAGTGATATCTCTTGGCATCTTTAAATGCATGTTTAAATCATCTGAGGCTGGTACGATACTTTGAATTGGAAACATTGTGTTTGACATTTGACCCTGTGTCTTTCAGCCAATTCATCAAACCCATAATTACATACATCAAAATCAGTCTCCACAAGTTCAGAGATTTCCACCAAGACAGCAATCACATTCTAATTATCAAGTGAATATGAAATCTCAAGTGCTGCATTCTAAGCATCAAGATCTGCAGACACCACCTCAGCATGAACAGGCAGGGGGTGATATGGTGGATATGCAGAAAGAGCAGCAGGTTAGTATGTGACTCGTTAGTTATTTGGGATGCTTTTAATTTACTCTACAGTAAAAGCTGGCTTTCAGCACATCATGGTTTTGACTAAGTTTTCTGTGATTATAGACAAATAATATGTGTGATCATTGCAGGCACAGAAACCAAAAGAAGAAAATCAAGAACAAAACTTGTCTTCTATTATTCAGCAGGAATATAATGAACATCATCACCAACCACAGGAAAATTCAGGACTGCAGAAACTGGATCAAGCTTGTCCGCAGGACCCACAGGTAAAAAAGGCTATTGGAAATTTTAGGTACAGATAATTTATGTAGCTGTATAAATTTGGAATATAAGGTGACTCTGAAGGATGTTTTGGATTAGGCAATACCAATTCATTCATCTTTCCAACCTTTGGAGCAGAGTAGAAGATTGGAACAGCAGCAGTTGCCATCATTTTCACAACATCAGATCAAGCAATCAAAAGCAGAGTTGGGAACTCAAGACATCGAATATGAATCTCAGCATGTTACACATTCACACGATAAATCCATGAATGCAGAGCAATTGGGTCCAATTTCTCGAGCACCTGTTTCTGCATCTCCAAATT
Source organism: Sequoia sempervirens (assembly GCA_007258455.2). Lineage (NCBI taxonomy): Eukaryota > Viridiplantae > Streptophyta > Pinopsida > Cupressales > Cupressaceae > Sequoia > Sequoia sempervirens. The sequence continues at coordinate 304,545,852 of VDFB02075321.1, forward strand.
CTTCGTTTGGAGGTTCAATTCAATTTCACCAGAGTGTATCTGATTCTAAACCTCACTCAGAAACTGGTGATATTCAAAGTTCTCCAGTACAATCACCACAGAAATCTTTGGCATTGGATGGATATGGCAAGGTGTCTGACCCAGCTCTTTTAGATGAGAGGTCATTGTTGGGATGCTTTGTTCGGGTCATTCCTGCGGAAGCCAGTGCTCGTATCAAGATCAGTACAACTGTAAGTATTCATTTTAATATTAGTAAGAATATTGGTTAAATTTCTTTTCAACACATCTCAAATAAATATTCAATCTTTACAACTTGTCTATTGAAAGGAATGCCCCACCCCAGGGTTGTGTGCATGATCTGAGATGGGGAGACATCTCTAAGACAGAGACGTATCCCCGAGATGCCCAGTGACATGAGTGAGTTATTAAAGTCACTGCGTGCACCCATGCTTAGTTGGCCCCCCTTAACTGTGTCTTTTTCACCACAAATTATAGCGCAAAAACATCTCAATGCCTCTCTGAATTGATCTTCTAACCAACCCTAAGCATCTTCGCACTTGTGTGTGAGAAATCTTCATGGGACCACTTCACCCTCAAATTGGTTTCACAATTGTGTGACCAAGGTAGTGGGGGAAGATTTCTCATCCAGGATCATTCCATGTATCCCTATACAACATGCTCATACCACGACTTGACCAACATGATCAAATCTTGGTGTGAACATGTTGTAGTGAGACACACACAGAATGATCCTGGATGACGAATCTTCCCCCACTACCTTGCTCACACAATTGTGAGACCAATTTGAGGATGAAGTGGTCCCATTAAGATTTCTCATACATGAGTGAGCAAGATGCAAGCTACAATTACTCTTGAAGCTCAAACATACTCTCCATTAAAATGAAATGTGATGCAAATTGGCTTTCGATTGGTTTGAGGAATTCCTTCATCAAGGAGGACTGGAAAAATACCACTAGAAGCAATGGTTGCATTTGAATGTCTGCACTTTTTTGACACTCACCGCAAGCATGTTGACCCAATTAGTTTTTTCAATGTCTTTAGTGCATTGTTTGTTGAATGCACTTATGGTGTCCAATAAAGCTTATAAATAGCCTTGATCAACTTCTTGCTGGCATGCATACAAATGTTGCATAACTTCAACTTACCTAATGAAGCTTGGTGCCGTGTACCTTCTGGAACAATCAGCAACCCTAAGAAACTAAAGGCATTCTTTACATGTGACTATAAAATTGATGAATAGGCGGTATTGTTCACCCATATGATATCAATGCAACCCTCTTCTCCATTAAGAAATCAACTAGTAAATAGCTCCTTTTTGGAAGGTAGTTCTCAAGTTGGTTGCACCAAGAGGAACACAACATGGATTTGCTTTGCATGCCTCAAAGAAAGTGTCCTTGTAATATAAAGGTCAAACAATATCAAATAGGTTACCGTCCTTGGAATATTGCATATTTGAACTGACTACTCACTGAATTGCTTGGCTTATTTGCATCAAGATTCCTTGCAAACTGCCACAGTGGATTTGTTTTTGTAGAGTGGCCACTTGCATATTTGGTCATCTTACATTGCAAATCAAATATTTTTTGTAGAGTGCCTCCTTGCATAATTGGTCAACATCTTACATGGAAAATGAAAGGCCAAAGCACTCCCCCAATTTAAATTTCAGTTTGAGTGTCTTCAATTCTTTCATTGCCCCACTTCCAGTGTCAAATTCATCCAGCTTGCATCCTCTTCACTATTGAAACTCAGCTTGCCTTGGAAAATCAAAATAAAACAAAATGCAACCCTTCATTTACAAAATGTATATTCATCTATAATTATAATAATATTATTAATCATTATTAGAAATGAAAGATGTGATTTTCAGTGTATTCAAAGTGCAAAAGGATCAAAGCAAAAAAATGATGTTTAGCACATTGGATTAAGCATTGTTCTTTGATTCGGTGTGTTGAAAAATTTGATTTACCACATCATTTATTAATCTATATTTGTAAAACAAAAGAACATGTGTAATGCATTTCTGCAATTTGCTGTTGCATTAACAAATATCAAGAAAATAAAAAAATATACTTGCAACTCTTTTTTTTTTTTGTTGACCTCCCTCTGTGTGTGAATTCCTCTTATTTTTTTCCTTTTTAATTTTGTAATGAACCCTAGTTCTTCCTGATTGTAGATCCCTAAATCTATGAAGCTAACTTCTGAAAACTTGTTCTGGGTTTTAGAGTTTTTATGATTTTGATGAAATAATGCATGCAATAAAATGCTGATAATGAAAATATAAACCCTACTGTAGCAAATAGATAATTTTATTGATTCACTTTGAAAACTTTTACAATAGGGCATACCCGAAATACAAATTAAGATGAAGAAACCCTTTCTCTGGAACTCTGAAAATCCGATGAAGCACAAAACTTGACCTCTGAATGAAGCCAACAATGAGCACCTTCAGCTGGTATTTCACAACCTTAGCATGCTGTTGCAATGAAGTAGCTACGCTCTCCAATGCCGATATGCTGGCAGAAACCCTAGGGCTCCCTTCTCCAAACGCCAAAGAGAAATCTTCAAATAAATATCAAATAATCAATTCTGAATCCTCAAATGAGCCCCTTAAGATTCTTTTATACTTTTTCCTGGAGGAGCTCATACACTTTTCTCACCAATGTGGGATAAAAGAAAATAGGCCAATCCCCTCTCCAATTTGCCTTTTAAAACATTTTAATAAAATGTTTGCACTTTGGAATATTACAATATGTCCTTGAAATTGACGCCTAAGTAATTAATTAAAATGGCCCCTTTTTTAATGATGAATGGACCCTCAAGTCATAAAGTGCAAATATAATGTTATAATATTATATTAAAATATTAATTGTTATTAAAATCACCTTTAATAATAATTAAACATTATAACTTAGTCAAAACTCCTTATTTCACCAACTCAATTGAATTTGGGAATCGACACTGCCAACATGTGAACTTTAGGTGCCCTGCTATAAATAGAATTGCTTGCCGGCTGACTTACTATAAATAGTAAGTATATGAAACTGAATCAACTAAAGGCTACTTGAACCCACACGAGATGCTGAAGGAGAGATTCCTCTGATCACCGCCAAAAGAGACCCTCTAACTAGACATATTAGCCTACGAGGGCCAGGAATAGGCTAAATCCACTGAACTCTGATGCTCGCAAAATTGGGGACATTACAAATTTCTCTTCTTTCTTCATATATTTTCCTCTTTCTCTTTTTTCTCTCTTTCCAGTTTTGCAAAATGAAGTGGAGTTAGGATTTGGTAAGGTTGCATTAGGGAGGAGGGCTTTGGTTCCCGTACCTCCCACCTCCCCCATACCTATATAGTTAGATAAAAAGATAGATTGGGGACCTAGAAGATAGTGAGTCCCCAAGGCATTGTAGATATTGAGGTGCCATGCTAGGTTTGGGGAGATGACCCTTTTGTATGCTGCATAGTAGAATTGAATGTAGAACACTTACAATGTGCCAATCTCATGCTTCTTTCCATTCTTGCAATTGTGCTATAATTAGTTAGTGTTAGAGCCCAATGATTCCAGCCTCTAAATTTGGCCATACCATCTTCTATTTTTCATAGATCTAAAACCTATTACACTTCTTGAAGGTTCTGACTTCTTATCCTCAACTATCCTCAACTAGTTTAACAGTTAAACTATTCACAAAGTGCATGCTCTTGATGGCTTTTTGCTGCTATGTTAGGGGTCAAGGGGATGGCAAAGGAACCTTAATATGAATAAACCACCACCAGTTCTTTTTAAATAATTAATGTAATATTAATGGTCATCTTAGAGTTATTTACTTTTTAGTTAGTCGTAAGTTAAGCTGTAGTTAACTTACTCCTTAGCTTTCGTTTGCTTTAGTTAACGTTTAGTTAACTCCTTCAGTTTAGCTTTTGTTTGCTTTTAGTTACGTTTAGTTAACTAAATCTTCTCCCTACTTTGTAGGGTTTGTAAAGTCTATAAGAGCAAGGCTCGTTTTTAATAAATATTATCTCATTATTCAGTAATATATCTTTTTGTGATTTTACCAACATGGTATCAGATCTCATGTTCGGGCTTGGTTAGCTATTTTTTGGAAGGTTATTTTTTTTTAGAAATTCATGAGAATTGTTTTGCAAATTTTTGAAGAAATTTTTCATGGATTGCTAAAGAAAAATGCGGGTTTTTCACATCTTTGTTCTGGATGCGTTTTTTCTTGAAGTTTTTGTCGCAGATTTGAAGGGGTTTTGAGTAAAAACCAAACCTGTGATTTCTTTATGGGCGTCAGTTGTTTCTTTTTTTTGAAAGCCGCATGTTTGTTCTTCCATCTTTCACGCACGCGCAACTAGCTTCTTATGACCACGCGACTTCATTTATTGGGCACAATTTTTTCTATTTTTTGGGCGTCGGTTTGATGCGATTCACCTTCAATCTGGCACGTTTTTTCTTGTTTCTCTGGCCTGAGGTTTTTATTTCTTATTTTGGACGCAATTTCTAAAGTTTATGGCGTCGAATTTCTCAGTGATCTCGTGTTTTACATGACTATTTTCTGGTTGTGTTTTTTGGTTTTGCCTTGGTACTGAGATCCGACCTAGGGTTAAAAGCGGATTTTTCTGCTTGCATCAGCTGCTGTCTATTTTGTGGTTTCTCATTCAAATTTTTTGGAGAAATTTTTCTGCTAGTTCGGGTTTTTGAAAAATCATCAGATTTTTTTGCCGGAATAAATTTTTCATTGTAGATTCCTTGTGGGTTTTTTCTCATATTTTTTTGGGTCTTTGTCGAAATTTTTTGGGTCTTCCAAAAATTTTAACCTTGAAATTTGTGCCAGGTTAGCATGATTTTTTGATATTTCATGGCAGTTTGAAGAAAGTCTTTTTTAAGCTGGTTTTGAAATTTTTTGGGAAAATAAAAAATTTGTATAGAGTTTTCGAAATTTTTTTCTTAAAAATTTACATAGAATTTTGAGAAATCTTTCAATTTTTGAGCCTATTTCAAGATGATTTTTGAAAAATTGTGAGTTGTGCTAGCTGATCATATTGTCACCTCATTTTTTGGTGCTTTGGAAAATGGGAAGGATGGCGTCTTTGTCCAATATTATGTTGGAGAGTTCGCAGAGGTTCAATGGAAAGAATTACAACATGTGGAAGCAGAGGATGCTTACCATCTTTGAGTATCGGTGTCTGGATGAGCTTGTTTTAGGAGTAGAAGTTCGTCCCACCGCTGTTGAAAAGGATCAAGACAAGCATGATGGAAGTAATCAGGAGGCAAACATGCTTCTTAAATTATCTATCGCCAATGACATGTTACCAGAAATACCATTTGGTAGATCTATTGCGGAGATCTAGAAGCATTTGAAAGATCTTCATGAGACCTCAGACAAGGGAAGGGCTTTCTTTTTGAAGAATATGCTCTTTTCTATTATGATGGATGACCAAGTGTCTTTGCAAGAGCACTTGATGAAAGCGAAAAATATTTGCGATCAATTGGAGGCCATTGGTTGTAAGATAGAAGAGGAGGATATGGTGGTGATCACTTTGAAAAATTTTGACACGTTCCTATGAGCACTTCATCAAAACGCTCAACATTACATCCACCAATATTGACTTGAAGTTTGATGAGATGTGCAACAAGCTTTTGCAGCAGGATAGGTGGAAGAAGCAGTTTGGGAGCAACAATGAATCTCCTAATGTTGAACAAGCATTTATTGCCAACGACGTTGGCAAAGGCAAGTCCACTCAACAGAAAGGACGAGGCGATTCGGAGGAGGGCTCCAAGAAGTCTTTTACTTGCCAATTATTGTGGGAAGATTGGTCATATATAGAGGTATTGCATAAAGCGGTTGGCTGATGAGAAGTCCAACTAGGAAGCATCTTAGCAAAGTGCCCACGTAGCAGAGCAGATTGAGTAGAAGGAGTCTGCACACTATGCATTTTGATGACCAGCACAATAAGGGTAGACTTAGTTTTTTGTTTGTATGATGACCATTAAGGGAGGGTATTAAATATTAAATGTAATATTAATGATCATTTGAGCGTTATTTACTCTTTAGTTATTCGTAAGTTCACCTGTTGTTAACTTACTCTCTAGCTTTCGTTTGCTTCAGTTAACGTTTAGTTAACTCTTTCAGTTCAACTTTTGTTTGCTTTTAGTTACATTTAGTTAACTCTTTCAGTTCTAAATCTTCTCCCTAATTTGTAGGGTTTGTAAAGTCTATAAGAGCAAGGCTCTTCTTTAATAAATATTATCTCATTATTCAGTAATTTATCTTTTTGTGATTTTACCAACAGTTCTGTCTAATAAATCTTTTGACACTCAAGCCAAAAACTTATGTTCAAACAAGTATTGCAAATTGAACCACAGACAAACATGGTACAACAAGTTACATTTCATCTAGAAGCAAAAGTCAAGATCCATAAGATTAATGGCAACTCTGATGATGTGAAGTATGCTTCAAGGTTTACCCTAAGATCACTGATGCAAACAAGATTGTGGCAAAAGATGCACATATGGAAGGAACTGCACTATATTGATGGTATAATCATTAGAAATGCCTGCTATCACAGACAACAAAGATGATTTGACCATTTACTTGGACACTTTCAAATTCACAAGTTGAATTGTTAGTATGATGGCTTTAGCTCAAACAACTTCAAGGTCAATCAGTTCCTTGAATTGTTAAACAAGGTAGAGGTCAAGTAAGAAATTTTAGATTTGATACAGGTACTTAAGATCAATTCGAAGGTTAATGTCATCCTCATGGGAAATGTAGTAGTTGTTTCTCTATTTCTCACCAAGAAGGAAATTCTCACAAGTGTATATTTCTTTCGTCTACTTTTGGTGTTAACAAAGAAATAGCTATTTTTAATGTGGATTCTTGAAACAGGTCTATAAAATAAAAATACCTACTGAAAACAGGATTGAATTTTGTTTTTCTTTCTAATTTTGGTTCCAACACTAGTATGCTTCCTCCATGAAACTTTCTGACTCCAAGACTGTTCCCAATCCTAGTGGCAGGTTGAAGGGTTCATCCCTACCATCTTCATCTATTGGTATGTGAAAGTACGAGTAGATCACTATCATGACCGTGCCCATTCTACTAAAGAACACATAATGGTACAGGCCGAAATTACAGTCTTTTAGATTCTACATTTTGATTCTCGGCTATCATGAGTATGCCCATTCCGCTAAAGGATGCATAGCACTAGAGGCTACATTCATTTCAATTCTACATTTTGACTCTCAAAGCATGCCAAAATGATATTCCTCTACAATCATTGATTCTACATTTAGATGACTATGTTAAACCATATTACATTTTGATTCTGAAAGCATGCTAAAATTCACACCACATTTGAATATCCTCTGCCATTCAATTTTTAAGGAGTGCTTTTAATTTACCATGATTTATTTACCGTAAACATTGGATTTTATGAATTTGGATAATTTCAGTTGATCACGTTTATTCTTTAAGAACAGTTGTGAAGGAGTAATTATAAAATTATAATCTCATGTGTTTAAAATTATAATTCACAAGATTTAAAAGAATAAACATGCTGCCCCAAAGTTACTTTGAGAAAGGTGGGTTTAGCAAGAGGATAATCTATATAAGTTTACATAGCAATGGAGAGGCATTATTTGATAACAATTGCTGTAGCCATATCTGTGCCACTGCTGAAGATAGGTGAGTACTAATTAAAGATACGGAGGCACTTAAGAAATTTGAAATTTGAAATTGGGGCTAAGCACAGATGTAGAGGGCCTACTAATGTTGGAGAAATGCATGGAGGTATCTAGCTTCTATGTTTCCTGTCATGGTTTATTGCATCATCTAGAAGTTGGCAAATGGTTCAACTAGAAGTTGCCATAAGACCCTTTGACCCTTTAATTCACAAGATTTAAAAGAATAAACATGTTGCCCCAAATGGTTCAACAAGATTTGGCAAATGGTTCAACTAGAAGTTGCCATAAGACCCTTTGTTTTAGACAATTAACATGATGGTGCATAGATCAGTTTCATATATTCCATATCTTGAATCTTCATCTCATGGAAAAAGATGAAATGGGGAATCTTAGCCTTTCGGAAATAGTTTAACTGCTAACATGATTATGCACAGGCCAGTTGAATAGTTCCATCTTCTTTTATGTCTTCTCAAACGATTAAATGAGCCCCATTCCTCCTTAACATGAAGAGAGCTTAATATAACGATATTTGAAAACTTCAAAACAAAAAAGGTTTGGAGTGTTCAACTGGGTTTTTCCATTCAGAAAATTTGCTTTGGATTGGATCTGGACTCTGGACCAGATCCTGCCATCTTGTAACTATGCATTGCTCTACAATTCATATGTGTGTTATTTATGCCTTTAAAGGTGGATTATGTTAATGCTTGTTATGTGTATTAGTTACTATCAGATGAATGCTAATTCTTTGTGTGGTACATTCACCTTCCACATTTATGAGAATAAATTTTTGTCTAATATACATTCTCTCTTAGGTAAGTGGACATGAAAATGTTTGTGATTTTTAAAAATTTATCTATTTGCAGTTACCAAACAGACTGGGAAAAATGCTTGCACCTCTTCATTGGCATGATTACAAGAAACAGTATGGACGACTGGATGAATTTGTAGCTTCTCGCCCTGAAGTGAGTTGCATCTATTTAGTTGTTCTTTACAGTTACCTTTTGCAGTCAAAATCCCGTGTTCTTACTGTAAGATTGTCATGTTTGCATGTGGTTTCAGTTGTTTATTATCGAGGGAGACTTTATTCATCTACGGGAGGGAGCCCATGCTACAATTTCTGCAACTACTGCTGTAGCAAAAGCTGCAGCTGCAGCTGCAGCTGCAGCATCTCCTTTTGGAACAGCAAGAATGCCAACTATAGCAGTAACTCCCGTAGCACAGTCTCAGGTGCATCGTTTAAGAAAGGGCATATTTATTAATTCAAAGGATGCCAAAGTCTCTTCCTTAGATCCATCACCTATGGTGCAAATGGTTTCTAATACTTCCAATCAGTATACACATCTGCATGGGGGGATGTTGAAACAAAGTCAAAGTTCGGCGTCAAGGACGTTGATAGTTAATGGAAACATTGGCCAGAATCCTGAGGTAAATCATGGAGCTACAGAAAATTTACCTGCCAATTCCAAAGAAGATGTTCCTAAGGCAGATGGTTTATCCATAAACACTAGACTCGATGGGTTGGCTATAAACTCAAATGCTGCATCTGTTGGAAACTTTGACAAGGCAGTTACAAATGGTTATAAAAATACAGGGGCAAGTAATGGGAGAATTGGAATGCCCTTTGGAAGGCAAGGAAGGTGCGTGATATTTACTCTAGATTAATGTGGAAAAATTCAATAATTGCTTTCTTCTTGTAATTCTTTAAATTTGTATTGTACCTTCATAAAAGTGAAACTTTTATTTTAATTTGTCAGATTTCCGGGATCTTCGTCCTACATTAAGCAAGAATTTGTTAACAGACCTCAGACACAAGAGAGTCGTATTACTAGAATTGATCCTTCAACTGCCCCAATCAGGTAACATCCTTTCAATTGTCAGTGCAACAATTTTAACATCTGTTTTAACAAATTAAGATTTGCTGCTTAGAACTTAGATTTCATACAGTTCATAACTTATCTTCAATTATGTGTTTTCTTTCAGGTGATGTAGTGTGTGTTATGTAAGTTGAGATTTATGGTTCAACGCCTTAAAAAATTTATTCTGCAGCAAGTGGAGTTCGTGGGCATTTGATTGGACCTATGGGCTTTTTACTTTTGTTGGCTCTGTAATCATCTTGAGGCCAATAAATATTGCTCAGAAAGAGTAGCTGAAATGTTTTTGTTATGTTGGGGAATACCCCTACAAATTGTTTGCTGGACAGGATATGTTTGAGAAAGCTGTCCATGCTGCAATAAGAACTATTTGACTTTTGGAATCTTATGATCAATTGCATTGGTGCTTTTGCAGTGTTAATTTGCTTTCTTGTTTTGCCATTCAAGATTGTGTTTCATTTCGCAATCTATATGAAGAATGATCTCTTCATTCATTTTCTTTTTTGAACTAAAATTAATCTGAATTCCAATGTATTCTAATAGCATGCCACCATCCGTTTTCTTTCCAAGGTGAAAATAATCTAAAACTATGGTAGTGATTGCACTTACAAAAGGCTCAAAGTATTTGACCCCTATGTAGGAATATCTTTGCATTTTGATTTTGTATGCAGCTTTTGGGTCAGTGGCTGTTTCAGGTTCTTTTCTAAAACATGTAGAATATAGATTAAATAACTTTCCATGAATTAATGGCTAACATTGTAACATTCTAATCTGAAAATATAGTTTCCTTGTGCGTGAAGACTAAAATAATTAATGACAAATTTTCATTTTATTTAGGAAGGAGAAAGACTAAACACTGAACTTCTTTTATGGCAAAAGCCCTACTCTACCCTCCAAATCCAATATTTGCCATTGGCATTAATGCTAAAATTCATCACCAGATCAGGTCAGACACTGGCTTTGGCAAATGTCAAACAAATGCAGAGAAAATTTTTAGAGTGTAGTGCTTGGAACAAAGAGCTATTTTCATAATATGACACCCCTAAACTCAGATTAATTGTGGCTACTGCTAGGTATTTCATAACATCTATTACCTTTTTTTTTACACGAAAAATAGTAGGTTTCTAGCCAGTTTTTATGTTAGATATATTGCCTGAACTTTGAATTTGGGGGATCCTACAGTGTTAGATGGTTTACTCGCTCCAACGGAACAAAGTGAAGCTATGTGCACATGTTTAGATAGCCATTTTCTACGGTGTAATTTATACATTGCATACTGCAAATGTTTTGACTTGACAGTCCAATCCGAATACACTAGTGACACAATCATGTGCTTGACTTGGAGATTCAAAGCCTACATAATATTGTAGATATAGTGGGACTTTCAGAGAAATTTGACAATTGGTTCAAACAGTTATCTCCCTAATATCTTGAGTAAACTCGTTATTTTAATCTGAAAATTAGTTTTCTTATTGGTTTTAGAAAGGTATGCCATTGCTTGATAAAAATGTACACAAAATGTGATAGATTTCGATAGAGATATAATTACAATTTCATAATTCTGTATTGGGCTACATGTGTAGCTATCTGATTGTGTTTCGGATGAATTTCTATTGTTCATGTTTTGTGGTGAAGCTCAATAGAGGCAGCTACTTTACAGACGGATTAGAATTGTCTTAAATTTTGATTATTGATCTACATAGTTACTTTTTCATTCTGACGATACTAAGAAAAGGAAGAACATTATTGCAAGGTATCTGGCTTCAAGTGATCCAATGTGAAACAATTATATTACTAATTGACCTCAAAGTTAGTTAGGACTGGTCATCTTTTACTTGTATTGAATTAATATTTGACTGGGGAAAACTTATCGTTAAACTGAAATGTTACTATTATGCATAGAAGTGGACAATTATTTACCTTTTGAATCGGAGTTGACAAGGCTGATAATTAAACATATAGTGACACTGTTCGTGCATTGTGTGCTACTTAATGAGCATCCAAGAACATATCATCGTTAAATTAAAGGCACCGAATTCATTGTTTCAATTGTCTAGTTCTGAGGGTCAGTATATTTACATCAAACTAGTGCTCCGTTATCAATAGTTGTAATCACATAGTAGTGGTTGTCGGACTGCATGCTTATGAGCAGTAGTGAAATAGCATCCAAGTCAAATTACCTAGTATTGGTATCTTTTTTCAGTTTTTAGAACTTACAATAAATTTGCTGTAGTCACAAACCAGCGACTGTCATCACATATTTAGAGAGTGAATTCGAGTCCAAGTCAATTTGATTACAATGTACAAGTTTTTCAAGCTTAAATAAATTGGCAAGGTTTTTACTTTGGCGTTTGACCATATGGGAGCTTGTCTCATCAAAGCCGCAATTTCCTGTAATTTCTTGTGCCTTTTATGTTCATTACTTAAAATAACATTTTGAAGCAAATTCAAGATTACTAGGGTTATTTTCAGTGTTATGTTCATGAGTTGAATTACAATGATCTTCTTGGGTCAGTGCATGGCTTTATTGAGTTCTGAGGCCACACGTTGGACCAATCAGCAGGGAAGGAGCAAAGCGAATGTTTGAGATTAAAAAGGAGCTGCCTAGTAACCACATATGTGGCAGAGTCGTGAAAATAGTAGAGAAGTATGCAAAAATATTGAAGACAAGATGAAGGGAGGGTACTGAAGTTTCATCACATTGGCTGGTTAGTAAGGTGATCATGTTGTGCCAGTGCTGTTTGCTTCATTACATGATCAATTTTTGTGGCATGTTCTTTTTTGCTGATTTGAAAAGGTCTGAGCGGCACCAATTTTATTTCTTTCCTGTAGATTATTTTTTCGCTCGTCTTGGGCTATATCAAAAAGCTCAACTAAGGTTTTGTTATGAAACCATTTGTTTTAAAAATTCTTGCATGCCTCTTTAGTGATTACATCTACTTAGGATTGCCTTTTTATTGTTTTATGTTTAATTTTTTTTATTCAAGCTTGGCACTTATAATGTTTGACTAAGTAAAAGAATAGGGTTTTTAGTAGCATATAATGTTCCTTAGAGCACTATGACTTCAAGTAGGTGGGCTTGTTATTGGGTGTTTTGCCTTGAGTTTGTTTTTCTTGCCCTACTTCGATTGTTTTCTTCGTGTATTTCAACTTTTGTGTTGTTTGTTCCTTTGTCATTTTATTGGTTTCTTTGACATATGTTTTGTGATTTTTGTAAAAGAGATGGGGTCCTTTCAAAATCCCTGTAATTGTTATAAGGGAGGAAAGAGACAAGACCATGGACGCTCTTCTTGATTGCATGTAAATTTTCTTAGGAAATTGAAATATGTGGATCTTAGGCGAAAGTTCTACAAAATTTGTAGTTTCATTATATGTTATTTCCATGTCAACTTGCATATCCTCATCCAACATGATTGTTGTCGAGAGAGACACCACATGGAAAGTAACTACAATTTCTTTTTCTTGAAGCTTAAAACTTAAACTTGTTTGTTGGCTTTTACTGATGAATACCATCTTGTAAATTATAAAAATATATTTATTAGTTCTACAAAATTTGTAGTTTCATTATATGTTATTTCTATGTTAACTTGTGTATCCTCATCCAACATGATTGTTGTCGAGAGAGACACCACATGAAAAGTAACTACAATTTCTTTATCTTGAAGCTTAAAACTTAAACTTGCTTATTAGCTTTTACTAATGAATACCATCTTGTAAATTATAAAAACATATTTTAATAAAAAAATTGTGCAACTTTAGTCTTTTTAAAAACTATTTAGTGTCCTTTCATTTGTTTGAGCGCTTTAAAATACATATGTTAGAAATTATGCTATGTTTAGGGGTGTAAACTACACAAGAATGAATTTAATATGTTTGTTACAAGGCTTGTGGTTGAGAGTAAAAGAGCCATTTGTTCCACTTGCATCCTTGTTTGTAATAAAATCAACCTTTAAAGAATCATCTACAATTTCTTTTATTAGATCACCCTTAAATTCTATGATGCTTTCATGGTGAAGGATTGATTATAATGTAGCTCATCATAAGAGTTAGTATAAGATTTTGTAATGCCTAATGAGGGAGGTATGATCTTTATGGGAGCAAACAATAGAAGATACATATTAATGGATTCAATTTAAAGGTTATACCATATTGTGCATCTCAACTAATGTTGTGGGACTAAAAATATATCAAATACAATTATTTTTTATATAATTTAGATAAAAATTCAAGAATGATTTTTATTTTTTAAAATCAATTATAGCATGGTGGTAAATGTAATGTTTTGATTATCTAAAACGGGAGAAGGGCCCAAACACGATACATAATAGCTATTGAAGCAAGCAAGACAAATCTCACTAGAAGTGAGACTTAAAAGAACCAAACAAAGACTAGCAATGCTTTTGATTGGAGCAAAGAACCAAAAAGAAACGAGAAACAAGGGTCTTGACCCTATACAACATACATATCCAACAAGTGCCTAGAATGAGAAATGGAAAAGGTAGAAGAGGGACCTTTATGCCTTCTACAAATGACACTCCAAGCAATACTATCATTTGGATTCCCACTACAAAGGGGGACAAGAGACATCCCCATGGGAAGACCATCAACACACGAAAGGGGAACATGAGGACAACAAGGTGAACAATAGTTGCCATCCACAGTAGAATCCTAGAGACAACAATTGCCATCCATAATAGAATCCTAGAGCTGAGCAAAAGCAGTCGAAGTAGGAAATGTGCTTGGAGTAGGAGAAGAACCATTAAGGTCCTTTGGAAAAAATAAATCCGCGCTAGGAGCAAGATGTTCATCAAATGCCTAGGAGGAGACATCCTCTGAGGAGACAAGCTAGAACAGTGAGGAGATCATCATTAACATTCTTCCACCAAGCAACCACACCTTTTTGACGTAGGAGAGAGCAAGCCGAAGCTAGGTGACCAACAATGAAGCAATGATGACACTTGAAAGAAAGGCCCTCATAATCAAGCAGACTAGGGCTCATCCCCAACCAACAAAACCACATCCTCATGAAGAGGCAAAGAGATATCAATATCAACCAGAAAACAAGCAAAGGTCGAATGCCTCATAAAAGAAGTGGAATCGTCAACCTTAAAGCGATCGATCGAGTTGCTAATGGCCTCATAACAATACTTCCCAAAACTAGAGAGGAATATTTGGTAGTCTAAGCAACATCGTGCACACATTGAGTGGTTCAGTAAGGGGGTTGAAGGAATATGTCTAGGATTTGAGTGAGAGAGAGTGCTCACCCCAAGCTCAAAACCAACCCAACATCGAACAACAATCCTCAGAAGAAGCAAAGGAAGCAATGAAAAAACCTTCAGCATAAGGGGAGAAATCAACCTTACCAACCACTAGGGGTCTCCAAGAATTGAAAACCCATTTGTGTAGGTTAGGAAGAGAGGACTAGAGGTTGGAAAAGCAATACGCCAAATACCAACATTGGTAGAAACCCTTGTTCTCAACAACATCCACCCCACAAACCACCATTGGGGAAGGTTTGGCACAAGGGAGAGGGTGAACCACCCATTGAGGGTTAGCAAGACGAGATTTGGCCAAAGAGTAATTGAGAACCCCCTAGAAGAGGTAGGCATGAGAGGAAGGACAAAAGGGGCCAAACGAGTAAATTATACGAAAAATTATAAATTGGTACTTTTAAAATTTATTTTATAAAATCTATATACAAGCACTAAAAAATCACTTTGCAACATTTGCAAGCACAACAAATTATTATATCAAATAGGATTTAAACCTATGTCCTAACCATTAGACGATGACCACATTATTTTCATTATTCCTTGAAATACTTTACCGTGAACTAAAAAGTACATTTTTTTCTCCATCCACAACAAATAGATATGTAACATGGACATAAAAAAACATGTGAATGTGAGAAGTTGACATGAAAAAATATTTTGAATAAGGACTATGAATGAGTAGGTAGCGGGAATCAAACCTCCATCATTGGCTTGGAAGGCTAGAGGTTATAATTGGTGTTGGTTAGCACCTCTAATTCAAAATTAAGCTTGAGAATTTCATTTCTTTTGGCTCCTCCATGAGAGAGAGATAGAAAGGGAGACCATTGAAAAAAGATTACACATAAAATAAATGTGAATAAAAAAATTTCAATTTTCCTTTGCTCCATAATATTTATGTTAGTTTATTTGTAGTTCTTTCTTTCCTCTTTATTTCAGGCAGACAACCTTAAATATATAATACTTATTCACTTGATATGATCCCTATAAAAAGATGAGATTGAAAAATCTTAATAATGGAATAACTAAATAATCTTTGTAATTACTTCATTCCATATTTCTATTGATTACGATCCTAGAGGAACTTAAATTCTACCAATCTCAAACAAAACCATAGTGACTCAAGTAAAATGAAGTCATTGTTTTCTAGCTACTCGACTCTAAGTTTTGTTGTTCTAGCAGTTGAACATTTAGTTATGATGAATAATAATATTTTGATATCCATGGATCTTTGATTGATTCGATTAGATATATTGATATAATCCTAGAAAATATTCCACATTTAGTTTCACCCTCTTGGATGGAATTGAAAATATGGTTCTTTTTATCATTCCAGATCCAAATTATGAGAATGTGTACAATTCCTTTCTTGAACCAATGTATTTAGAGGAGAGGTCTGAAACCTATATAGAAATAGAGTTTTTCGAAATATAGACAAGAGTTGAAAGATCCTTCCACTCCGTGAATATAAGGATAGAACGAATCACACTTTTACCACTAAACTATACCTACCATAATTTCATTATATCATACAAATTGATCTTTTTCTAATAGGGAAAAGTAATTATGAGTGTAGACACCTAAATTTGACCACTTCTACATGATCCAAATCATCTACTCTATTCATCTATTTCATTAATATTAATTAAATGATCTATTTAATTAATATTTCATCTTCTGCCTAAGGTTCCTAAAAGTATTTAATCAAATAATTAAATACTTTACCTTATACCTCTTCTCTAAATTAAATAAATATGTCAAGTTATTTAATTTAGTCATTTGATCCTTTTAAATCAATTTTTAATTTTTCTTTTTTTCTCTCTCTCCTTGTCACGTCCTCTATAATCCACTTCTAATTTGGGTTAATTTAATTAATTCATGATTAAGATGTGCACACCCTTAATCAGGGATTAATGTCACATCCTCCAACTTTTGCCACTTGCTTCTAATCCCCTATTAATTTTCTTAATCAAATGTTTGCACAAGCTTAATCAAAATCATTAGCCACATTTAGCATGCCTTTTCAGTCAACCTTTTCGTATCCCATATTTGGCATTGATTCTCTTTCCCATGTGAATTTTTAATTCACATTTTATTTACCCTAGGTTCCTCTCTTCCCCATGTGAATTTTTAATTCACATTTTATTTTTCCAAGACTTACCTTATCCCCATGCAGCTTCTAGAACCTTTTGACCTCTCACATCACCCACATGTCAAAATCCCACATTTTTGGAAACCTCCTCTTAACCACTAGATTCTCCCAAGCATGTGAATTTTTTAATTCACATTTATTTCTCCAACTACTTTCTCTTTTCCCATGGAGATTTTTGAGGAATTCTAAAATTTCGCAAATGTCTCTTTCAATCTCACTTGAAGACAAAGAGTTCCTTTTTGAGAAAATCTTCTCATCCCCCAAGGTACTTGTCCTTACTCCACATCATGCACTCTCCTTCCACCCCACCTACACATCATTACATCCTTACCCACTTCACATTCCACATGTCAAGATGTGAGGGCTTGTGAGTCCTCAACTCACCATAGCCCTTCATCTTGGCCTTATTTGATAAATCTCAACTATTGAATTCTCTAGAAAATTTAAATTCCTCTATAAATACCCCATCTTCTAATGCATTTAGAATACTTAGCCATTTTGCACCCTTATGCTACCAAATTGCTTACTCAATTTGCAAGCATTCTCTTAGCCATTTAGCCAAGCCACTTAGCCACTAGCATTAACATTGCATTTTGCCTTTGTAGCTTCATCAAAACATCACACTATTCATCTTGCATCTAGCCATTCAAGGAGAATACAAGCATTCAAAAATCAAGGGCCAACTAAGGGATTTCAACAACACAAAGAAAGTATAATCATTTGCTATTTTCTTTTATCTTATTTCTTTGTGTTATCATTCCTTAGGCTAATATTTGAGGTGTCCCTTGTGTTTTCCTTTATTGCATAATAGTTTTTTTGCACCTCTAGAATAGGATAAACATTTAGGATCACATTTCTGGCATGCCTAGTGGGACCCACAAATGGGTTTCTTCATTTTACGTTTGTTGTTAAGTTGGTTTGTAGATACAGGTCGTAGAGGAGCGGACACACCCTCTAGTTTATTGCAGTGGGGTAGACATGCCCTAGTTTACATTATGTTTTATAATAGTTTATTGTAGCGGGGTGGACACGCCCTAGTTTACATTATGTTTTCTAATAGTTTACTACAGCGGGGCAGACACACCCTAGTTTACATTATGTTTCTAACAGTTTACTGCAGCAGGGTGGACACACCCTAGTTTACATTCTATTTCTGAAATTTTGTTGCAGCGGGGCGGACATGCCCTAGTTTACATTATGTTTTTGACATTTAACTGCAATGGGGTGGACATGTTGTAGGTTACATTATGTTTTCTAACAGTTTACTATAGAGGGGCAGATTTGCCTTGATTTTGAACACTGTTTCTAACATTTAACTGCAAAGGGGCAGATTTTCCCTGATTTTGAACACTGTTCATAACATTTGACTGCAGAGGGGCGAACTTGCCTTAGTTTCATTTTGTTTTCTAACTTTTGACTTCAGTGGGGCAGATACGCCCTCTAGTTTACTACAGAAGTGCAAATACACCCTCTAGTTTACTGCAGAAGTGCAAATACGCCCTCTAGTTTACTTCAGAAGTGCAGATACGCCCTCCAGTTTATTGCAGAGGGGCAATTATGCCCCAAATAGGAATTTTGGAAGGTAAAAATAGTCATTTTAGCTTCGTTTTTGTTCCATTTTTTTGTTGTTTTCAGGTTCTAACTCCCTAACCTTGTTTGTTTGTGGGTATAGTTGGATTTCTTACTAATGTTTTGTAGCATATTTTTGTAATTGACAAAGAACGGTGATTAAAACAGCTAACACTTGCTTGCAGGGCCATCCATTTGTTCAAATTTTTAAAGTTTTCCTTGATGTTTTCATCTAGGCACATAGTTTAATTAGGGGAAAGTAAATTTTACTACTTGAATCAATTATGCTTCTGGCTTTGATTGTGTTTGAGTTTTTGTCATCCAAACACAATCAAAGCCAGAAGCATAATTGATTCATGATTATGGATTGTGGAAACTTGATATCTCTTATTTTACTACTTGTTGTGTCCATTTTTGTGTCACCCAAGGGGGCATTAGTTTTTTTTCGCTTCCCCCTTGCAGTTCGTGTGAGCCTAGGAAGTAGTTGAAAATGATTAGTGCCTTCTTTTTAGAGGGACCTACTTGGGGATTTCATCACCCCAAGGGACGATCCCAACCATGCATACCAATGGGGTATAGAAAGGGGGGAGAGCCAAAGCTATAACCCAATCCAATCACGTCGTGTTTGGTGAAGTGTTGAAGCTAGGGTGATACCTAGATAGACATGAAGAGTTGGTCCGAGCCTTTTAGTATCTCGTTGGGGCTCTTGACTCACACTTGTGACAGGTTGGTGTTCATGGTTGTGCCTCACGTATCAAGAGTATATCAAGGACTCCCTAGAAGCATTGTGCACCTAGATTAAGACCTTTGTTGACCATACCCTTAACACTAATCACATGATTTTGCTTGTTTGAAATGTCTTCTTGTGAGAAACCAGTAAACTTTTTGACAAGTCAAGCTCATTGTTGTCATTTTAAGTCCTTGCCATAGTGATTTCCATCCAAACCAAGTCCCTATTTCCCACAATAGAGTGGACTTTCCCTGACATGCCTTGTAGCAGGGTAGACCTGCCCTGATCTAATTTGTAGTGGGGTAGACTTTCCCTCCAATTTACTGCAGATGGGCAAATTTTTCCCCCTAAATAGTAAATTTTCACTTCATTTAGCCATTTAAAGCCTTCGTTTGATCATCCCAAACCTCTGAACCTTCGTTTAATCATTCTGAACCTTTGTTTGATTATTCTAAACCTCCATTTGACCATTCCAAAACCTTCATTTAATCATTCCAAACCTCCGTTTAGCCATTCTAAACCTCTGTTTAACCATTCCAAATGTCTGTCCATCCTTTCCAAACTTCCGTTTCCTATTCCGGTTACTCATTTCACCATTTGGGGAACCTGTTTTATTGCCTAGAGATCTCGTTCCAACATTTTCTAGTAATACTGTTTCACTATTTATTAAACTTGTTTGCTTGATTCAAACAAAAACCAATTGGGAACTAAAAAATCTTATCATTTACTATGATTTAAACATTTGCACTTTCCAAAGGGTCATTTAGACATAAACCTCATCATATAAAAACCTTTAGGACATGTTTAGTTCACATCCTTCATCATCTTTCAATTCAAATCCTTTAAACCTTATTTTAGAAGATATTACCTGAATTGACCAAGGCGTTTAAATTCGATCGTTATCCTTCATATCAATCATTGTCTTCAACCCAATCAATCTGCTTCTATCTTGAGGAAGATTCAGTGTTAAAAGTTAACATCATCGGCCCAAATCAATCCATTTCCATCTTGAGGTGGATGCAGTGCTTCAAATCTATCCTTCAATCTGATCACCCAACGCCTTAAATCACTTAGGTTGATTTCCAAAATTGGGTTTAGAATCCCTTCCATCAAAAAAATCCTAATCCAAATCAAACGTATCTAATTGATCCAAATGATTCAATCCAGTCTACCTAAAAAATCTCATCTAATCATCCAACTATTTGATTAATCCTATCCAATCATTTAATCAAAATCCAATCATCCAATCTGAATCCAATCATCCAATTTCAATCTTGAACCAATCATCCAATTAATCCTATCCAAGCCCATCATCGAATCAATCGATCTCTATCCAATCTAAACAATTTTCCACCAAGGACATCCTTGCACCTAGCCTCATTATAATCCCCTTAGTCAATTTTTCATGCCCGTTCAGACTCGGTCACAGGCAAGGAAGATGTCCAAGCAATAAAATCTTAGATCCCAATCTAATGCTCCACAAGAAAATCCTTCCATCAACGGGGGATCATCACAATCTAACACCGAAGATCAAAACAACTCACCGCATGGTGAAGAGAGTATGGTCAACCAGCCCAAACTCACACTTGAGGAACATTTTAGTAACCCCACCAATGTGCAAATGACAGATCACTTACTTGAAAAACATGGGGAAGAAATCTTGGCCCACCTAATTCAAAAAGGGGTCAAACCTCCATCAGGTGTTGACCTATCCAAATATGGCAATTCCACACCTAATGTGCCCCAAAGTTCACAAAACACACCAGGTGATTCATACATCCCCAATGTTCCTCCAGTAGAGGTTGGTATAAACCTGAATTTGATAATGCCATCCTTTACCACATTGACAATCCCCTGCATGCCCCAATCTTAGTCATAGGGGCTCCTCAAGTATCCGATCCCAATAATCCTTTCGCCTATGGCATGCCATAAAATGTTCCCTAACGTCCACCATTGATGTTGACTACACTACCCCTTTTGAATCAACCTCCAGTAAACACTAGGGGCAACCCTTTCAACGCCTTTCCTCCACTCACATCTCAACAACCTCTGCAATCAAACATACCACCTTAATTACCTCCACAAGGTACATCCCAACCAAATGTTCCCATTGGCACCCAACAACCTCCTTTGCAGAATGCCTCTACATCATCTCAACCTCCTCATCAACAACAACCCTTGCATAATCCTTTGATTTCATCACAACAACCACCGTACCAATCGCAAGGCAATCCATCTCAATCTCTTGCCTAGATCATATCCCCGTTGCTCGCATCTATTTTGCATCCGCAAGTTCAACCACAACACAATATCGCATCTCGGCCCACACAACTGCCAATATCACATCAACAACCTCCCCAACATTATTTCTATCATAACCACCAACAGTTCCAACAACAACCACACTATGTGGCCTCCCAACAGTTGCAACGATACCCCCAGTACCAACATACTGACCTACAACACTCCATTCATGCTCCTCAACATTATGTTGCACATCCTTACTAGACAAACCAATACTACACCTCACAATAGTAGCCCCCGTACCAAAAAACTCCCTCAGAATATTAACAAGCGACATCATCATCTCACTATCAACATCCATATATCAACCTGCAAACAATAGCTCAACATGATCCTTTGTCATCCTACCACCCATATCCATCCAATCCATTTGCCTCGACTCCTACACCACTGGTCAATGCAGATCTATTAGAAATCTAAGCTGCTTTGAAAGATCTCCAAGCCAAGATTGGTAAGCAATCCTTCAAATTTTAAGATATATGTCCCTATTCGTTTGACCCCTCCATCTCATTAGTTCCCTTCCCGAAACACTTTGAGATACCAAAATTCGGCAGATACAAGGGAAACAAAGATCCTAAAGCCCACCTACAAGAGTTTTACTCCTAGTGTTAGGAGGTTATGCATAATAACAACTACTTCTTGCATCTCTTCCTGCGGAGCTTGATAGGCTATGCCTTAGATTGGTTCATGGGTCTAGAGCGGGGATCCATCAAATCCTTCACAGATCTTTTAGAGAAATGTGTTTCGTACTTCTCCTTCAATCTAGAGAAGGATACTGATACCTTGGATCTCCTCATGGAGAAGCAACGTGAAGGTGAAACCTTTATCAACTATGTTCAAAGGTGGAGTGCATTGGAAAGCAGAATGAAAACCCCTCTCAAAGAGGACATGGTCACTCTCTTTGTTTAGAACTCACATCCCGGCATGGCTCATAACTTCAGGTTGCATTGTGTCACCACCTTCGCCGATATAGTGGAGAAAAGACCCATCCTTGAATGGGCCCTTGTTGCTAAAGGTCATGTCAAGATATACAATCATGATAAAGAACGGTCATTTAGAGATAAGTCACTCTATTGGAACAAGAACAAGAATGTTGTAAATGATGGTGTCACTGACACTAAACATGTTCAAGTAGCTAATACCTCTTAGAGGCAAAAACCTGCCTCTAACCAACCATCTGCCAAAACATCATATCAGTACCATAGGGGGCACCTCATCCCCCTCAACAGTCAAACTAGAATAGTCAAGGGAACAACAAACGTCAGTTCACTCAATTAGGTGAGTCTTTAAGTACCATCTTCAACAGACTCCTATATGCAAATTACCCAATCACATATCCTGTAACCAAGCCACACGATGAATCTAAGCCTAAACTAGTTTGGTTCAAAGAAAATAAATACTGAGTTTCACAAGATTAAAGGGCATACCCTAAACAAGGGTTAGAGTCTAAAAACATATATCCAAGATCTTATAGATCGAGGAGATATTCATGTGGATGCCAATTAGGCTTCATCATCCAATGCTCAATTTCAGATTTACTAAAATGCCTTCCCTAACCATAATCAAGGCGTAGGCACGTCTAATAACAATCTGCAAAACAACAACACCAACAACATAAATTATAAGAATGTGCCCCTTAATTATGATGGCATTGTCCATTGCATTGAACAGGTGGAACCCTGCGTATCCATGATACATGTCAAAGCTAAAGATCCCCAATGTGTTTTTGCCACCTGAAGAACCCGCATTATTGTTCCTGCAGCCCCTGCATTCGCCCAACAAAATTTTGTGAATTCTTAGTATAACATTCTTGATCACCTAGGAAAGACTCCTGCTCACATCTCAATTTTGGATTTGCTTAAATATTCTCCCGTGCATCAAGAGATCCTGAACCGAGCTCTATAGGAAACCCAAGTTCCTAAAAACATTGATCCCATGCAATTTCAAGCTTTAATGGGGCACCTAGCCCTATCCTACCAATTACACTTCAGCCAAAATGACATGCCTAACGTTGATGCCAACCATAACCGTCCCCTACACATCGAAGTCTTGGTTGCTTGTCATAAAGTAAAAAGGTTCCTAGTAGATAATGACTCTACTCTTAATCTATGCACTCTAAAGTTCATAAAGCAGATAGGGTACACTCAAGCAGATCTAGGTTGGACTTTCCATTCAGTATACTACATGTCATGTCCTTGATCTGGACCTACCGTACAACCTCCTCCTTGACCGCCCATGGCTCCATGCCATTCAAGTCATCCCTTCCACATATCATCAATGCCTAAAATTCCTAGTTAATGGGCAAGAGGTCACCGTATACGCCGACCCGCAACCATTTGAATATTGTCATGCCTTGGAAGCTTCATTTCCCCATTTGCATTATTTTCCTAGAGTTGAAATGGGGGCACCTTACTCATCATCCTCCAATCCACCATCCACCATATCAACCACTCCATCTTCCACCATCGATCCCACCACCACTAAAGTCCAGATCATTGATAAAGGTTGTGGTGAATATGAAATGCATATAGCTTTGAATGTGGCAACTATGCCACTGTCACCACACACATATGGTCAACCTTTACAGTCTATACCAAAGGAAGAAGACAAGACCATTACCTTCAATTCCAAAAACATCCCTACTAGCACTTTATGGTCCTCTAGTTTAAGGACAAATACACCAGAAGATGAAATCGGCCAGTGGATCTATCACGAAGAGCCCCAACCAGATCCTCCCCTCAAGGAATATTTTTAGGAAGTATACCTCTAGTTTGCTAAGTTCGTAGAGAAACATAACTATCAAGGTGGGGGTCTAGGTAAAGAAGAACAAGGGTGACTGCAACCTGTTGATGTACCAAAGCATCCACGAAATTTGGGCCTAGGATATGAAAAGGACAGAAAGGCCTTGCAACATCATCCAATGCTTCCAACAATGTTAGTGTGGACAATGGTCCTTTAGAAGACATACATGAGGAAGATTCCATCATACATGCATATGATGATGTGGATCACACAGACGTTTCATCCATGTTTGACTGCCTATCCATTTTTACCATTAGCCTTTCCCTACGTCATCTTGAGCTTATTGAATGGAATCTACATGATAGCGCACCTAACAATGTTTCCCTTGATGCATATGTCAACCTTATGGGATTGGGGGAAGATGAACGCTCCAATCGCAAAAATAAAAACAAGAAAAATCAGAAACGGTCATCTAGTGAAAACCTTCCCGAGGTGCTTCTTGACCTAGAAAAATAAAAATAAAAGACACATCTGACAGTGAAAACCTCAATGAGGCATTGGAAGATGGAGATGTTCATCTTCCCCTTGTGGGAAATCAATCTACACAATCATCTATCTTGATCAAAGAAACTCAAGAAGTCAATCTGGGTACTGCAGAAGCCCCAAAGATCACCTACGTAGCCAAATCATTATCAGAACAAGAATATTCTGTCATTGTCTAGTTGCTCAAAGATAGAATCATCAAATTTTCTTGGTCGTACTCAGACATGCCAGGTCTAGACCCCACTTTAGTAGTTCACCATTTGGATATTCGCCCAGATGCCATGCTCGTCAAATAGAAACTTAGAAAAATGCATCTATAGGTAGCACTATTAGTTAAGAAAGAATTGGAGAAATTATTGGATGCTAGTTTAATCAGACCAATCGACTATTCTGACTGGATCTCCAACATAGTGCCTATCACTAAACCTAACAGAGACATTAGGATTTGCACAGACTTTCGAGATCTCAACAAAGCCTATCCAAAAGATGACTTCCCTTTGCCCAATATCAACATGTTAGTCGAGCTAACTATGAGACATGAGATGTTGTCCCTCATGGATGGATTCTCTGGCTACAATCAAATTAAGATTACACCCGAAGACTAGCATCAGACCGCTTTTACAACACCTTGGGGTACCTTTTGCTACAACGTTATGCCCTTCGGTCTCAAGAACACAGGGGAAAAATATCAGTGAGCAATGACTATTATCTTCCATGACCTCATCCACATTATCATGGAAGACTATGTTGATGACTTGTTGGGAAAGTCTAGAACTAGAGCAGAGCATCTTTCCATTCTGAAAAAGATCTCTGAGCGGTTGGAATAGTACAAGCCAAGATTGAATCCAAAAAAGTGTGTGTTTGGTGTCACGTCTGAGAAATTGTTGGGATTCATAGTCTCCCGAAGGGGTATCAAAGTTGATTTTTCCAAAGTGAAAGCTATCATGGATATGCCTCCACCTCAAAACCTAAAAAAATTAAGAAGCCTTCAAGGAAAGCTACAAACTATCAATTGATTTATAGCCCAGCTTGTAGACAAGTTTCAGTCGTTTTGCCACCTCCTAAAGAAAGGTAGCACGTTCAAATGGAGTCAACAGTGTCAGCTGGGTTTTGATAATATCAAAGAGTACTTGACCCACCCGGTAATTTTGATGCCACCTATTCCAGGAAAACCTCTCTTGTTATACATCTCTGCTACTTCAGTCGCACTGGGGGCATTATTGGAACAACATGACAAATCTGCAAAAGAACGAGCAATCTATTACATTAGTCATACACTGGTTGGTTATGAGTTGAACTATTCACCAATGGACAAATCCTGCCTCGCACTGGTGTTAAGTACACAAAAATTCAAACATTATATGCTCATCCATCCTGTCAAACTAATCGCAAAAATTGATCCGCTAAAATATCTATTGTCCAAAACCACCTTAACTGGTCACATGGCTAAGTGGGTCATGCTCTTGAGTGAATTTGACATAGAATAGGTGGATCAAAAATCCATCAAGGGACAAGTTATAGCCGATCAATTAGCCGATGCACCCTTAGTAGATGCTTATCCTTTAGTCACTGAATTTCCAGATGAAGTCTTTGCAGTTGTAGAAGCACCCACTTGGATATTGTACTTCGACTGATCTTACAATCATAATGGGTTAGGGGTAGGAATTCTGTTTGTTACCCCTCAAGGTGATTACATCCCAAAGTCATTTAGATTGGTATTCCCATGCACTAACAATATAGTTGAGTACAAAGCCCTCCTCACAAGCCTCAAAATTGCCAAAAAATGGTACATAATTCACCTAAGAGTCCTTGGAAATTTCTTGTTGGTCATTAAGCATGTCAATGATGAGTTCCTGACAAAAGATGCCAAGTTTCTACCCTACAAATGCATGGTGGACAACTTCAAGAAGTATTTCACCTCTATACAATTTGATCAGGTTCCCAAGATACAAAACAAAGCAATTGATGCCATGGCTACTATTGGATCCTTGATCGACATGCCTAAGGAGCGAACAAAATTCAAGTTCCTCGTTGAATAACTCCTAATCCCAACATATGGCATCCTTGAGAACGAAATGGTGTGTGACATCGTAGGTCCTGCTTCCCCTTGGTACCAAGACATCTACGCTTACCTGCATGATAACATTCTACCCCCATACCTTACACGAAACCAACGCAAATCATTTATCCAACGTTCATCTTGATACATCATCATTGGTGATATGCTTTATCGTCATGGGTATGATGGAACCCTCCTTAGGTGTCTGGATGAGACCGAAGCCCATACTGCACTAACAAAAGTACATAGTGGTGTTTGTGGGGCTCATTCAAATGGTATGGTCTTAACTAAAAGGATTCTTCGAGCTGGATATTATTGGCCCACAATAGAACATGACGCCTATGAATTTGTAAAGAAATGCCTTCCATGTCAGCAACATGCAAATCTGATTCACTCCCTGACACAAGACCTTCAGCCTCTTCTTGTACCATGGCCCTTCTCATAGTGGGGTTTTGACTTGATCGACAAGATATACCTACCATCCTCTAATGGCTACAACTTCATTATTACCACCATTGAGTACTTCACCAAGTGGGTGGAAGAAATGCCACTGACACAAATCACTAGTACTCAGATTTCAAAATTCATCCTCTACCATATTATATGCAGATATGGTATCCCATCCACCATTCTCTCAGATAATGGAAATCCTTTCAAAAACCAGGCCATGAAACACCTTTGTAACACCTTTCATATTCAACATCATTGGTCAACGCCTTATTACCCCCAAAGTAATGGTCAAGAAGAAACTACCAACAAAACTCTTATTCGAATCCTCAAAAAGGTTGTCAATAACACCAGTCGAGATTGGCACCTCCACATTCATCCCCCCCTTTGGGTGTGTCGTACTTCCATCTGTACCCCTACCGACGCCATGCCATATTCCCTCGTATATGGTATCGAGGCCATCTTTCCGATGGAAGTTGAAATCCCATCACTGAGAATTTATTTGAAGAACCTTATCAGTGAGGAAGACACCCGTGTTACAAGGCTTGCCTAGCTGGAATTACTTGATGAAAGATGGATCAAAGCTTATGATCATCTTTAGGCTTACCAAGACCATCTCAAATGAAACTACAACAAGAAGGTTCACCCTTGTTAATTCAATGTTGGTGACCTTTTCCTTAAAGAAAACCAATGCACCTAGTAGGATCATGATAAGAAAGGCAAGTTCGAAGCAAACTGGTTGGGTCCCTATATTATCACTACAAAGTATGGATCTAGGATGTACAAACTTGCCACCCTTGAAGGAGAACCCCTAGAAAATCCTATTAACATCATGCATCTAAAAATATTTTATACCTAAGCGTGCTTGGTGACCCTATCTGCATAAGATCAAAAGATTAAAAAAAATTAAAAAATCAGAAAAAATCCAAAAATAGTAAAGAAAAATAAATTCGTCCTATGGTGAAAACCACCCTTGGTGGCACCTTGGATAAGTATGGGTTGTAAAAACCTGGTCACAGGTGCACCTGTAATAGGGTTAATCATTATCTACCTTGCGTCCAAGGTACTTTATGACTTCACCCATCCTATCCTATCACTCCAACAACATCCCATCCCAAACCACTTGGTATATATTTTTTGAGCATTGGACGATCCACATTGGCTATCCATCATCCTGACCTTTTTAA
Organism: Sequoia sempervirens; assembly: GCA_007258455.2. Lineage (NCBI taxonomy): Eukaryota > Viridiplantae > Streptophyta > Pinopsida > Cupressales > Cupressaceae > Sequoia > Sequoia sempervirens. Next base: position 304,574,431 of record VDFB02075321.1, read on the forward strand.
TCCTAATTTGGGCTCATGTTGTTTGTTCATTTATTGGTCAGTTTGTGTCATCATCTAGGATCATCCCTTGTGTCTCTCTCCATCTAGGCATCATCTTGTCATGTCGGTCTTTTCATCCTTTGTTGAAATACGTCGCCCCTGCGCTCACATAGGCAAGGTTGATCATTTGATCTTCCTGTGCAGAATTTTGACCATCCTCTAATGGTCATCCATCATCTGTCTTCATCATTCCCCTTTTTGCTTTATCCACGGTCGGTTGTTGTTTGTCTTTTCCGAACTACATTGCCCCTGCACTTCCACATAGGCAAGGTCGATCTTTTGATCCACCTGGGGCTCTTTTACTTTCCTTTGCTTTTACTTTGATTTTTAATTGTTTCATCAGTCTCCATTAGTCCTCTTTTTTCTTTTATCCATCATATTTTCTTGAACTAGGAGGGCTCTGCACTTTCATGTAGGCAAGGCTAATGTTTGATCAGCCCCCAAGCCCCTAGGTCTTTAGGGTGTGTTGGTCTTGTGTCAGTCTTTTTTCTAGTCTCGTGTGTCATGTTGTCAAGAGTTCCCTTACCTAGTTGATTCTTCACAAAAAAATCCTCTAATGTCAAAATATTTGGTTAATGAAAAATCTTGCGTCATCTGGGTCAACTTAGTTTAGTATCCATCAATGGTCTCAACAGGACGCATCCTTCCTAACAGACCTCATCAACTCCATCCATCCTTTTGATCCTATGACAAAGAACATTTGAATTTAATTATGATCTTTTAATTCTTTTGGATTTTGTTTATTGTTTGAGCTCCCTATTACAACTTTTCAAGGTCACCATAATTTATCATATTATGGTATGCTTTGATGCATTAACATAGGGGCATCTCTTGATAGTTTATTGTTGTTGTTTACTAGGTTGTTCCTATGTAGTACCCACCGGAATCTCCAAGATCCTGTGTTACATCGGGGACATCCCTTTGTGCTTGTGGCTATTCCAATACCCGGCCTAACCAAAGTCTTAGCAACTTTGGGGTGTTGGGATAACCTTGTTTTTTATGTTTGTTTTACACATCAGATACTAACTTTCCTTGGTTTCATGCACCCTGGCAACTGGTGTCTTATGCTATAGCAAAAATCAGTGCTCCAAAGATGGCTAATTAAAATTAGGATTGCATTTCATAATCATTTTTTATTACATCCCTTTCTAAATCATTGACCTATGATTGTAGTTGTGCAAATATTCCCCTTTGCCTGTTCTTCTCATGATTTATATAGTTTTTGACAGGTGCAATCTACCATCATATACCCATCATACATACATGCACGAGTCCTTATTGATACTTATGTTCATGTTGTATTATAGGTTGATTGTATTTACATTAGTATGTTATATTTAATCGTGATTGATACATTTTTATACCCATATTAACATGTTACATACATCACCCATTGCATCACAATTTGTTCGATACATAAATCATGCATCACATAAGACCATATTGATTATACATAAAATTATAATAGATAAAACACACATCACATCTTGTATTACACATGTTAGTAACATCATAAACATGTACATGAATTAAATCATCACGATCGCACATCATAAGATCATATACATACACATGCATAAATAGAATCATCCACCATAAACATAACATAGTATCAATAAGGGAAATCACATATCATATAAGTATCAAAATCAAATAAAGTCCATCACATGATACATAATAATGTCCACCAAATTTCCATCACATGATCCATAATAATGTCCATCGTATACATCAAATCACAAAATAAAGAAAAAGTACAAGGAACTGCATCATGGCTCCTCTGTAATATCCATCCACCATCCATCCACCCTGCACCTGTCAAAATCTAGTGTCATGTCACCTACCAAACGAGTTGCACACATCCAACCTCTATAGAGAATTGGGCATGAGTCCTCTGCGAGGGAGTGTCCCCTATGACTCACTGTATCCCCAAGTCCGCATAGAATGATTGGGACAATGCAAGCATCTGAGGAGTCTGTCAAACATACTAAAACGTGTGTTGTGCTAGATTTGGAATTGCATGCTAATAGGTGATCATCTAGTAGTTCACCTCCCTCATTTACTCAACACTCTCGACAACCTAATATCTGGCAGAATTTTGCTCATGTCTATACCTATCTTGGTCTCTGGTAATTAGTCCCCTCTCCTATGTCCATGCATCCTGAGCCAACCACAACTGATCTCTCTGCTGTCAACCGTGTCATTTGCTTTGTGGTCCTATCTCTCTCATCCTGCATAGCCTAAATATGAGCTTGTAATCTCTCCACACCTAACCCTGTCTCATCCCAACTACCTTGTACTACCTATGACCGACTCGGTGTTGCATCTCTCTCTATGCTCTCTACTTGAGTCACTATTGCATCCCTCTCTCCGTTAAGGGTCTGTATCTGTCTCTATAAGGTGTCCATCTCCTCCCCCATCACCTGTATCTATTTTTTTCCTCCATCTCTCTCACCCTGTAAATCTTGCACCTTTGCATACAATGTCTCTCTCTCTCCCTATACAAGATCTAACCAAGTCTCTACTGCCTCTGCCCTCACCCTTGCCTCCCCTAGAGCTTTCTTTGTAGTAGCCACCCTGTCTTGGAGCTCTGTTCTCTCCCCCAACAATCCCACCATCTATACCCTCAATGTCTCCATCTCCCTCTCAGCATGCTAAAGACACTCCACTGAGACCTGCTCTACTACCCCTCTAGACTAAAGTTGTCTCCACGCCTATGCTATGGTTATCACCGCCTATAGCCTGTCTCGATCCCAAGTCACACTGGCTACCTCACTCCACAATCTATTCATCTCCACTCATGCCTCATCCCTCTCCCTCTCCACACCACCTATCATTGTAGTCAAATGCCCCACAATGACATCAAACTCTCTTTGTCTTGTCTCCTCTAATCTTTGCACCTCCACCTCTGTACTCCTTAGCTCCTCCTCCATCACCCATAATCTCACCTTGGCCCCCCTCAATAAAATAACTAGATCCTCAATTGGTGCAGTTGGTACTACTGCTAATGGCTCCACCACGTGAACCTCCACATCCATGGAATTGATCTCTACCTCATCTTGTACTTGCTCAACACTGCTCGTCACTTGAATCCTCCTCGACTGCCCTCTCCTCCCCACCCTCATTTTCCTCCTCAATTGTCCCATAGCTCTTGCCTCTCCCTTCTCACTCAAACCTATATATAGCACATAGGGATCCTGCTCTGCCCCGATCTTTGTCTAAACCTTCCTCTATCGTCTACTCCTCGGTGTCCTCTTTAGCTGACCTTTGGCCTCCATCTCCTCCTGTGCCCCACTTGCTATCCTGTGGCCCCCACCTCCTCCTACTCCATTTTGACTTGAAATCTCTTTTGTTGTACCTTGATACCTATGCCTAATGTTGTACAAATCCTTCCTCCAACTCATGCACTATCTCCACCTCTGGTTGCCTCCCATCATCCTGTCATGCCGCATCTATCTCTAGACCTCTCCCATCCTCCTATTAACCACATCCATCCCATCACCCACATCCATCCTTACTCTAACCCTCCTCTGATGTCTCCTCCTCCTCCTCCCCTCTGGTTGTCCTACAGCCCCAACCACATCCTCTCCTCCACCCTACTGTCCAATACCTCCCACATCCCCCTGTTGCCCCTTGACCTAACCTGCCTCCCATCCCCTCTGCTCCTTTTCCTCCCTAGCCAATTGAAAATCATCCTCTAATCCAAATCCTAAGGCTCCCTCTATAGGCATCGTAGGTGTAATCCTCTCCCATTGGTGGTTACAGAACCACCAAGCATACCGTAATGTCACTCCTGCATCCTCAACTCCCTCAGCCCTCCCTGGGTAGAGAACCTGATATGTTGCCACCCATGTCTCTCTGGCACCCCTAGGCATAATAGGACCTCCCCATGGCCACTCTCTGGTGAGCCGACGAAACATGGTGGGAGCTGCCAGAATATCCTGTCTCTACCCAAACTGCCTTGCCGCTTTGTCTAGTTGATGGGCCTCCACTATGCGAGGTAGGCTCCCAATCAGTACACATCTACTCATAAAATAACCCTCATGCCTCATCTCCTCATCCCTCCATCCCCTAAACCATCAAAACATATATGGCTTCCATACTATTTCCACCACCTACAAACCATCAAATGCTCTCCTCCATCCATCCATATCTCCCTGCATCTCATAACGCAACACCCATCCCCTAGCTTCCCCATACCCCCAGGCAATAGGCTCTCTATCATTCTCCTATCCTCTCACCACTAGTGGCCTCATAACCATAATATTCTCCCATGCCCAAACCTATAATAGAGTCATGTGTGTCAAACTCAATGAGCCCCGGTAACAGATCAAATGCATATCCCTGTATAAATGTGCTAATACACACGAGCCCTACGAGAATTGTCCCTCTCGCCACTCGACAATATGTAGAAACACCTCCATGAATCGTAGACTGTAGAACCACCTACTCTGGTCTGAAAATAATATCCCGCTAATCAATCCACACAAATACAATGGTAAGGGTGGTACCCCCAATGATAGGCATGTATCCAAATCCAACTACCCCTTCTGAATGGGTAGATCATCTAGTCCAAAAAGTACCAAGACAGTGTAATCTAACTCTGCTCCTCTGGACACCACCTCGCTCACTAACTGCTCTACTATGGGTAGTCTCAATATGTGCCATACATCCTCAAGTGCCACTGTCATCTCCCCTATAGGAAGATGGAAGGTTGACGTCTTAGAACTCCATCTCTCTATCAACGTCATCAACATTGCTTGATGAGCTCTCAGTGTCAAAAATTGGAGAAAGTGTAATAATGCCACATGCTCTAGCACTGCGTGATCTACCCCAATCATAGCCACCATAGTCACCGCCAATACATCTAAGTGACACTCATGTGTTCGTAATTGGTCAAAACTCTACATCCATATTCACCCAACTGTCATATCACTTTGTTCTTGACCCCAAGATTTCTCTCTCTCCATTTCTTTTTTCCTCCTCCCTCCCTATCCTGTGCTCTCTCCTGAGGGGTGGTCATGTCCTGCATTGGGGTAGACCTACCACAGATTAGGGTGGCCACACCCCCTTTCCTATGGGGCGGAGCCACCTCACGTCGAGGCGGATGCGCCCCCTGTTGGGGCGAACATGCCCGCTGGGGTGGACCTGTCCCCATCTGAGGCAACCCCACCCGTAGTGGGTTGACTCGCCCCTCCCGGGACAATGACGCTATCCCCCCCATCCACCCCCCCAACATTTGTCTATCGATTGAAAAAAATCAAAATTTTCTCTCCTACCCATTTTTCTCCTCTATCTTGAAAAGAAAACCCACTTTTTAAAATTTTCTTGGAAACTTCAAAATGAATTAAAAATGCTTAAAATACATGAGAAGGGTTTTGTTACTAACCTAACGGGGCACTACGTACTTGCAAAAGAATCTTTGCACCTCGTCCGCACGGTGGATGATATATGTCTCGTAATCCCTTGGCATCATCACTCCTTGTCTTCTTCCTCTCCTCTCCTCTTCTCTCAACTGCTATAGTGCAAATGAGGTGAGGTAATTTCTAAAATTAACTTTTAATCCTTTCCCCCCCCTTTTTTAACCTTTTTAAAGTAAGGGGTATTTTTACCTCTTATTTAACATTTTTATTCCTCCAACTAATTCCCTAACTTCTCGGGGCTGCCATTCGCAAACTGTACGTCCATTTGACTCCGTTCAAAAGGAAAATCTGCTCAATTTTTTGAGCTCTTTCCAACTGTTCCCTCTATTTTCTCCTATCAACCAGTCACCTAGGACCCCTTTTTCTTCCCAAGTCGCCCTTTCGAGGGGGAATACCCTACCACTCTCCATTTCCTCTGTCATGGCCATTCCCCCATAGGATTGGGGCATCCTCATTCATTCCCCCTCTGTTTGGGCAACTCACACATCTCTCCCCATGCTGGGGCATCTTTTTCTAGTCACTTCCTCTATAGAGTCATCTACATTTTTTGTTCTTCGAAACATTGTTATTCTAAGAATATTTCGAAAAGGGGAAAAATGTAGAAACCTAAATTTGACCACTTCTACATGGTCCAAATTGTCTACTCTATTCATCTATTTCATTAATATTAATTAAATGATCTATTTAATTAATATTTCATCTTCTGCCTAAGGTAACTAAAATTTTTTAATCAAATAATTAAATACTTTACCTTACACCTCTTCTTCTCTAAATTAAATAAATATGTCAAGTTATTTAATTTAGTCATTTGATCCTTTTGAATCAATTTTTAATTCTTCCTTTTTCTCTCTCCTTGTCACATCCTCCGTAATCCTATTCTAATATGGGTTAATTTAATTAATTCAAGATTAAGATGTGCACACCCTTAATCAAGGATTAATGTCACATCCTCCAAATTTTGCCACTTGCTTCTAATCCCCTATTAATTTTCTTAATCATATGTTTTCACAACCTTAATCAAATTCATTAGCCACATTTAGCAAGTCTTTTTAGTCAACCTTTTCATATTCCATGTTTGGCATTGACTCTCTTTCCCATGTGAATTTTTAATTCATATTTTATCTTTCCAAGACTTACTTTATCCCCATGTAACTTCTACAACCTTTTGACCTCTCACATCACACACATGTGTCAAAATCCCACCTTTTAGGAAACCTCCTCTTAACCACTAGATTCTCCCAAGCATGTGAATTTTTAATTCACATTTATTTCTCCAACTACTTTCTCTTTTTCCATGGAGATTTTTGAGGAATTCTAAAATTCCTCAAATGTCTTTCAATCTCACTTGGGGACAAGAAGTTCCTTTTTGAGGAAATCTTCTCATCCCCCAAGGCACTTGCAAGGTACTTGTCCTTGCTCCACATCATGTACTCTCCTTCCACCTCACCTACACATCATCAGATCCTTAGCCACTTCACATTCCACATTATAGTTGTTTTGCACCTCTAGAATAGGATAAACATTTAGGATCACATTTCTGGCACGCCCAGTGGAACCTACAAATGAGTTCCTTCATTTTACGTTTGTTGTTGTTAAGTTGGTTTGTAGGTATAGGTCACAAAGGGGTAGAATTTCCCTACAGAGCGGCAGACATGCCCTCCAATTTACTACAGAGGGGCAGACATGCCCTCCAATTTACTACAGAGAGGCAGATATGCCCTCCAGTTTACCGCAGAGGGACGGATATGCCCTCCAGTTTACTACAGAGGGGTAGATACGCCCTCCAATTTACTATAGCAAGGTGGACACACCCTATTTTACATTTTATTTTCTAATAGTTTACTATAGTGGGGCAGACACGCCCTAGTTTACATTTTGTTTTCTAACAGTTTACTACAGCGGGGCAGACACGCCCTAGTTTACATTATGTTTTCTAACATTTTACTGCAGCAAGGAAGACACACCTTAGTTTATATTATATTTCTAACATTTGGCTGCAACGGGGTGGACATGCCCTAGTTTACATTATGTTTCTAACGTTTGACTGCAGCGGGGCAAACACACCCTAGGTTACATTCTATTTTCTAATAGTTTACTACAGAGGGGAGGATTTGCCTTGATTTTGAACACTATTTCTAACATTTGACTGCAGAGGGGTGGATTTTCCCTGATTTTGAACATTGTTCCTAAGATTTGATTGTAGTGGGGTGGATTTTCCTTAGTTTCATTTCATTTTTTGACTTTTGACTGCTGCGGGGCGGATACACCCTCTAGTTTATTGTAGAAGTGCAGATACACCCTCTAGTTTATTGCAAAAGTGTAGATACACCCTCTAGTTTATTGCAAAAGTGTAGATACACCCTCCAGTTTATTGCAGAAGTGCAAATATTCCCTCCAATTTATTGCAGAGGGGTAAATATGCCCCAAACAGGACATTCTGGAAGGTAAAAATAGTCATTTTAACTTCGTTTTTGTCCCAATTTTTTGTTGTTTTCAGGTTCTAACCCCCTAACCTTGTTTGTTTGTGGGTATGGTTGGATTTTTTGCTAACATTTTGTAGCATATTTTCATAATTGACAAAGAATGGCAATTAAAATAGCTAACACTTGCTTGCAGGGCCATCTGTTTGTTCAAAATTTTAAAGTTTTCCTTGTTGTTTTCATCTAGGCACATATTTTAATTAGGGGAAAGTAAAATTTACTGCTTGCTGTGTCCATTTTTGTGTCACCCAATGGGGCATTAGTTTGTTTTTGCTTTCCCCTTGCAGTTCGTGTGAGCCTGGGGAGTAGCTAGAAATGATTAGTACCTTCTTTTTAGAGGGACCTACTTGGGGATTTCATCACCCCAAGGGATGATCCCAACCATGCGTACCGGCGGGATATAGAAAGGGGGGAGATCCAAAGTTGTACCCTAATCTAGTCACGTTGTGTCTAGCGAAGCGTTGAAGCTAGGGTGATACCTAGATAGATGTGAAGAGTTGGTTTGAGCCTTTCAGTATCTCGTTAGGGTTCTCAACTCACACTTGTGACGGGCTGGTGTTCATGGTTGTGCCTCATATATTAAGAGTATATCGAGGACTCTCTAGAAGCCTTGTGCATCCTAGATTAAGACCTTTGTTGGCCATACCTTTAACACTAATAGGATTGTGCTTGTTTGAATTGTCTTCTTGTGAGAAACTAGTAAACTTTTTGACAAGTCAGCCTCATTGTTGTCATTTGAAGTCCTTTCCATAGTCATTTACATCCAAACCAAGTCCCTATTTCCCGCAATGGGGCAGACTTTCCTTGACCTGCCCTGCAGTGGGGTGGACCTACCCTAACCTACTTTGCAGTGAGGCAAACTTGCCCTCTAGTTTACTGCAAAGGGGCGAACTTGCCCCCCTGAACAGTAAATTTCACTCCATTTAGCCATTTAAAGCCTTCATTTGATTATCCTAGACCTCTGAACCTTCTTTTAATCATTTTGAACCTTTGTTTGATCATTTTAAACCTCCATTTGACCATTCCAAAACCTTTGTTTAATCATTTTGAACCTCCGTTTGATTATTCCAAACCTCTATTTAGCCATTCCAAACCTTCGTTTAACCATTCCGAACGTCCATCCATCCTTTCCAAACTTTTGTTTCCCATTCCGGTTACTCATTTCACCATTTGGGGAACCCATTTTATTTCCTAGAGATCTCATTCCACCATTTTCTAGTAATACCATTTCACTATTTATTAAACTTGTTTGCTTGATTCAAACAAAAACCAATTGGGAACCAAAAACCTTATCATTTATTGTGATCTAAACATTTTCACTTTCCAAAGGGTCATTTAGACATCACCCCCATCATATAAAAACCTTTAGTTTGCATCGCTCATCATCTTTCAATTCAAATATTTTAAACCTTGTTTTAGAAGTTATTACCTGAATTGACCAAGGCATTTAAATTTGATCATTTTTTTTCATATCAATCATTGCCTTCAACCCAATCAATTCGTTTCTATCTTGATGTGGATTCAGTGTTGAAAGTTAACATCATTGGCCCAAATCAATCCATTACCATCTTGAGGTGGATTTGGTGCCACAAATCTGTCCTTCAATCTGATCAACCAATGCCTTAAGTCACCTAGGGTGATTTCCAAAATTGGGTTTATAATTCCTTCCATTAACTAAATCCTAATCCAAATCAAACGTATCCAATTGATCCAAATGATCCAATCCAATCTACCTAAACAATCTCATCCAATCATCCAACTATTTGATTAATCCTATCCAATCATTTAATGCGATCATCCAATCTGAATCCAATCATCCAATTAATCATATCCAAGCCCGTCATCCAATCAATCGATCTCTATCCAATCCAAACAATTTTACAAGGACATCCTTGCACCTAGCCTCATTATAATCCCCTCATAGTCCCTTTTTCATGCCCGTTCAAACTCGGTCACAAGCAAGGAAGATGGCCGAGCAACAAAATATTGGATCCCAATCTAACGCTCCATAGGAAAATCCTCCCATCAAGGGGGGATCATCACAATCTAACACCGAAGATTAGAACAACTCATTGAATGGTGAAGAGAGTATGGTCAACTAGCTCGAACTCACACTTGAGGAACATTTTAGTAACCCCACCAATGTGCAAATCACAGATTGCCTGCTTGAAAAACATGGGGAAAAATTCTTGGCCCACCTAATTGAAAAAGGGGTCAAACCTCCATCAGATGTCGCCCTATCCAAATATGGAAATTCCACACCTAACATACCCCAAAGTTCACAAAACGCACCAAGTGATTCATACATCCCCAATGTTCCTCGAGTAGAGGGTTGGTATCAACCTGAATTCAGCAATGCCATCCTTTACCATGTTAACAATCCCCTGCACACCCCAATCTCAGTCATGGGGGCTCCTCAAGTATCCAATCCCAATAACCCTTTTGCCTATGGCATGCTGCAAAATGTTCCCCTACATCCACCATTGATGTTGACTGCACTACCCCTTTCAAATCAACCTCTAGTAAATGTTGGGGGAAACCCTTTCAACTCCTTGCCTCCACTCACATCTCAAAAACCTCTGTAATCAAACATATTGCCTTAATTACCTCCACAAGATACATCCCAACCAAATTTTCTAATTGGCACCCAACAACCTCCTTTGTAGAATGCCTCTACATCATCTCAACCACCTCATTAGCAACAACCCATGCATAATCCTTTGATTTCATCACACACTGCACCAATCACAAGGAAATCCATCTCGACCTCTTGCCCAGGCCATATCCCTGTTGCTCGCATCTATTTTGTGTTTGCAAGTTCAACCACAACACTATATCTCATCTCGGCCCATGCAACCACCGATATCACATCAACAACCTCCCTAGCATTATTACTATCATAACCACCAATAGTTCCAATAAAAACAACCCTATGTGGCCTCCCAACAGTCGTAGCAGTACCCCCAGTACTAGCAGACCAACTTGCAACACTCCATTCACACTCCTCAGCATTATGTTGCACATCCTTACTAGACAAACCAATACTACACCGCACAACAACAACCTCTCTACCAACAAACTCCCTTGACATACCAGCAAGGGACATCATCATCTCACTATCAAAATCCATATATCAACCTCCAAACAGTAGCTCAACAGGATCCTTCGTCATCCTACCACCCATATCCATCCAATCCATCTACCTCGACTCCTACACCACTAGTCAATGCAGATCTGTTAGAAATTAAAGTTGCTTTAAAAGATCTAGAATAGAAAATGAAAATTAGGATCATTTTCATAATTTTGATCCACTCTTAGTCTTTGAAATCTCTTTTTACCTTTCCAATATGATCTTATCCATTTTCAATTTATAACATTTCATCTAGATTATAGCCTAAAACAAGAATAATTAAAGTAAAAAAATAGAGGTGCTTCTCTATCATCTATATAATAAAATAGTGATTGGAGAGGAAATAAAGAAATGATATTAGAGGGTCAAAATTTGATAGCCTTATTTATTGCATTTATAACAAATAATTGAGCTTTGAGGTTAGGTAGAGCATTGAATTCTTCACAATTTGGTTAATTATTCTTATCTAGGAATGATAATGGCCTAGCCGAATATTGGTAGGGCTAGAGAAAGAGATAAATTGTTTGGAACAAAATAAAGAAATACAATTGGATTCTCACAAATTTTGGTCTTTATTTAGTGAAATTCTATATTCAGTTTAGATCTTGCATCTAGGAGAGATGGCTAAGCAAACTAAAGAGATGGATTGCTAATCTGTTGTACAAACTATTTCTACTGAGGGCTTGAACCCCTCTCTTTGTTTAGTCACTTGATATGACTCCTCAAAACATATTTTTTAATTATTTTTCATCACCATTCTTTATGCCCATGATTTCATCCTAGATCGTTCAATATGAATCCAAAGATAAAAAGAGAAAAAAAAGTATCACTATCGTGTAAACAAACAACTTAAGGGTAAGAATTATATAATATTTGGGATTCTTATTAGAATTACAATGGAATAGATCATCAATTTTTGCATCAAGTGGTAACTCATGATGAACAAGATCTAAAGACAATAATTTTTTGACAATAGTAGTGATATGACTATCATTAAAGAGGAGAGATAACCCCTCAAATGTGTCCTCCAAATCTACAATATGAGATTCAAAAAATAAATATGATATACCTATCAAATGCTCATCCCACAAAGATGAATTTGAAAGACTGTGATGATACTATTGAACATTAATGATGAGAATCTCAATCAATTATTTTGCACAAGGAATCATAGAAGGTGAAGGATCATCAACTGTCTTTGAAGGTTGAGAAGGAGCAACCTTTGATTTAAATGCAACATTAGGTGATGGATGACATGCAATCCCAAGCAAGATTTGGATGAAATTATGTGAGAGATGAGGACATAATTCATTCCCATGTTGATTACTCCCACAATATGTGAATTTATAACTTTTATATATGATTCACTCCTCAAATGAAAAAATCTCCAAATTAGCAAAGATAACAAGCCTCAACAATCATTAGAAACTCCCAAATATGATGAATATTGAAAAATGAAGCCTCCCCCAAAAGATAGAACATCTCTAGGTGTCAGGATGTCCAAGTAATCAATCATAATGTGTTATTGGAAAAAATGTTCATAAAAAATACCTGGGTTGAATTTGGAAAAAATGCATGGATAGATATGAAGAGCTCCTTAATACCTTTCCAATGCCACAAGAATCATGAAAATTGGATAAATAGATAAAAAGTTATGAGCTCAAATGTCAAAACGAGAGATTTGACTTCAAACATAAATTTAAAATAAAAAAGCAACAAATTTTTGTAAGGAGACCTACACCACTATAAATTACATAGAATTAAATTTTCAACAATATTTCATTTGCAAAAATTTGATTGACGGATAAAAATTTATAACAATTTCTCCAAATCTGCTAGTTGAGGAAAAAAATTTGTTTAGCCCTATAGGGGTTGGGTATTGGTCACCCATGCAATGGGGGGCTCACAGATGGAGATTATTATATATCTTGGGCCAAATTGTTGGAGAAGTTGGTGAGGGCGATGTTGCCTAACAATGGGTTCTCACACTGTCTACAGTTTAGCCCCTCCCAATTGGTGTTGACTAAGGGAAGATGCCCTCAAAATCAAGTGCTTGTTTCTTAATATTAACTTGGAAAAAATTCAATTTAAAATTAACAAGATTGAAACTATATTGTTTTGATGCTAATCATTATGCAAATACTATGCAATTTGTGCCTCAAATATTCTATTGAATATGCCTCTATAGATTTTGTGGATGCTAGCAGAGAAAGCAGATAAAAATGATATGTACGGATCACATATATGGTATAAATCTATACAACTGTATAGACCGTATGAACATAATGCTTTCCAAATCTGCTAAGCTCTCCAAAAATAGCCAATTTTTTTGCCACCAAAATATCAAGTGTTTTATATGAAAATAAGGTTTTTTGGGCCTTTTGGACTCAATGATAAAATTATTTTTGATCCAAAGCGCACCCAACAAAACATCAAGCCCAAATCACCCTCAAATCTAAGGAGTTTGTAGATCTAGGGCTCTGATACCATATAGGAGCTGATAGTGAGGTCACATATCTAAGGATCACATGCAAAGCCAAAGGTAACCTTCCACAAGAGAGTATGGAAAGAGAATGGATTTCTTGATTATGGATGTGATAACACTACAAATTGATCAATCCCCTATGATACATAGTGTACATGAGGTCTTTCTTATATAGGCAAGGTGAGAGATAGGATTAAACAAGATTGTGGCAAGTGTCTTAATCCTATGACATGAGACACAAAAATTAAATAAAAAGATAAGATAAGACCGCATGATAGCTAAGACTTCTAGAAATATTCTTATACCCATAAATAAACTTAAGATGTGAACATGTGCGAATAGGATGAACTAGTTAGGTAAAATACCATGTTCACACCAACACAAAATTCAAGGATTTCAAAAAATGTTTTCTTAAATATGACTTTCCTCTACCTAACATAGATATGATTTTAAACCTTACAACTAGATGTGAGATGATTTCATTTATGGATTGATTATTTTGTTATAATCAAATCAAGATTAACCCTAAAGACTAGCACAAGACTACATTCACTACACCTTGGGGAACTTTTTCTATCATTATTCACACAATCATGGAGGACTATGAAAATGATTTATTGTCCAAATCAACAATAAGTAAGGCCATGTATAGGTCCTTGAGCATGTGTTTCAACAATTAAGAGAATACATAGTTTGTCTCAATACCAAAAAGCATGTCTTTGGTGTTAGATTGAGTAAGCTCCTAGGATTCATTATTTTTAGATGAGGCAATGAAATTGATCATGTAAAAGTCACTGCTATCATGGATGTGCCAACAACCCAAAAATTTCAAATAGCTCCATAGTCTTTAAGGAAATTTGTAAGTCATAAGAAGATTCATTCCACAATTGACCAAAAAATTTCAACCTTTCTCTCATCTAATATGTAAAAAATACTATCTTCCATTGGGATGACTCATGCTAGCAAGTATTTGATAAAATCAAGGAGTTTCTCATAATGCTTCTAGCCCTCATGCCACCCATTCTAGGAAAACCTCTCTTACTCTATATTTTTTCCACACTTGTCACTCTGGGGGAATTATTGGCACAACATGATCAAATGATGGAGAGTGAGTCATCCATTATATCAATACAACATTAGTAGGATATGAGATTAATAATACTCCTATGGAACAAGCATGCTTAGTTGTCATTTTTAGCTCTAAAAAATATTCCACTATATACTTAGTTGTAAGATCCTAATAATTTCCAAAATTGATCCACTTAAGTATATTCTCTCTAGGAACAACATCACAAGTTACATGGATGAATGGTTCATGCTACTCAATGAATTTGAAATAGAATATATGGGCAAAAGGATATCAAAAGACAAGTCCTTGCATATGAATTGGAAAAATATCTAACGTTGATCATCATCCCTCAGTTGTGGAATTTTCAAATGAATCTATCTTCATGATGTATGAGACTAAACCTTGGAAACTAGTTTTTGATAGTTCTTACACAAAAAGAGGCTCTAAGAAAGTGATATTATTTATCACCCCATAGGGTAACCTTGTTCCCAAATATTTTATATTGGGATTAACTTGTACTAACAACATTACAAAATACAAGGCCATTATTAAGGGATTGGAGATAGCAATCCAGTGGAACATCCATCATCTTCTCTTTGTATGGATTTTTAGCTTATAATCAAACATTTCAATAATGAATACTTGATAGAGGATGATAAATTGATCCCCTAAAAAATAGATGTCAATAACTTTAATGACCATTTAAATATCATTCAGTTTGAATAGGTACCCAAGATAAACAACATAGCTATTGATGCCTTATCTACCATGGGATCATTACTATGCATGCTACATGATAGAAATCATTATGAGTTCTTTGATGAACATCTCTTTTTCCACACATATGAAGCCATAAAATATAAGCTTGTATGTGAAAAATTTGGCTCCAATTTACCATCATACCATGACATTTATACATACCTCCACACCCACACTTTATGATCCAATCTCTCCATCACTCAATGTAAGACCTTTATCTATTAGTCATCTCACTTCACTATCCTCAGTGATACTTTGTGACACTCTCCTTAGGTTCCTTAATGTAGAAGAGGATATGCTAGCTCTGAAATAGGTACATGGTGGTATATGTGGGGTACACACAAATAGCATAATCCTAGTCCAAAAATATATTAAGAATGAGTTACTACTAGCCCATAATGGAACAAGTTGTGTCCTAGTATGCAAAAAAGTGTTTAGCATGTCAGTAGCATGGAGATATCATCCATGCAAATTCATAATCATTGCAACCTATTACTAGTCATTGGTCCTTTTCTAAATGGGGCCTCAACCTTGTTGGAAATATCCATCCATTATCCTCTAACGATCATAAGTTCATCATCAATACCACTAATTATTTTATGAAGTGAGTTGAATCTATCCCCATCACCTATACCACTGGTAAGAAAATATCCAAATTTATCCTCACTGCATCATTTTCCATTATGGCATCCCCTCTTCCATTGTCATAGATATTTGAAATACATTAAAAATTAAGAAATTTGCATTATTTCAATGCTTCCATGTACATCAAAATCGTCAAGAAGAGAAATCTAATAAAACTCTCCTCAAAATACTAAAAAAGATAGTTAAGGATATTGACCATGACTAGTACTTTCACCTCAACCTTACCCTATGGGATTATTGCACCAATATTGACACACCCATTGGTGCAAATCCCTATTCACTTGTCTTAGAATTTGAAACTATATTTCCAATAAAGGTTCAACTGCCATTCTTAAGCATTTCCTTGTGTAATCTCATTGATGATAGGTATAAGAATGCATGCCTCAATGAACTAGAGATTCAGTATAAATGATGACTCAATGCCCTCACCCACTTGTAGTCTATCATAATATACTCCATAATAGCTACAAACATAAAATCAAATCTTATACTTTTGAAGTTGATGACCTTGTGCTTAAATAAAATTAAATGAATCTTCAAGACTGTGATAAGAATGGAAATTTTGATTTGAGTTAGAAAACACCCTATATCATTACTATCAATTATGGATAAGGTGAATATCATTTGGACACCCCTAAGAATGAATCAATATATGAGACTATGAACTTCATGCATGTCAAGAAATTTCATGCCTAAGTTTGTAGAATATCCCAATTCCCGAAAATATGAAAAAAGAGAAAAAAATAAAGAAAAACTAAAACACAATCCTTTGGTGAAAACCACATCTTGTTGCACCTTGGACAAGTACCATGGTGAAAAATTATTTCAAAATAGGCTTCATGCATTTCACACTATCCCTATCACCTAATATTTTAATATCCCCTATATCTAAGCTTGCCACAATCCCAACATGTTGAGATTTTTCACACTCGCATGCAAATGACAAACACTGCACCTAACACCAACAAGATATGAAAAATCCTTATAATTTTACCTATCACACACATCAAAACTCTAAATTGACCATGATCACATGTAGACACCATATCACATCCTTTTTCTTTTATGGGATATATATTTCCCCATATTAAGAAAACACAATCCAATCATCCATCCCTTACACCTTAGAAAGAGGTAACACTATTATATGTTCAATCATGATTTAGTTTCTTGGTTTGATCTATTTTTGTATAACAATTATACCTATTTCAGGTCACCACGATCTTTCTATCGTGGTGTGTCTTGAATGGTATATAGTGGTACATGATCTTTGATTCTTGTCTACAACACTTCTTATTTGTCCCTATATGTGACCTATCTAGGTCTTCCAACATCTGGGAAGTGTAGAGGCACTTTCCTATTAAACAATTTGTGAGTGTTAGAGGATCTTATTTTTTTACTTGTTTGTGGGTCAATCCATGCATTATATATATCACATTGGTCTTTATAACCTAGTACATAACATCCATTACTATATTAAATAAGATTACTCTCCACATACCAACATAACAAACATCAATCACCCCTTAGTTCTACCCATCACTTAATAATACTAATCCATCCATCCCACCTCCCTCTCACCTAATCCTATAATATATATAGACCAAATAATTGTTCACATTAATCCATCTGTCCTATTATCTTCTACTCTATTCTCATCGGTTTCCTCTCACAATGTATCATGGCATAAAAATGGAAAACCATAATATCCATCACATCATAATATAGATTTGTTGATCTAAGAATCACACCACATCATAATATATATATTTATTAATCTAATAATCCATCACATTTTTCATAAAAAAGTATCATATCATGAAATAGATTTTTTAATCTAAGGATACATCACATTATCATAAAATAATTATCACATCATAATATAGATTTGTTAATATAGGGATCCATCACATCATCATAATATATATTTGTTAATTTAAGCATCTCAACATCATATTATCTTGAATATATCCCACATAATCACATAAACATAAAACACACATCATACACCTCCAAAATCAACACATGTGCCACCACCATAATTATTCTCATTTCATATGTACATACACACAGGCAAAATATCATGGTACATTATGTCATATCCTAAGTTAGAGTATAAATTAAGCCCTAGGAAACTAGGAGCAATCTATACATCCAAAATCATTATCCCATATTCAAATCTATATACAAGATGGCCCCTATGTGAACTCTCATTCACACCATCATCTAGACCTCTAGGTAGTAATGGTGAGTGCACCATTAAAATTGAAGTTGTCCTCCTAGATCTAACTGATCTTCCTAACTAGTTGAATATCCTCTCTGTAAATGAAACTTCTTGTTGTTTTGTTGGTAAAACCTACTCATTGAATACTCTATAGTACTTTTCCTCCTACATTCCTAACTCAACCTAGTTTTTCAACATTTCCATCTTTGTGGTTATTGATGCTAACTCCTGTGGATTCAATAATCCATCAACATAATGCCTCTTTACTTGCAAATAATACACCTACACCTAAATACATTTCCATTGTATCTATAAGTAATTCCTCTCTACCCTCAATCCACCCACTTCAACCTAGACACCATCATGAACCTACACATGTACCCATTCCCTCAAACAATCCAGATTTATCTATAACTTATCTTGATCATACTATGTTGTATCACTCTGTTCTCTCACCACATCCAACTCCTTTTATAGTCTCTCACTAGCATCCTATTTTTTCTCGTTCTATACCCTCATGATGTCTAACTATCCCTATCCATTTGGAAGTTGTCCCTACCTACCCCCATGGAATCTAATTCTTGATGTATCTTATCCCACTATAATTGTAGGTTATACCTCTTCCCTATGCCTAGTCTCATGTTGCTTATGCCTCACACCTCTCTTTCTCTTAAGAATCTCACTTTGAATGAGTTGTAACTAGCTCAACTTTTATGTCCTCCTTATGCCCCAGTCCTCCTCCCTACTCCTCTTCTCTCCTCCAGGGAAAACTTTAGTGGCAAATAATTGAAATTGAGACCTCTAGAAATGGAAAATAGTACAAGCTAAAAAGGACGTTGAATCACCAAGTTTTTACAAAAAAATAATTTTGTCTTGATTAATTCACCTATGCATTATTTTTTAAACGATTCGTCATTGGAACCGATTCACCAATAGTTTATACTATAATTACAAATATTAATTATATTCACCAGTAATATTATATTCCTACCATTAATTTTTGGGCAATATTGCCACTAATAATAAATTACCATTTCATTTTAGGGATATTTTAGCCTTGAATAAGGCTTTTATTTATTGCCATCGATTAGCTTTTTAATTAGATGGCTGCGGGTTGATTTTGTGAATTATATGTACATGCATTTTAAAAGGCTTGTTGAGGCCCAAAATTTATTTTGGGCCACAAGATTAGATTTAATCGTGTGGCCTAAAACAAATTTTGGGCCTCAACAATCCTTTTAAAAGGCACATGCATATAGGTCACTAAATCAACCTACAACCATCCGATTAAAAAGCTAATCGATTGTAAAAATTTCACTTTTCATATAGTCTTTTTTTTAAAGTGAGAATTTTAAAAAATGCTTAATTTGTGTGTGCTCCAATACATTTTTGATAGTGAATTTATGCTTGGTAGTGAGGGGCTTTTCCCCTCGAGCTCGCCTATATCACGACAAGAGCGCACTAGGGGTGTTGTCCCGAAACCCTGCAAGGGGGTGTTGCCCCCTCGACCCCCATAAGGGGGCTTTGCCCCCTTGACCCAATTGGTGGCTACTACCCCCAGGCTCCTAATTCAATATTACAAATAACAAAAAAAATATAGGGGAACTACGCCGACCAACTATGCAAATTTTTAAAGGAGAGATTCACCATTGTAATTAATCTTTTTAGTGATTATTTGCTAGGATTTTCCACTATGATTATTATTTTTGCCAATTATTCATTAAGATTCGCCAGTATTTTACAATTTTTTTAATAATGTGCAATAGATTCACTAGGAAAATTAATATATTTTTTCAAATAGAAGGAAAGATTCGCCAGGATTTTACACCTTCGCCGAGGCGGGGGGGTTTCTTAAAGTTATCCATACTCTCCTCTACTCTCCCCTACATCCACATATATCAATGCTAGGCTACTTGCCTCCCCCTCGTCCTTTTAATCCCTTCCTTCTCTCCCTCATATTCTACCTTGCCTCTACCCCCTCTCCAATTTCCCTTGGCACTATCATTTGTACCAGTTTGTGCTCATCCCACAAATTTGTAAAAGTTATTGTGGCCATTACCTTTGCCACATTTGGCCATAATACCCATGAAACTCTAGTCACTTGCAACCATATCATATGGTAATTTCAAGGTTATATCATCATACCCTATATGCCCACCTCTTATGTCACCCATGAAAAATGCATATCCATACCTAAAATATCCTACGATAATCAAAACTACCTCTACAATCTCTTTGATCTATATCAACATATCACAGTCCCAAAAAATAATAATAAATTATCATCCCTACATGCACTCTAGGTACTCATCATCCTTTGGCCATGTATCACATAACCTCCATGACCTCAACTCAACACTATCAATCTCATCAATCACCCATTGCCAAAAATCCAAATCACCCAATCTCATATGTTGTAGCTACCTCACATACATAAACACATAAAGCTTCCCTAGTGCTCTATGTTTTCCCACCACTAGTCTAATAACTACAATATGCTCCCATACCAATACCTATAACAATGTCACACCATAGTTAATGCTCCATGAACCTCTCTACATGACCATATAGATTCCTAATTGTAATTGTGCTAATACGCATGATCCCCATGCATATACCCACTCCTCGAACATATCCATGTACCATTTCCCACTCAATAGGAAATATCTACACCCTCTTTTCATCCAAAACTACATCATTGACAAGATGCAAGAAATAGGAGAAAATCATCCACCAAACCCACTACAATTGATATGTCTATCTCTTGATCCATCATCAATATATCTTCCCCCAAACAATCATTCTAGATCCTTCCTCACACCATGAATCCTATACTTCATTGATGCTCCCTAAATCAAGATCCACAAGTTCCTCCACACATCCTTCAGAGTAACTATCTATCATTCCCCTAATGACGTAGGAAACATATTGGTCTCATTGTGCCATATCTCTACTAGGGCTATCAACAACACCATGTGTGCCCAAATAAGACATCCATACTAGGTACTATAACCCCACTATCTCTAGTATCCCCCAATACACATCTATCAAACCCTTGAGACACACCATCACTGCTAGCCTCTACTCTCATCACTAAATAAGTGGTAGCTTCTCCTATATATATCCATAAAACTATGCCATTATTATTTTCCACAAAAATATATCTTTTTGCTTACCTTTGTCTCTTCACATAGGTGCCAATATGCATAAGTTCCAATCCACACAAATATTAATCTATGCATGTGTCAACCCATGCAAGAATTGATTCATGAATGCACCAATCCACTAATCCATGCAAGTGTTGATTCAAAAAAGTACTAATAAGTAAAAGTGTTATTCCATAGATGTAATTATTTGTACCAATCAATGGTTTCCACATTGGAGATTATCTTCCCATGTAAGTATCATTTATTATGCAGGTGATTTGTTTCCCATTGTAGGTGACATTTTGTGTTGTGTAAGTGACATTTATCTCACGTAGGCAATACTTTGTATCTAAATCCACTTTTTCACCTCTACTCATCCTCATTTCCCCTATTATTGCACCTATAGTCTCCTAAAGGTTCAATTTTAGTAATATATTGGTGTGCATGTGTCCTTTGGTATCATATACTATTACACTCACTCTAGTCAATAGGTGTGGTACAAAATCTAGGCCATCTTCTCTTTGCTCCTTCATCTCTTTTGTGCTCTAATTATCTATGGGCTAGGAGTATAAAATGAACTATTTTTCACCCCTATGGGATATTTATAGGCCCAAAACCTCCACCATTTCCTTCTTTCCCTCATTTCTCCATTTTTTATTTTATTTTCTCTACTTTTCTTCCATTTCTCCTTTTTCCGCTCTATCCATTTTTGTTCTTTGTTTCATCTTTTTGAGAGCTCCCTTGAACACCTTATTTTTCATGAGACCTCTTGTTAGCACACAACACTATCTTAAAGAGGGGAAAATTATAGATACCCAAAATTTACCTTCTATTCCACATCATTCTTTATCCATTTAATAAAATATTTTTTTAAAATTAATCACCCTTGATTATTCTTGACCATGCCTACAATATTAATTAAATATTTTTTATTATTTGATCAATTAGTAATTCTTCCAACAATAATTGGTCCTATTATCCAATTACTTAATCATTTCCTAAATTCCAAAATAAATAAATCAAACATTTATTTATTTAATGCACCTCACACATTATCCTAGAATTAAATAAATTACCACATTTATTTAATTCCCTAATTTGTGCATCTTCTTGTTCCCAATTAATTAAGTTGACTAATTATTTACACAATATAAAATATGATTAATTAACTTAATCACATGTCACATCCTAATCCATCTATCCATAAAATCCTATAACCAAATATTGACCCTCCATTTTATACCAAGGAATCCTAGCCATTCCCAATGTCTCGTGTAAATTCTCACACATGTCAAATCCTGTTATCCAATGTGATCTTTCACGCATGTATGATAAAATCACTTGTCCCATCTCTCATCCCCATGTGGCTTCTTACACATGTGTGACAAGACACATTTCACCATTGTTCTTCACCATGCATCCACTCTCTTCCCCAAAAATATTCATTTTTTAAAAATGGGTAAAAAATTTATTAAAATCAAGAAGTTAACAGTACAAAGAGATCAAGGATCTAATAGGAACCCAAGAAAAGAAAGCTCATGAACACTCAACCCCAACAAAATCACCACCCACTCAGCCACAAACACCTTAATCGATCAAATCATCATAAAAGACCCTATCTAATTCATGACGATAATTAGTGGATAACTGCCCCCAACCCTTAATCTTCCAATCCTCATCTTGCTCTGAAGCCCACTTGTCCAAACAATTAGCAACCCTATTCCATTCACGCGGGATGTGGGTGAAAGACACCACCTCCAACATAGAGCACATCTACAGAATCTGATGAACAACCAGAGCAAGCTACCGATTAAAATCACTCAAATTTTTCTCATTCAAAAAATTAACAATAATCTGAGTCAGACTCACAAATAATCTTGTGCCAACCCAAAGCACAAGCATGCTCAATAGCCCCGAGAATTTCCAACCCCTCCATAAAGTTGTTAGAATGTTGCCCTTTATGAAGGGAGAAGAAGAAGATAATTGTGCTAGAGCAATCTCGTCCAATTCCACCAATCCTAGCAAGCCCAGGATTACCCTTGGAGGAACCATCACTATTGATCTTCAAAGTATCCACCAGAGGAGGCAGCCATCTAACAACCTCTAAACCTTTTTTCTTTATCTCGCCTACCTCTTCTAGCACAAACAAAGCTTGAAGTCAAACCATGTAAGCCCATTCTATTCACAATCTCATCATCACTCCTTTCCAAAGGATACACTTCACATTTAGCTTCCATCGTCTCCTAGATCATACCCACAATTCTATGCCAAACCTATTGAACCATCAACCTATCCTTATCCCAAAGAGAGCTACATTGTCTACCAACCAAAATATTATGAAGCTTCACACAGTCCTCCTCTGACCTAACAATAAGCTAGTTGTGAGGATCCTTCCAACTAGCGACCTCTGTCTACCCACAAGGATAAGAAAACTTAAAATCAATCACCCTTGACCAACCTACCTCCAAGAAGCGTTGATAGAGATTCATTAAATTAGGATACTTACGCAAAATGGGGGGAAAATTGTCCCAAGAATCAAAACAAAAGAGAGCCTCAACCCCCCATTACATATCTAGAATAATCTCTCCTTGATTAGCGCAACCCCTTTCTTAAGAGTTGCCAAAATCACATAACCTTTCCCCACCAGAGGGTAGTGAGGAATATCCTCCTTCAAGACCCCTAGAAGGTACTTGTGGGATTAAATCCTAGCCCAAATATGATCCTGTTCTAAACACCACCTCCAATAAAGCTTTGCAGCCAATGCCAACCCAGACAAAGACAATTGTTGTAGTCCTATACCCCCAAACTGCTTTGGACTACACACAATATCCCACTTCACCAAGCTCCACTTAGAAGAAGACAAACTGCTCACCCATAAGAATTATCTAGTCAAAGAATCCAAATCCTTAACAAACCCAATTAGAGCCACCTAGAACATACACCTATATATGGGAAGAGCCTGCACCACAGATTTAAGTAGTTGAAGACGCCCAACAAATGACAACCATCTATGAGTCCAAATATTAACCTTAGCACGAAACTTGTCCAAAATATTCTACCAAGATCCCCTAGAAAGAATACCAGAATAAATAGGAATGCCAAGATAGGTTAAAGGGAGAGAGCCAATGTGAAACCTAAAAATAGGAGCAATCCTTTGTTGAATAGGCTGCGGAGTATTGAAGAAGAAAATGGAAGATTTATCTTCATAATCCTTTGACTAGAAGTAGCAAGATAAGTATCCAAGGCCTTGCACAAATTAGTGGATTCTTTGACCTTAGACACACCCATCAAAGCAGTATCATCCACAAATTGTAGGTGTGATTGAGGAGGAAAACCATTCCCCCACCCCTAACCTTGAAGAAGACCCAACTCCACATTACACTTCAACAATCTTCCCAAACCTTTAGCAAGGATAATAAATAAATAAGGAGAAAGAGGATCCCCTTGACGAAGACCCCTAGAAGCACCAAAACGGGCAGAGGGCTCACCATTTATCAACATTGAAAAGGAAGTAGAAGTGACACAACACAACCCACTAGATCCATTCCTCAGCAAAATCAAAGGCAATAAGTACTTTACGCAAGAAGAACCACTTAACTCTATCATAAACCTTTGCCATATCCAACTTGATGAACATAGCCTTTTCTTTAGAGGAAGCCATAGACTAAATAGTTCCAGTAGCAATGAACACTCCATCCAAAATTTTCTGACCTGCCACGAAGCCATTCTATTCCTCAGAGATAATCCATCTAAGCCATCACTTCAACCTTTCAACTATCAGTTTGGAAATGATTTTATAAACCACATTGTAGAGGAAAATAGGCCTAAATTGACTCAACTGATCAACCCCCTCACATTTGGGAATGAGAGAAAGGAAAGTAGAGTTCAAATCCCTCAACATCTACTTATTCCTGTGAGATTCATGAGCCACCTCCAATAAGTCCAACCTAATGATATCCCAGAATTCCTGAAAGAATTCAATTAGAAAGCCATCAGGGCCCCAGGGCTTTCCCTTTCTTCATCTGAAAAACAATAGCCTCCAATTCATCTAACGAAATGTAACCAACAGATGTCCATTCATCTCCCTAGTAACCAAGGAAGGAATACAAGAAAAAACATGGGTTTCTTCCACCAAAAAATCTTGCAAATCCTCACTAAATAAGGAAACAAAGAACTATGAAGATTCTCTAGACATATCATGCAAAGAATATAACTATTCACCCTTGTCATTCACCAAAACCGAAATAGAATTACCATGTCTCTTGGCTTTCACCGAATTGAAGAAGAAATTAGTGTTTTTTTCCCCCTCTTATAACCACTCAACACAAGCTTTTTGTTTCCAGTAGATTTCTTCACACAACCCATACTCTTCCAGAGATTTCAAATCCCTTGTCTCTTCCCTGAGTAAATTTTTGAAAGGTCCAACTCCCTTATTTCCCGTGTAATGACATCCAAGTCAGCTTGAGCAACAATCTTAGCATGAAAGATATTACCAAAACATTTCTTGTTCCACTGTTTGAGCTGATACTTTACATATTGCAACATTTTAGCAAAAAAATACATCACAGTGCCATAAGCAGGTCTCCCCATCCTCCACCATTCAACCACATACTCCTACAAAGAAGGACCCCTTAACCACATAAGTTGGAACTTGAAAGAGGGGGACCAAGGAGCATGAGCCAAAGCAACAGATAATTTAATAGGCCAATGATCTGAGACCCTCTAGTCCTGAATCTCAAAACTAGTAGACCATGATCTAGGAAAATCAGTAGGCGCATAGATGTTTGACAGAAGTATAGTTTCTCCCATATCCAAGCTTGAAGTGACAACAAAGATAGATGACTTTGAGGACATCCACTAAAGAGGACAAATATTCAAAGGGTTCCATAAGAAAGCCCTACCCAAAACATTACCACGAGCCCCAATACACTGATATTCACCCCCAATCCACAACTTTTCCATCAAACCAACCATACTCTCAACAGACAACTTAGTCTCCTGTATAAAAAGATCACTAGGAGAGTGAATTCTCACCAAATCATGAACAACCTTTTTTTGATAGCCATTGTTCAAGCCCCTTACATTCCATGAGAGGATGATCATTTCAGAGGGTTAGAAAAATTAGAGTCCAGAGTCTTAACAGATCTTGACTCCACCAAAGTCTCCCCCATCATCTTAATTTTCTCTAAATCCTTCTTTCTCCTCGCCTTGGAGGTCTTCTCAACAACCCATTTTCTTTGATCTTTCTAAAGAATTCTTAGGGAAGGAGAATCCTCATTTCCTTTTACCAAAACAGATCTTTCCTTCACTAGTGGCTAAGAAATCTCCCTCTCACCCATCTTCACATTTGTAAGGGTCTCAGGAATCCCCAAAACCACCATGCTAAGATTAGTATACATTTTCAAAGCACCAACCTTTTGTGAATTATGAATGTTATTTGGAATAAATCCCTCCAGAACCACTTCTATAATGCCTTGATCCAAAGCCAACAAACCTAGGTTCACCTCCTGCTAATTGAGATCATCCAAAACCTCAAAGTGATTAAAGGTGTCACCTTCCATTTGATCCTTAAAATTCCTCTTTTGACCATGATTTCTATTACGATTCTTAACAGGAATAAAACCCTCAAAACCTATAACATCACTTGGAATGGGAGCCTTGCCTTTATTAACCTTAGGAGGGTTGCGAGGAGGTTGAGTAGCCTGAGGCTCAAGAGCTTTGGCCCTAGGGAATCTATGTTGCAGATGTCCATATTCATGACAAAAATGGCACTAAAAAGGAAAAGTCTCATAATCAAGTTGTTGCACCCAAGAATATGACCCCGCACAAATTTCAAGCGAATCCAGAAGAGGATGACTCAAATCAATCTCAATGCAAATGCGAGCAAAATTCATAACCTTTCTATCTTGTGTTTGTTGAGAAGAGCTCATTGCTTTCCCCAGGGTTGAAGCAACCATGTGAAAAATGTCATTACACCAGCACTCCATTGGAAATTAGGGTAGATGCATCCAAACTAACACTTGATTGGAAGCTCCTTTGGGGGATTAAAGCTAACATACAAATTTTTAATAAATAGGCCAACTTTATTATGGAAGTAAGGCCTTCCATCAAAGACTTTGTTGCGATCAGCCATGCAATTGAAAACCACCATGAAATAATTATTTTCCAGCAACATTATTTCCATTTCACCCTCGGGAGATCAATTCATATGAGCCCATTTCTCTATAAATTGGAGTGAAACATGCATTCCCATAAATTTGCAAATGAAGGCATGTTTCAAAAAATACTCTATATCCTCCACAATTGATTCAAGTTGGATCACTAGCACTTCCCTCTCTTTACTTTTCTCAAGGAAGCCATTAATCTTTGGGATCCAAGGTCCACCTATTGAAGCAAACCCACAAATCCTTGAGTCATTAGAGAACAAGCTATTTTGAAAAAACCTTGTTGATAAGGAAGAAGATTTTGTGCCAACAATTGTACAAAATTCCAAAGACGTTTTGGCCCTCGAAGCTTCTCCCGGATCCATTGCCAAGAGAGCAAAAACACCACCCCCCAAAAATCACACAACCAAAAAGATGCAAGGAAAATAAACGCCCAAATAGAGGAACGCCGACACCCCCACCCAAACACACAATATAGAAGTTGCAAATGACACTCCAAAGGAAAAAAGCACATAGAAGAAAAGAAGAAACCCCACCCCCCGATTGCACCAAACCCCCAAACAGGCAAAGCAACAACCAAACTAGACCAATCCCCACCTTCACCAACACATGCACAAAGAATGAAGAGCATGCAGATGCGGCCTAGATATAGGCCACGGGAAGACATGCCTCGCCAGTAGGCCATTATCCCCTCTCCCCAAAAATATTCTCACACTTGTGAGAAAAGTGCATTTTTTCCATTAGATTAAAATAAGAAAATATTGGCCTTTCATTCCCTATCAATCCATGTTCCACTCAAATCCTCCCTTCACAATATGTCACTTCTAATCTTCCTATTAACCTATTTCTCCCAATCAACATGGACCGTTTCTATTTCAAGTTAATCCAAGCCATCCAATCCATCATTAAAAATTTATAAATTGGGCCTCTTGGAAGCCATTTTTATCTATCTACTCCATGCTAATGTTATGTTGGTGCATTGGAGAGTATCTATATTCATCCTATTCAAGCAATATTAACTTTCAAAAGAAATCAAGGAGAGTATTGGGTGCACTCTTCTTCAACTAGCTCAATCATGAGGTGGTGAGGAGAGGTTAGGTATAAAAAGATTCTTGAAATATGTTTATTTATTTATGTTGCATGAATTATTTTCTCTATTCTGCAAGGATATATCACAAAAATTATATCATGGGTCACAACATGTGAAGGAAATATGATCTATGGTAAATAATCGTCATGCTTAATCACATTAGTAACACCATCAATAGAATAAAAGTAACATATGACATGCAATTAAGTGAAGTGAGAGTATCTAGAAGGGAAGGAAAGGTGATATAAACAAGTCATTTAAGAAGGAAACAAGTGTATACATGATGAAACAACACCTTCACAGAAAGTATAAATCCTTTTGAATGATAAAAGGACATGAGGATATCAAGTATAGTAGGGTCAAATGTCACAAATTATACAAACACATCAAAATCTATAATGGAGGAATGAATAGAGGCCAAAGTTCAAGGACAATGAGAGTCTATGATAAAGTATATCAATGATGCACAAACAAGGGTTGGTGGGTAGGGATCAAACAAAGATCATACAATAAATATTTAAACCCTAGGAGATAGAGAAAGTGATAATAATTGCATAAAGGTGTATAAAACCCTATTAGTTATGAGATGAATGTATAACACTCCAAAACATCATATTTGATCCATAATTGAGAAGTATGAAACCCTAAAAGAGTTATTTTGGAAAAGTGTAAAGGTATAAACGTCCTCTTTACATAAATACCCTAGGACAATTAATTAAGTCATAATGCTAAAAGATTAAATATAGGTTTATGGATTGAGACTAGAAATATTAAATCTATTATTAAATGCTTAAATAAATGAGAAAATTAAATCGATTAAATGCATGAGTCCTTAGCTCTAATATTTATGTATATGTCTTTGTCTAGATGTTAGAAAGACATTTGCTAATGCATCAAAATTTGTAATCTATTGTGGACTTATAAATCCAATTGTGCACAATCTAGACTCACTTTGATGACTACAAAAATGATCTCTATGAGCATGGAACTAAACCTAATGTGTGAATATGAACCTATAATGTGTATATCTAATATATAGGATAACTCTATAGTTTGAAACTTATTTACCTTAATTCCTAGTAGTTGAATTTATGTGAAGACAAGTGGTGCATATAAACACCTTTGGGGAATCTATTGAACCATGAGGGTTAATTTCTTCTTGCTTAGACCCCTTGATGGATACATTCAACATTGATGAATCAAGGTTGAGAACAATGAGAAAGTGTGGCATATGTGCACCTAGGATGATGATGCAGTGTTGATGTAATATATTTTCTCTTTACAATAGAATTCTAAATGTCCTTGTTTGAGAACTCTGAGATGACCTCCAAATGAGTGAACAAAAAACTTTAGATATAACAACTAAGCACATAAATCAACATAAATGTGAACTAGGTTAGTTGAAAATGGCTAGTAGGAGGGGGTTGGAAAGATTAATATTAATTTGAATTGTAAAAATGCAAGGTCCAAAATTACAAGTAGGAAGCGATAGGGTCATGTCCACACTAGCAAATCTAATCTAGGGTCATGAAAATAGATCTAAGGATCAAGATCAATCTCTAAAGATGAGAAACAATAGAAACAAAATATAGGAATGTTATGAACTAAATTCATGTAAAAATATCACTTGTAAACTTGTCATCACATTTAGGACATCTAATCAAAACATACCTAAAACATTAAAAAAAAATTAAATATGCAATTTCACCATTAAGAGCGATACATCCACTAAAATTGTGATACAAAATATCAATTATTTATGATCAAGTGGTAAAACATTTAAAACCTTTCAACTTTGTTAAAAGAAATTGAAATAAAATAGTATTCTAACAATTATTCCATTCCTTTAAACCTCTTAAAACATCAATCCAAAAATATAAAAATGAATTGATTGTACTTGAATAAAAATAAACAGTTTTATTTGAGAGACACCCAATTCTTAAACAAAATAATTAATAAATAAATAGTCTTACTTTTTAACTAATAATTAAAAATATTTGGCGGGCGGGGGCCCTAGCTCGGTTGGCTAAGTAATTCTGTTGCGGCTCTGCTGGTCACGAGTTCTAGTCTCCCCCGTCCCGTGGTACCAGAGGGCGTGTCGCACCAACGCCGCCAGTCATGTTAAAAAGTAAAAGTTTACCAGGCTGCAGTCTAATAAAAAAATAAAAAATATTTGGCTCTACAAAAATATTATTAATGAAAAATAATAAATATTGTAAAATTATTATTTTTAAATTAAAAATAAGTAAAATAAAGAAAATTTATGTATGGATTAGTAGTGTAATGATAAATAGTAAAAAATTGAGTATTTTATGTTCAATTTTTAAAAAATTTAAGAGTTTAAATGATAAATTATAAAATTCTTCAATTGATTAGAATGTTTCTAAGAAAAAGATTTATAATCACATTTTACAAATAAAAAAATCTTAACAATCAAAAACATATATTTACATAATTTTCTCTTTAAAACATTTCAACCAGTTTATGCAAACTGAAATTATTATATCTCTAAACTATTAGATTATTACCAAATACAACACTTATTTTATTAAGTCACTCTCCTTATTCAGATATTCCACCAATATATCAATATCAAAATTCTAGTAACTCCAATTTTTTTGATAATCAAGCAAAACTTAAGCTTTATGACTTCTCTTTGAACTTGTGGGTACTCTGTTTCTGTTGCCTGACCTGGGTGGCCTTTCTTTACAAGATGGACAAAACCAGTCACCTTTTGGGAGTGCTGCAAGAGGTGGATCCACACAATAAATTTGATAACAATCATTACAGCCATTACAACAAAAAGAAAGCTCATGATTCTCAAAAACAAAGCATTCTCTGGACAGACAAGATGGGCAAACCCATATTGCTTCAGGAGGAGGAGCACCATGCAATCTTGGCCATATACATCTTGTATGGTAGAATCTGTTGGGACAATTCTCATAACTGCACTCTACAACAACATCTTCCTTATTCTCTTTCTTGTAAATGCTACACCACCCATCTGCAGATTCAGACATTTCTATATTGTTTTCTGATTTTGCTTCCTGTGAATTGTCCATCTGCAGGTAAGAGGTTTCACAGTTATTTCTGAGGTTATTCTTTGATAAAACCTCTCCTGTTTGGAACAAAGTAGCTTCCTGAACCCTCATGAGATTAAGGATTATTGTATCTCATGGATTAGAAAAGCATTCAGAAAAAGGAAGAGGAAGAGGAAGAGGCAAGAAATCTCCAGCTCAAAAAAAAAGAAGCAAAATTATTTTAAAATAAAACTATTATTAAATTTACTTTTATTATATTAGTGCAATTTATGTATGGTGTCTATGTATGTCCTATCACATAATTTTTTATCATATGTATAAAAGAAACAAAAAGAATCCACATCTTATGTATAGCAAAGTTTTTTTTTTTAAGACTGTAGGAATCCGTTGAGTAGTATAGCAAAGCTTTCAATATGTAGATAAATTTAATAAATAAAAAACATTTCTATAAATATATCAATTTTGAGAAAATAATAAGATTATCAAATATGAACTAAAGATTGTACTACATAACCCAAAAAAAAAAATGTCTTAATGTTAATTTTTTAAATATATTAAAATAAATAATTTTTCAGCTTTCAAGTAATTAACTCAAAATACCTTAAATAAAAATTAAAATTAACTAAATATGTAAAAAATAATAGAAAATATAAGAGAAAAATATATTATATACCAATAACTAATATATAGGGAAAACAAACATTGGATTTTTCTCTCATGTTAGTAACTGTTCCTCTCCTCTTTTATAGCCCATGAATTATTATTATTTTTTAATTTTCCTTTCTATCTTATTTACTTTAATTTTGTTTTATTTTCTTTGTTTCAAACCACATATACATATTTAAATCATTTAAGACAAAAATCAATGATAAAATAAAAGATTATAAAAGATTATTGTTTGTTTTTTTAATATAATATTTAACTTATTTAATCATAATTTAACTTATCATAGTATCTTTAGATTAAAAAAATAATTATTTTTAATTTAAATTAAAATATATCTATTATTAAATTTACTTTTATTATATGTTTCTAATTTACTTATTTATATTTTAAAATAAAATGTATATATATATATATGTATGTATGTATGTATGTATGTATGTATGTATGTATGTATGTATGTATGTATGTATGTGTGTATACATATTTGAGTATTAATTATATAAATTCTTTTTTTTTAGAATAAGGGTTGTGACATCCTCTTCTCCTTAAATTATGCATTATCTTGATGCATAAAATAAAATAATACTTCTAATCAAAACAAGTTAGACTATATAATATTTGTTAAAATTGATTTCAAAATAAATGGGGATATAAATATTGCACCTTAGTTGTATCTTCTCATGTTGCATTTTTTATTGTGCATTGATCCCACTAAAATTTATATTGGTCTATCACTCTATTGCACAATTGGTATTGGCACTTCTCCAAGATTCTTCAAGGCTTTAATGTTATCTTTTTGGTTCTTACATTATAAGGTGCACACCAATTTGAGATATATTTAATATTAGGTACATAATTCTTAAGGAGGGACACTTAGAAAACATCATAGATTCAACTCAATCTTGGAGGTAAAGTTAATCAATAAGCCACTAGGTTGATCTTTCAAAGACTTTAAATGGTCCTACATAATGGGGTGTTAACTTGATTTTCTTTCCAAAAGATATGCAGATTTTATGGGGTATAATCATTAGGAAGATTTTATTTCCAACAAAAAAAACTTTTTAGAGACTTATTTTTATCCATGTAACTCCTTTGCTTATTAGATTCTTCTTTTAACCGTTTTCTTATGCCCTTAATTTGGTTTTCCATATCTTTTAACATTTTTGAACCAATTATAGTTATTTCCCCCATAATTTCCTTAGTTTGACACTTTTTTCCATATAATTCTTTCAATGGAACCATTCCCAAGGTAAACTAAAAAGAATTATTCCAGGAAAATTTTACTATTGGGAGATATTCTTCCCACTTTTATATTTGATCCATATAATATATCCTTAAAATATCTTCCACTATTTGATTTAGTAATCTCTCTATCCATTTTTTTCAACATGATATGTTGTACTAAAACTTAATTGAGTTCCCAAAGTTGATTGCAAATTCATCCAAAATCTTGAGGTAACCTAACATCTTTGTTCGATATGATATTTTTATGAATGTCATAATATTTCCTTTACAAATATTTTAGCCAAAGTTGGGGCATCATTAATTAAATTACCTTGCATGAAATGGGCTACCTTGGTAAGTTTATCCACTACCAATAATGTAATATGTCTAGCTAGTGTCATTAGAAATCCTTGTACAAAATTCATTACTTGCCACTTATGATGTGGTATGCCATGAGGATATAACAACCCAAATGGATGATTATGTTCAACCTTAACCCCTTGATAATTCAAACATTTTTCTACAAAGGTAGCTATGTCTTTCTTCACCCTTGGCCAAAAGTATAACCTCTTAAGGTATGAGTACATATTATTTACTTTTGGATACCCTGAGTAAGGAGCATTGTGAGCTTTGGCCATAATTAGGGTTATAATTTCTTTGGTGCTAAGAACATATATTTTGTTATAATATCTAAGCAACTTGTCCCCATCAAATGCATATCTTATAAACTTTGGATTAGTTGGGTTAGCAACTAAAACTACCCCGACTTGGTCATACCAAGGATCATATTTATTTTCCACCAATACTTGTTGCTTAGATGGTGGATCACATATGTCTTCTTAGTGATGATAGGATTTCTATTACATTGTCAAGTAAAGCTCTTGATAGAAGTGATCTTGGACACCTTGTTAACAAATGGTCCTTGTGCCATTTTATTTGGAGACATCCTCTTTTTGAAAAATAGAGGAGAATTATCTAGAGCATGTGCATTAAGTTTCTGGAACTCAATGTCAACAAAAAATTATGTCAATTTAGAAAAATGTGAGTGTGATATATAAAAGATCTACTATTGATAGGGTTTAGTGTGCACTTAAATTTGAAGAAATTTTAACTAATTTGATATCAATTTGTACCAAAGATTCATATGTATTCTTTAGATTAAGTGCAAGGTGCATAAATTATTATTCTATTCTACATTTTTTAAAAATTCAATGGTATTACAAACTTGTGGATTTGTGGAGTCTTGCTACATTTCTTAATTTAGACGTAAAATTTTTGATAGAATGTATTAACATACTTTCTAATTATCTTGAACTTGGTCATTAAGAAAAAGGTATAGATTTGTTAAGAATTAAATTCCGAAGATTTATGAAAAATAGATTTCATATATCATTATAGCATGATCAACATTAACAAAAAAATATTGTTCAAAAATATAAATGAAACAACTATATTGTTCACTTAAATCACTACGAGGAGTATCTAGTACATATTTGTTGATTTGATGATTTTTTCTTTCTTTCTCTTCATGAATGTGTGCAAGGTCCTTAAGCTCTTTGAACTTTTACATGTGTAGAGAATTTTTGATAGAAAGGATTAATATACTCAAGTCAATTTATTGTCGTGCACAATGGAAGTATGGTGGGCTCATAACCCAAATGTTTCATGATTATTTTCACCTCATAGTATGATACTACTATTGAAATAAATTGGTTGGTGCAAAAAATTGTTTATATAGGATATGAAATTAAATAGTCTCTCTCAGGCAAAGATATATGAACATATTAAAATTTATAGAGGTAGAGACAAACTCTAACAAATTTTTGTGTTATGGAAGTTCAAGATAATGTGAATCTTTTATATACAAATTTAAGGATTTTATTATAAAACTAATTATATAATGTTAATCCCTGAATTAAATTAAAATTCAATTAATTTCATTACTTAAAAGAAGGAAAGACTAGACTTAACATTTGTTTATGAAGTACTCTATAGTTGGTAATTTTTTGTTATTATTCTATTATTGCTTATGATGTCTTATGGGATTCATGGACAATATTTTTTAATTGTACGTTAATATTAGAACTTATCAACTCAATAATCTTGTATGTACATTTTGTGATGTATTATCTATGAATCTATGATAAGGTGAAGTATGTTGGAGTTCTTAGTGTGACAAATTTATATATTATAAACTTGCTAATTGTGAACTTGTTGTCATTCAAATTACATTTAGTATAGAAAGAGGGGATAGTCATGTAGTTCAAAATGCATGATTATCATCTTAGAATCTATTTGAATAAAAATTTAAAATTTTGTTACACTTTAGGCTAACTTATTAGCACAAGTGGATTTAAGCATTTCTAATTAAAAATCATTTTTGGTCAAACATGTGGTCCAATTAAATTAGATATGACACTTTTTTCAATTGTAAATGTTCACTAAATAAATATTTACCGTCATTTTGGGGGCCAATTTATGAAGAAAAAATATATTCAAAAAACTTGATGTTTTCACAACTCTTACTCATATAGATAACATTTTCTAGATATATAAATGTAGTTTCAGAAATATAATGTTTTAAATAGTTTAATTATTATTTTTATTTTTTACTAAAAGAATGTCATCAACACCAAAATATAAAGTTGATTGTCCAGTTAAGAAAAATAATAGAGTTTATTAAAAAAATTTAAAAAAGATTTCATGTCAAGATGGTGTGTATATATATATATATATATTATTTTGGATAAATAGTAAAAACAAAATGTAGTGTCCCATTGAAACATTTATGTTTTTAGTGTACACAAAATTTAAGAATTATTAAAAATAGATATTTCAAAATGGAAAAAATGAAACAATGCACTAAAGTTTCAAATCATAAATATAAAGCAATTAAATTGAAGGAAAACAAATAAAATGTATTATATAAAAGAAACATTCCACTTAACCTCATTTTTCAATATTTTAGCAACTAAATTATAGTGTCAAATTTACGAAAAAAACTACATTCAAATATTTTTATTTTTGTAAAATAAATACAAATATAAAATACACTACAAAATCTACATGTCATTAGTTTACATCATTTCAAAATTCAAAACATATATGTCACTTTAAAAATTTTCGAGTTAAGAAATTTGATTAGGATTCATTAGTTATAAAAACCCTTTTAAAGGGGAAGAATTATTTTATTTATTAAATAGTTATTAAAAAAACATATTGTGAAAGGATGTGATAATTTGGAAACCACCCTTTGAAGATCCTATAAAAATTTATGTGAGACTTGGAAATGGCATGAGATTACTTAAGAGAGAAGGTGGTTTGGTGGGCTATGAGCATATGAGAGGGCCTAGAGAGTACATCTAATACAACATATAGAATACAACCTAAGATTGTCTTAACCAAGACTTGTAGCACATGTAGACATATTGTATTATTACATGGGTACTTCTAGAGTGTGTCATAGCTATGAGGGCCAAGACCACTAAAACCTTCATAAGGTGAGAATGGTATTTTCAAGAGAGATAAGTATTTAACTTATTGTTAGTAAGTTATTCAAAATTATATAAAATTGAGTTGGAGCTAATCTAATTCAATTCTCTAAAGGTATTAATATTGATTAAAAATGGGTTTTGAAAGGGCCTAGACTCATTTACAACAAAGTAGCTCTTAAAACAAATGGAACAAGTTTACAATGAAATGACCCTTAGGTAGATGGAATAAGTACCATGAGCTATGAGACAAACAATTCAAATATCAATGTAGCCAAGGTACTAAGCACAACAACCAAAAGGAAAAAACCAATAGGGATCCAAGGGATCCAATCTAGGCAATACCAAACCCAACTCTATTCAACCTCACACTCTTCACTCTAGTGTGAGATTGGGAGAGATTTGAGAAGAACTTTCTTCTATCTTTGTACAAAAGTCTAAGAAATATCATCATCAAAGTATACAAAACTAGTTGAAGCGAGAGGGAATTACATCACAAAGGCCTCAACTAAGTGCATAGTAGGAATTTAGGATTGACGAGCTAGAGCAGGTTGAATGACCACCTCATGAGTAGGTTGGGTCATAACCAAATATGATTGTGTAGGAGGCTAGGTAACCAAAGCAAAGGGTGTTTGGGACTCACCAATATGAGTTGATGAAGCAACCAGAGCAAGACTTGTCAGAGTTTGATTCACACCAACATACTAAGAAGACTCATCATCTCAAGAGGAACCATTAATTGGAGAGTTGGAGGCATGAATGGTCAAGTGATCTTCATTGACATTCTTTCATTGCGTTGCAATGCCCTTGTGTTGGGAGAGGAAAATTAGTAACCAAGTGGCTAATAGTGAACCAATGGTTACATTTGAAGGGGAGATGCTCATTGTAACACCCCTCCGATTTGCTATGTTTTCTCTGACAATTCAAATACATTGATAGACCATATTTTATGTTATTGTTATTTGAGTGCTGACAATGGAGCAATGATAGATTTATATTGATGAGATGATACACTATATTGATGGTTTATGACATGTTTTATGTTAGCTTTAAGTGATTATTTGAGTGATTGATATATGCTCATTTGTATTTTAATTAATGTTGTAGTTCGTCAGCATATTATGATACTGTATTGGTAAAGGGAACGGGATTGCATCACTCGCATGCAAGCACCCTGTGATTTCACGATTCTCTCCTCACGGTGTGTATGATTTATTATCTATATACATGTATGACATATGCTTTGTTTGCAGGTTTGCGGGTACAAGACAATGGCTTCACCTAGATTCACAGGTTTGAGTGTGTCCACTACCCAACAGTAATGTTGATTGGGAGATAGTAATGGGTTTACCTAGTCAAACCTTTACCCTAGTTACAGTGTGTTGTTAGTCCATGTATTGGTCATATTTCTTTATCCACGTTTGCCTTGTTATTTTAATTATTGTGCAAGGTTTGTTTGTGAGAATTAATTTATAATGTTATGATTGATTATTTAATTAATATGGATTATTGATGTTGAGGCTTTATAATTGATAAATTAATTAATTTAATTTATGTTATAAAATGATTGTATTATTAGATTAAATTTGATTTGAAATAAATAAGTTATTTAAATTTCAAATGCATATTATCTGTAAAAGATTTTTGGAAATATCTGTGGTTGTCGAAAAGATGTTTGTTTTGTAACTGGAAGTTAGAAGACATTTACTACTGTTGTTTGAAAATTGATTCCTAGAGAGAATTATTGGATTGATAAAAAGAGGTTATTTCACGGAAGGAAGGAGGTTATTCTGAAAGTCGTTGAATTGGTTTGGGTTTGTTAGATTTTAAAAAATAGAAGCTCTCAAAAAGTTTTGGGGATCTAGTTTTGTTGCATTCTTTTTGGTTCTAGATTATTTTTTTGTTCTCTGGAAAGTGGTAATTCTAGGAAGAGGCTTTGACAAAGTTGGAAATTGAAGGGAAAGCTCTGCATCAAGTTTCGAATCAGCAAATCTTCTGGAACATGTTCCTTATTGCTTTTGTAAATTTAATTTGAAAAGGTTATGTAAATTATTATTGTTTTGCAAATTGGAAAAGTTTCCTATAGAAGAGGATTTAATTATTTGTAGAAGCTTTCGATTTTAAATTAAATTAAAAGATTGTCGAGAATATTTACAGCTTCTGTAGAAAATATTGTAGATCCTCTGTGTAAAATTCGTATATCTGTCCTGTAGAAAACTTTATGAGGGAATTTGCATAATTTGTCTATAGAAAAATGCCCTTAGTAAAATTGTATATATATTTTGTAAAAATTTTTGTATGAAAATTAAATGCCCTTCTGGAG
Organism: Sequoia sempervirens; assembly: GCA_007258455.2. Taxonomy (NCBI): domain Eukaryota; kingdom Viridiplantae; phylum Streptophyta; class Pinopsida; order Cupressales; family Cupressaceae; genus Sequoia; species Sequoia sempervirens. The sequence continues at coordinate 304,613,830 of VDFB02075321.1, forward strand.
CATTTTATTGTGAATTCTTTATATACATATTTATATATGTATACATATATGTTTTAAATAGTTTTGATTGAAATGTTGTTCTGGAAATTTATTTTTTGGAAACCCTAATAAAAATCGTACGGTGATTTATGGGAAATCGCAATTTTTATTTTAAAAAAATTGCAAGTATTAAAGACATTGTGGGGAGGTGTGGCTACCCCACAACCGCCTCCCATATGGGAGGGTGGTGGTGGTGGTAGCCATTGTTGCCCACACTGAGGGCCACACCCATTATTGGGTCGACATTGTATGTAAACAATGACGGCTATGCCATTTACTGTGTATTTCCGCCTGCATTTCTTTGGTTTGTGATTTGTATTTTATTTTATATATTATATATATCTAAATATGTATTTGCTTATGGTTTTATATATTTATATATTGTTATTTGAAATGGTAATTGGAAAAGAATAAGTGGATTTTATAATTAAATAATATATATTTATATGTATATATAATTATATGAGGATATGCGTATATAATTATATATATGTGTGTGTGTGTGTGTATTTAAATATATATGTATTTAAATGGATATTTATTTAGATGGATATTATTGCTTTAGATGCATGCAAGCACGATAGTTATCCTTTAAATGATTGATTATTTTAATTGTGAAAATTGGGTTAATTATTATGAGCAATTGTGAAACTAAAAGTTAATCATTTAGTTTAATTCCTTGTTGATTTGTATTTGGAATTATGTTTAAATGATGTATTTTAAATATGGGTTATTATTTTATTTGGATTTAGGAAATCCTAATGTTAGTTTATTTAATTACTTGAGTGGCTTATTTTAATTACGTATTCTTCTGTAATTGTGTATTGGGGGGATATTTGTTATTGTGAAAATGTAAGTCTTCCAGAGATTGTAAATTGTGAAAGGGTTGTTGTGTCTTTTGCTCACCCTTTGAAATTTCCTTGAGTAGTGCACGTAATTGGGATTCAGTATTTGACATTCGTAGGGATGTGTTACCTTTTGAGTTATGGTGGTTATTTGTTATCAGTTTTAGTGCATTGTCTACTCTTGGGTTGTGGAATAGTTTATTATGTTGTCAATAGGGGAGTGGCTTTCAATGAGGGTCAACACACAAAGTGGTGCTAGGACAACTCGTATGAGAGTCAGTTTAATCAGTGGAAATTAAATAACCTATATTAGGGGAAAGGGTAGCTTAATACATTTAACTTGATAATTTAGCCTCGCTCATTGGCTCAAGGGCTTGTATTAGATTTGAGATGAGTCGGGAAGGCCTAGAATGGCAAGATTGTTATCTTGTCTTCTCGAAAGATAATCGATTTCGCACAGGTATGTATGTGGGGCCAAAGTTCGTGAGAGGTTACCAGGATAACCCAGGATGGGGACAAAAACCTAGGAAGATCTTCTAAGTATAACCAATGCAAACTTTGTGATGACACTCCTCCTATGACAACAGTTAGTTTGTATTGTACAATGGATGTACTTGATTCAGTGGTTCTTGAAGCAATGTAACCTTATGTGTTCACTTGTATAGTGTTGTTTTGTATGTTGCCTATGTCTAGTGGTTGTAGGTTTGTCTTGGTAGCCTTTTACTATCTCCTAGCATGGGGGTTGGGCCTACAGGTACCACATGGTTGGGTGGATCGTGCACCTTACACTGTTGGGCTTTCTCTGCTTGTTCGTGATGGCGGGATCTTCTAGTTCGAAGAGCTTGTGTGTATCTGTGGATATGTTACTTCTCTTATGTTCATTGTATCAATTGAACACTATGTATTTATACTCCTCATTTGTATTTGAGGAGGATCCATGTATATTGTAATTGTATCATTTTGTATGATCTATCTCATCTTGGAGATGAGCTTTGTAATGGTATATTAACTTAATATAATCTTTGAAGGAATTCATTATTGTACTATGCATATTATGCAATGGGTTAATGCTTTGATGTATGTTGTTTATCATGAGTTAATTACATATATGCTATGGTTAGATTAATTTTGTAAGTTTTTGGATTCACATGTAGACACGTTGTGTGGCCTAGAGGATGTATGTGTTTAAAGTAGATTACTTTACTTGTTATTGTTACTCTTTTTTAGAAAAAAAATAGTTGTGCTTTTGTTGTGTTGCATCGTCCTTTAGGTTATGTGGCGGGGTTTTACACTCATAATCATGTTGTTGAGTCCAAGGCATGTCCCCCATCATCAAGACAACATCCCCACAAAGAGGTTTGGAGATGTGAATTTCCACTAGGATTCAAGAAAATGTAGATTGATCCATATAAGTGAGTCACCTTCATGAAATGACAAATAGAGTTGTCTATGGCCACACAGAAAGAATCTTCCCAAAACTAGAGAGGAAGAATCAAAACATGAATCCACACAATTCTAATATTAAGGGGTTCAAAAAGGGGGTTGAATTAATCCAAGGCTTGATTGAGAGAGAGTGTTCTCCACACATCCATAACCTATCACCAAGCACCAAATCCCTATCCTTTGAAGATTCAAAAGACACAATGAAGAATCCTCTCACTCAAGGAAAGAGCTCAATATTACCCTCAATGAAAGGCTTCCAAGAATGCAAAACCATTTGTGTAAATTAGGCAAGGTTGGCCAAAGATTGTTAAATCTACAAACCAAACCCTTACGTAGATTTAAAAATTATTTTGCAATACATCCTATACAAAGACTACCATATGGGAAATTTGTCCATAGAGGAGGGATCATAATTTATCCCTCTAAAGGCAAGCATTCCTAAAATTAACAATAGATGCAAAGGTTTGTCACCTTGTCCCTACAACAACTTTAGAAGGGCAAGTAGGAGAACCATTCCCTATAGTTGGCAAGGACCTACTAGTATTTTCACTAGGAGAACATTAGTAGTAGCCAAGTTGACCCTACAAATTAGTAGTTGAAGAGGTTCTTAGATGCAACATTGAGCAAGAAGCATCAAGTGCATGAACACATTGAATAGGGGAGAGAAATGATTGAATTGAAGCCCATATCAGTCAAAACCACGGGAACTTGAATACCTTACTCCAAGGTCAAGAGTAAGGTGTGCATGGTGAATAGAGAAAGCTCATGCTAAAGAAATTGAACCAAGTTGTATGGGAGCAACATCATGGTACTCGACCTCAAAAAAAAACCCTCAAATGCCTTAAACAGGAATACAACCAATCATGGGAGGCATAGAGAAAAAATCAGAAAGTGTGCCACCATTAAGAGTGATATATAGGACAACAATTATAGAAGGCAAGAGTAAGTATTTTGAAAAACTTTAGTGGTTGGAACAAAGGATGGGAGCGCTATTTGTTTTGGTAAAACTACTAGCTATATCTAAAGATGTTATTTAAATGATTTATTTATTAAATTAAGTATTCATATTGTTGGATGTAAATATATATATTAATGATGTGATCTTAATGTGTTGAAGTTTTAAACTAGTTATTTTTTATTAAAGAAATGTATTTTTGTGCTTTTCTTCTAAATTTGAAATATAATTTATAATCTTTCAAACCCAAATAACAACATTAGCAAATTTGTTATTATAATAAATTAATTATCATATATTAGATCTTTCCAATTTTATACTATTAATAAAATTAGCATTACAACAATATCACTTTCATTTAACATGAGTCCATATCTCTTTACAAATCCATTGCGCCTCTTAATAATGTACCTATAAGTTATACTATATTTTCTCTTCTACTACCAATAAAGTTAATAGTATGTTATGTATTATGATAACTTTAGAAGGCTGACCAAGAGAACCATTTCTAGTAATAGGCAAGGACTTGGTTACATTTTCACTAGAAGAACGCTAGTAGTATCTAAGGTAACATTTGATATAACAAGCAACAAGAAATGTCAAGTGCACCATCATGTTGAACAAGGTAGAAACAATTCAGAATTGAACCCCATATCAATTAGATTAGGTGCACCAAAGTACCCTACTCCAAGGTCAATAGTAGGGTATCCATGGTGAACAAAGGGAAACTGCACTAGAGAAACCAAACTAGGCCACATGGGAGCAACATCATGGCACTTGACCTCAAAAAACCCTCTAAAATGTCTTGAGTAGGAGCACAACCAACTACAAGAGGCATAGAGACAAAACCAACAAGTATGCCACCATAAGAAGTGACGAATAGGTTGCCTATTCCAGAAGGTAAGAGTAAGTATTTTGAAAAAAAAAAAAAACTTTAATGGTTGGAGCAAAGGATAAGAGCACCACTCTTTTTGGTAAAAAAGTTAGCTATATCTAAAGATATTATTTAAATGATTTATTTATTAGATTGCATTAATATTTATATTGTTGGATATAAATATATATATCAATGATGTTGATCTCAATGTGTTGAAGTTTTAATCTGATTAATTTTGATTTAAAAGAAAATTATGCATTTCTTCTAAATTTGAAATATACTTTATAATTTTTAAACCCAGATAATAACATTGACAAATTTATTGTCATATATTGGATTTATTTTGATATATTAGATCTTTCTAATTTTATACTATTAAGAAAAATAACATTACAACAATAACACTTTCAATTAACATGACTCCATATCTCTTAACATATCCAATACACCTCTTAATATTGCACCTACTAACTATACTATATTTTCTCTTCTCCTAATAATAAAATTAATAGTATGTTATGTATTATGATAAAAAAACTAATAGTAAAATGTGCTAGTAATAATATTGTAATAAAATATTTTTTTAGAGTAATATTGTTATTATTTGAATATTCCTAATTCATTAGCTTTTTGTTCTATAGATTTACTATTTTATTTATTGTTATAAAGAATGTTATTATTTTAACAATTATTTTGATATTATGACAAAACTATTAACTTTGTAGCCATAGATTCACTAAGAATATCAATATTTTAAGATTATAACAATAAAAATAATTCTTGTATTATATTAAAAGTACTTCACTTTTCCTATTATCACAATATTGGTAGGATACTATTAAGTCTAGTAGTTCTTGTTATAAAGGGTAATTTTAGAGTTACATAATATTATTTTATTATTAATATTAACATTTATACTATTAAGTTTAGTAGTTCTTGTTATTAGGAGTAATTTTGAAGTTACATAACATAATATTATTTTATTATTAATATTAATATTTTGTTATTTTTTCCTTACCGTTTACACCTAGTATCATGAACACATTTTATTTGTATTTACCTCTATACTATATATAATAATTAGTATTAAAATTCTGATTCTTTATCATTTAATTTAATTTTCTTTAACCTCTTATATTTTGTTAAACCACTTGCTCCCTTATGATTTTTATTCATTATCATTTGTTCTTCTCTTCTCATAAAAAGGTAGTTCTAACTTTTTTTAGATGGATTAAGTTCAATACTTTTATCAGTTCTTTTATTATTAGCTATCATTGATTTTTCTATTTCCTCATTTCCATTACCTTCTCCCTTATTCTTGACTTCACCATCTATAACTAATTTAAGCAAAGTCTACAATCTACCATATTTTTTCTTCATCTAAATGATAGATCACAAAATATGATTCTTTCATTGATGTAAAAAAACAAAGATTGTTACCATAAATACTCTCAAATCACTTAGAAATGTCAATTCTTTAACAAATGTCAGTAACTCGCACCCAATAGCATGTCTGTTACAAAACGTTGAGATGAAAATGATTTTTTCTTTATGATATCCAATGAGACTCGACAGTGTGGGACACAAGATTGAAAAACAAGCGCATTTTCGACATCCCATCAAATTATGTTTTCTTAAACAACACAGCATGGGTGCCCGTGAGCTATAAAACTGCATGTCACTCCTTGAAGATTGGGGCTATCATAAAGAAAACATCAAACCTACGCAATGGAATTGCTTAATAAACCAAAAAAGGACAAATCTGATGGCACCAATCTTTACTTAGTATAACAGAGTGAGTTTAAGGTATATATGTTAAGTACAAACTTAAAGTATTCCAACCAACCTCAGCAATAGAACATTTCTTTACATATAATCATAAGGTAATTATATTGAACAAGAATAGCAAAGATGAGGATAAACAGTGACGAAACACAAGCAAAATTATAACCACATTTTTGTTGATACTTGTGTGGAGAAAGCGTTCTCACTCCATTGATGAAGTGTGGCATAATCAAATAAATAAGTTAGAGATGACAGTATCGGGTATCCTCTACTTACGGACCTGAATACCATAAACCTTGCAATTCCTAATAGCATCCATGGCTTAATACAATAGGGAACTTAAACACTATCATAAATTAGTCATCTTTACAAGACAGTCGGATATCCTCCACTCAAGGACCTGAATACCTGTGGCTTTAAGATGCATAATGACGTCCAGGGCTTAACATTTAGGGAAGTTTAAAACTATCACATAATAGTCTACATCTTTAAAAGAACTTCCTGTCAGTTTGCTGCAAGCGTACATTTAGGAAAATGCAACTAGTTTTTAATTATATAATATATAACTCTTCTTACTTTTTCATTGGTTACACTAATATTACAAATTTAGTTTGGTAGATGTCGATTTCATGCTAACAGTATGCAACTCTTCTGAATTGTTGATTGATTACACTAACATTGCAAATGACTAGTTAATGCTTACTTCATGTTAACAGTATGTAACTCTTCTGAATTGTTGATTGATATCACTAGCATTATTACAAATGACTAGTAGATGCTGACTTCATGCAAGCACTTCATAACAAACTGATGCTACCTATTTATTCAGAATAAGTAGATACATCAGAGGATTTTCCAAAATATGGGGTAATTACGTATAACCATTCCATTGGGGATGTTAGAATAATGCAAGACTTACAAAATATCAGGGGCCTCCTAACTTCACAGGAGAGGCTTTGGAAAACAATTGATTAATTAATAAATTATAGAACCTGTATTCTTCACCGCCTGTACTGTGTTACTCAAGATTACTGGGGGTATTAGAATAATACAGAGTTTGCAAAGCAACAAAGATCTTCCATCTTCACAAGATTCCCTGAGGAAAACATTTTCTTCATTGTATATCCCGCATCGAGTTACTCAATATCTATCCATGCAGGAAAAAATAGATGTCAATACAATGAAGAAACAATTTAATAAAAGACAACATATACATTTCTTATGCATAAAAAATGTAATAATTGCATTTAATGAGCAAAAGTACATCAGCGCATCTTATAGCACTGTGTTCTTCCAGCCTGACAACGCTTTCCAGAAAATGTATAAGTCAATATAATGTCAACGTCACGTGGATTCTTGGCATTTGGAGCAACAGTCATGCTTCCAAGAAGTGATTCCCCCTCGCACATGGTGATCACATCTTCCAGATACATGACAGTTTGCTTCCAATGAGTAGCACGAGATCTAGGCCCTGTAATGAGAACCAAGTTGATTACATCAGGCCTACATTTCAATTATTTTGGGGAGCATTTTGAAAATGCTAACCCAATTTTTTGCCTGAAGATATTGGTGCAGTAATTTCACTACATATACAATAAAAGAAGCACAAGCTAAATTTTCAAGCCAAACCATTGACAATATTGAAAGCAACATCAAAATCAGATTACAATTAGCTTCTCCATTTAAATATATAATTACCTGTTGAAAACCCCATGACTTTATGACAATTGGTAAATGCAACATCAAAGTACGCCACCAAAGCATGGACAAAATCATTGCGCTCAGCCACAAGCTTGAACGATGCAGTAAAGGATGCATCTCCAGGACTCATCTTTGAAATGTCCATGGTCTGAAATTTGAATTAGAAGCACCATGGATTTTATCATTAATACCAAAAGAGGCTTACCAGCAGATAAGGAATGGAGTTCAAGTAAAGCATAAAACAAAATGCAGCTTAAAATAAATTGAACCTTCAGCAACTGGCAGTTTGTAACTATTTGATTCTGGTCGACTGTGTCCACAAGAGGTTCCAACATGGCTTGCTGCCTAATGCAGCTCATGTCAAAGCCATAGACACGATCCCAGACTGCCAGGTATAAACATCAGCTATCAGATACGTAATCCAGTGAAGTCTAAAATTTATCTTAAAATAACAAGTTAATCTGATTCACTCTATGTTAAGCTAAAAATTTGACTGCAGTAATGTCTGTGGGAGACTTGACAAATGAAGCTTACAGTCTATCTTCTCTTGCTTGTAGTCTGCATCCTCAATGGCCGTTAGGAAGAGGGAAGCCCTATCCGGTAACACAACACCACCAGGGATCTACAAACAAGGACTTGTCAGACAACAATGACACAAACAAAAACCAGTCAGCATTATAAAGTTCCAAAGTGTGACAAAAACTAGTTGGCACAGCACAATCCTTTTCCACTAAGACATTTTAAAAAGTCCATGAATGTGATGAAATTCTTTTACAAAAGGAGTGTAAATAACTTATTAACAGAATGACAATTAAAAAAAAAAAAGTTGATACATAGAATGAAGATGCTGTTTTTTGGTTGATTCACATATGATATAATGAAGATGTTTATTAGAGATCTAAAAGCCTGACCAAATGATTTAAATTTATATCAAACAAATGTAGTAGCACAAACACTATACCTCTTTTACTTAGTTCCCGGTCAACACTAAAATATGGTTTTACTAAAAATTTTACACCTGCAACGTCCTGTGAATTGTTAAGACGCATTTCAAAAACTATTTTATTTTGTGTGTATGTGTGTGTGCAGTGTGTTAAGTAACCAGAGGTGGGAATTGCATTTTGAAGATTATCCCATACATATCATGACATTTAATTCACACAGGAGAGCATCCAAAATTAAGACAAGAACTAATCTTGTACCAGAACCTCCTAATATTAGATACTTTCAATACAAATAAACAACCCATACATTGTGCAATCTATTTTATGAAGTCATTAAGCTTAAATCAGATAATAAAAGACATGATAAAAACAGAGGCAAGCTAACAAAAAACACCATAAATAGCACGTTGTCCCAACCATGTTATGGACGAAACATCAAGCACACATTGACCAGGGGATACAGAGAGGACGAGACCAGCTGGAATTTCCTATCATGGACAAGAGTCCACTGCCTGAGCTGAGAAACATCTCCCTCACCCATTCATAATGAAAATTCCTTAAAAGCTTGTGCAAGGTGGACACAAGTTAATTGCTTGCTAGCTTATTTGCTTTTCAACCAAAAAGAGTGGATAATGGATTCATGGTTGGCTACAGTTTCTACATGCAAAGACGAGCAGACAAAGACCTGATTCTTGTGTATTTTGAATTTTCAGTCTGTAACTGTTTTCACTTGAAGATAGCCTGTAAAAAGGCAGTATAATTGACCAGGTCCCACGCATCTTTGTGCACCCACAAAGATGCATTCTAAGCCATCCAAGGAGCTTTTACCAAAGATGATAAGTAATAGCACAAAATGTGTCATGCCCCCGCAAACCTCAGACCAAGATCGCCATTCCTAAATCACGGGATCATGCAAATCGATGGAGAAGTCACTAATCATTCAGACTGAACAGACGAGACATGATATTATTTCGATCCTTACCAACAGCAATGGTAGAGGAAATCGATAAGGAAAAACAAATAAAGATAATCAAATAAATTAAAGGATAATATTAATAGGAATTAATTATCCTTTAAACCCAGATAACTACGAATGGTCGAAGGACACAACCATCCACCCAGCACTAGTATAAGAGACCAAAACATTTCAATAGAAAGGGTAAGCGACTGGGAAGAAGTTGACTCCGGAGATCAGCCAGCAAACACAAAAGCTCAGTTTGCATAAATTATCTGTGATTGCAGAATTGTGAATTAATATATTTGTGGTAGGATATTTATATGGGAATATAATGTATTATTTAAATATGGTTAACAATTCATGCATATTATTATTTATATCTTATGGTAGAATACTCATAAATCATTATGTATTGCTGATGTGATTATTATGCACATATCTTCACCATGATGAGAGAAGAGAGAATTGCAAAAGGGGTACAGTGATGGGGCCCTCTTCTATGTACGCCACCCGGGAGGGGGACAAAATGAGCCCACATGGGCCAAAGGGGTACTGCCTTTGGGCCTAGGAGAGTTGGGCCACCAGGACACCCTTTGTAACCTCACTCCCCTATCATAGTGCAACAATACAGGGAGATCAATCATGGGGAAATGGGAAAGGATGGCAAGATGAGGGGATAACAGATAAATTAGAATCCTCACTACTCTAGGTAGGCCACCTCATATGAATGGCATGTGCCACATGAGGCCAAGGAGGCCACCTCATATGAATGGCATGCACCACATGAGACCTAGAGAAACTAAGACACCCCCATCAAGTCGCTCTCTTCCATGCTCCCCCATGATTGAGCATCCCTAGGGTAAGGTAATAATTGGATTAACAAATTTAATATGGATTTACTAATGTTTCATCATGATACTCTACTTGTTAAGTTATTATTGTAATTGATCTCTAACTTGTTTGCAGGGATTAAATCAAGTCAAGGTACCTTCTAAATCCATTGTTTGCTTGGGAAATTGATAATTTAGGGTAAAATTAATATAATTCCTATTAGGGACATTACAGGGTGGCAAGGAGAGCTGAAAATATTTACCCATAGATGTTTTAGAGCTATTGGTGTCCTTTGTCCTCACAATACTATTCTATTAGAGTCATTCCAATCAATGTCATCATACCCATGGTAGTAAAATCTTTCACTACAATAACTCAGCAAACCAGAAGATCAAAAAAAAATTCGAAAATTGTGAAAGATTCAGGAATCCAAAAAATGATGATTTTTTTTTAAAAGGTTAAAAAACTGCTACTTTTTTATTTAAGGCAATGTAATTACTAATTGCATAGAGATGAAGATAATGAAGAGAATGAAGAGAAATGAGAGATTACAAAATAGATAAAACATGGGACTATTGAACCTGAATTTCGGAAATCTTGAATATTTGATAATTCTAGGTATCCCACTCTTAATTTTGGAAATCTGCTAGATGACAAAGTATCTTGAACATTTGATGGTTAAAATTTTCTAACCTCAAATATAAATAAAACTAGCACTTACACCAGAAGGGGTGCAAGGGTTACACCGATAGAAAAGTATATGTAAGTCAACATGCTAAGAAGGTATATTCTTTATTGTTACTGATGTCATGTATTCCAACTATATCATATACAAAATTTTGGAGAATATGTTTTTTCTATATCACATCTAGTAGTATTCATATGCATATCAAGGTAATTTAACAGTGCATTTATCTAGACCCCAATCCTAAAGATCAATAGTAATCTAGTTTTCTTCAAAATCCTGGATGTATAAAGAACTTCTTTCAGCAAATAATATAGGTTTCAAAGCACCCAATGTTACAATCAAAATAATTCAGATTAGCTTTAGCTCTAGATTTTCAATTTCCTCTCTCTACAAATAACTCATTCTATCCATGCTTTCTTTGTGCCTTTAATCATACTAAATTTGTACTCTTGATAGAGCAAAGTTGTTGTTTAAACTTTACTATTAATATCCATTCAAATTCAAACCTTTCATGTATAAACTCATACTAAATTTTACGATCATATGCTAGCACTTTGGAATTTTGTTATGGTTAATATAGATGATGTCTTATGATAATAAGAAAAACTCATGATGTGTTCAACCTAGATAAGCACACATATCATGTTCTCTCTCTAGAAAACCTTTTTTTCATTAATAAATCAAATCCTTGATATATAATAAATATGAAGGAAAACAACTGTAAACACAAACCATTGCCACAAAACCATTTTTCTATCTTATAAATTTCCAAAAATTAAGTTCACAAAAGATCAAAAAATTGGGACAAAAATTCACAGCCCAAAACAACAATATGCTTTATGTTCAATCATCTTTTGCATTCCACATTAATTACCACAATGCCGGATTCCATTGGCCTTTAAAATCACCACCGGTACTACACATTCATATAAAGGGCAACATACTTCTCAAAAGGCCACTGCCAATTAATCAACCTCTACAAAATTGGAAGAGGAAAATAAGCACACATATCAAGTGCTCTCTCTGAGAAAATATTTTTTTCATTAATAAATCAAATCCTTCGTATATAATAAATATGAAGAAAAACAACTGTAAACACAAACCATTGCCACAAAACCATTTTTCTATCTTATAAATTCTCAAAATTTAAGTTCAGGAAAGATTAGAAAATTGGAACAAAAATTCACAAATGCAGTTCACTCCTGAAACCTACAGTTTTAAGGATAACAAGAAAAGAAGATCATTCACTATTTGATAAAAGGAAATAATCCCTGTTGAATCCAATGCAGCCCAAAAAGGCACTGCCAAATACAACCTTATCTCAATTTGACACGTGGAAAATACCTCCTACTTTTCAACCTTATGTTCAACATACAGAAAAACGGTCTAAAAAGGACTGCAGCGGCTGCCAACACTATAAAGACTGCCCATAGCCACAATTACTAAGGAGAGAACAGCTGTAACCAGTCCACCATTAAAGAAGAAATCAGCAAAAGGGTGAATAAGTAACCAATAATTTATCGGCTGATATGAAACATTTAAAGAAGTTTAAGTGGATGGAATTCAATTTTTACTTTCATCTTATAAAATAGATGTCCCTAATCAATTTAAAATAAATAAATCAAATCAAATCCACCATATCCTATAAAAGAGTTAGCGAACTTTTGGGGCTGTGGCAGTAAATCTCTATTCATGGTACAGTTAAACCTTAAATTTGGAATAGAACAATGCTTTTTGAAAAACAAGGATTATAATTTCATTTACAAGCGAGTAAAAGTTCTCTGCAATGTTTTGTAAACAAATGGTTTTAACTAATACCAACCTAATAAGGTAATTTGTTTCATGTGGTATTTACAATTTACTTCCAAAGTTTTAACAAATAAGAAAATAGAAATTGGATCACGAAAACAAAATCATGTTTCAGAACTTGCATTAACAGAGATTATAACAGCTATGCTAAGAAGTAAGAACATTAAACATATGATAAAACACCTAAATTTCTATCACTTATTCAAATATTGATTAGGCAAAGCCAGTTTATCATAAACAAGTTGGCACAAAGGCTGCATGCGTGGAAGACGTGAACCAAGTCAACTTAATAAAATATATAAATATAATTACCTAGATCCACAGGGAGATAGATGCATGTCTTCCACATTTTTCTCGGCAGTATGTTCCACATTTTTTATTTTCATTTCCATGCACTGCTTTGTCTCCACAACTACAGATATCCAGCATTATAATTTTTGTTTGTTCTGAATAGATTAAAGCAGCAGTTGTAGGGAGACTGGTGTGGGCATTAAAATTATTTGCAACCCAAAATCAATATTTTTGTTTAAGAGGCTGCAAGAACTCTTGTTTGGAACTCACGAATCTAGTAAATCTGGAGGCCCAATATTTTTAGAGCCACTTACTGTTTATGGTGAAAAGATTAAAGCAGCAGCTATTGAGCTTTGAAGGTAATACAGTACAATTGGAATTTTGTTTCCTCTGAATCATGATTGCAGGCGCAATTGCTAGTTGTATGTATTATGAGATTTGAGTGCAGGAATGGTAAATATCCTTGGCGATGCAGAAGTGGCTGTAGTCAATCAAGGTAAGATACTTTTGGATGTATGCCGGTACAATGGGGTGCATCTAGGTCTAGGCCTATATTCTAATCAACGTACTCGAAGGCTCACTAAATTAGAATGGGTCAAGGAATCAATTCTAATTTTACGAAGGTATGCCCAATCCTACAAACTGTCAGCAAGGTTCACCACAATAAAAACATCTCAATGTCCCATTTTTTTTGTCTGGAGAAGATGAAAATCGACTCCTAATCCCAGTGCATATTAGCATTATACTTTGCCTCTATTTTCATATTTCCTTTAGTTCCTGCATCTGGTGGTTTTGACTGCATTTTTCCAGTGAATACATGTGATTTTTATGCTAAATTATCTCTAATCTGAGTGTCTTAGTATGCATATTGTTTTTTTTTTTTTGACATGCATTTATATTGTATCTTTTAGAGCTGAAGAGGGCACGATTGGTCAAGAGTCTAAAGTCAAGAGGTTTCCACTGGATTGTCAAATCTTTCTGTGCTTGTTACATCAGCCTCGTAACAAACTATTTTCCTAAATTAATCACGTATATATGACTGTAGGAATCATGAAAGTTCTTCAATGAAATATAAGCACGCTCTACCAATATGCACAGGATACCTTGATTTGCCATTTGGAGCATGATTTAATTTTAACCGCTTCACTGTGTAACTGGGTTAAATTTTCTATAGGTAATGTGCAGCGTGTTTTGGTGGTTTAGCAATTTGGAGCATTTTTGATAATGGATAAAATAGATAAATTCATACAAAGCACTGAAACCATTCAATAAAATAAATAAATTAAATGATTTCATGTAGCATATGAGTGGTAAAATATAAATACTGTAATACAGGAACATACACTTACTATTTGTTGCTCTTCAGTTCATTATTATTCTTCTATGAAGCATTGTCCTGTGACCTTCTGCAGGTGTTATGGTTGTGTATTCAAATCTACTTATAGACGAGTTGGGTGGTGATCAGAGGGTCATGAATGTAACCGAATGACTGCCCACAACTAACAACATTTAGTGCATTTACTCCAAAGATATTTACCAACTCAGGAGCAGTCAATACAATCGAGTAAATTCATCTGCATTTACTGTAGCAATGATGTACCGATGCAAAGAAATCAGATTTGATTTTGGAGATCCTATCAATCTTATCTACCAAGTAGAATTCCAGCAGTGAACAAAATCTAGAAAGAGTGATACTCTGCATTTATCATATTGTCCAGCATTCAATATAATTAAATGCAAAGATAATCTGTGGTTGAGTTTCACATTTCACTGTTACCGGTTTTGTGGAAAATTTCTTTGTTTGCCAGCGTGAGACAGGTTTCATCTGAAACCTCACACTATATATAGCCTATCGGCTAATAAAGCTGAAAGACACTAAATAGTAAATTCACAACAGTTTTCTCTACAGAAGCATGCCTTGCAGCAGAGGATAGCTTATACACAATTTTCCAGAATTCAACTACACCACCAAGAAATGCCCAAACTTGCAATGGGCTAACATCAACTCTACTACATCTAACTGGACCAGTTAATTAGTCTGACAAGCATTGAAAAAGCTTTCTCTTTTCAAAGAAAAATACTTCTGTGCTTAAAAATTTGGATGCTTTGAAGCAAAACAAATCATAACTTTTCCACAACTAAATCTATAGGAAATGCATGCACAGAAAATCGAAAGGCTTTTTATCCACCATGATATCCATAGCACCCAAACCATGACTGCATGGAACTTTTTCTCAACTAAAACAGAGAAAATCCCATCACAAATTCTGTAGTTTACCTAATAAAATCACAAAAATTGTTTAAACACAGAAATGATGAAAGCATTAACAACCATTTATAACTGCCCAAAAACTCACTATAAGTTGGCCAAAATCCACACAAAATCGTGAACAAAAAGTCAAGTCAAGACTAATCATAATTCATGCAATTAAATAGCGATTTATTGATGACTAAGCTGTGAAAAATGATTAAAAAAACCCTTGACTCGCAATTTATACCAAAAAGAATAAAATTGGGCAAAAAAATTGTTTTGTAAGCTAAGCAATGAGTAATCGCAATTTAGCGAAGATTAATGCAACTATGATCATATCCATTGGTGTCCTTTGTGCTTGCATCACTATCAACGTCATTTACAAAGAGGAACTCTCTCTATTGTAACCCCTTGATATCTCTTAGGATCTGGACCATTTAAGGGAGATGCACCAAAGGGGGAAGACATCTTCTAATTTTTTTATTAAAGAGAGAGAGAGAGAGAGAGAGAGAGAGAGAGAGAGAGAGAGAGAATTTGGAGTTGCTTCTACAAATAAGAATGTTGATATGTAAACTATAAGGATATTCCTTAGCTACTTTGTCAAAAATGGATTTGTATGTCTTAGATTGCAAGAGCAAAAATGACTCAATATGAAATGAATGAGACAATATGAAAGATTCAATCACCATGATTAATACCATGGAGACACCCATGGTGGGTTAAAACTCCAGCTAAATGTGAGCATACACTCTGCCTAAAAACAGCTTAAAAGATTGATTCCACAACTCCTTGGACCTTCTATAGAATTTGAACAAGATGTTAAACTCTCAAAGAACCTCCAGCTAAATATGAGACACTCAATGCCCAAAAACAGCTTACAAGATTGATTCCACGGCCCCTTGGTCCTTCTATAGAGCTCCAACAAGATGTTTAACTCCCAAAGAACCAAACACTCCCAAAATGATCTCTCTGCCCTTACAACTTCTATGACAATCATGAACATGAGAAAAACAATGTGAATTCTCATTACAACAGCTTTCAACTAGAGAATTAAGATCCAAGCCTATATAATTTGACCTTCACAAGGTTATACATAGACTTCCTATCAAAGGGAAGCTGGAACAACCATCCAGAAGGAAGAGGAAGAGAAATAACTCAAAATCTAGAACATCATCGGACACCATGACTGCACATGATGAATTTGCCATTGCCGACAAAGAGGCAATCGTGTGTTTGCAATGAATTCATCACAGTATATGACAAATTTGCTATGTTACACCAAGTTTCCAAGACAAGAACATCTTTAAGCAACAAATTTTTTGGAGGCCATTTTAGGGGACGGCAGGGTACAGCTATTAAAAAATGAGGGAAATTTTGAAACTGTAGGGAAATTTCAAATATGGCAGGGTACAGCTATTAAAAAATGAGGAAAATTTCAAATATTCATATGATAAAATTGGTAAGGCATTCATCATAAAGATTATTGATCCTTAATACATAAAATTAAAAATGAATTGAGAGTTCACATGGGATTCAAACAAATTAACAAAATTTAATTGCTTTCATTAACGAAGATTCAACCAATGCTTACCAATGTGCTTTTGACATTGAAGAAGACTCTTATCCTAAACCTTCTCACATTCTCCTAGATCCATCTTTTGAGTCTCCTCATAAAATGGCAAAGTGAAAGCACTTTCTATTAAATTCAGATCAAGTTTAAAAAGTACTTGATCGCTCATTGAAATCTTCCTTTTTTTAGTGTCAGTGCTTAACACATGCAAGGACAAATTCTTGACTTTGAATGTAGATGGGAAAAGAGGCTGCTTTCCCATAACCTTTCTGCTTTTTACTCCTATTTTTTATTTTCTCCTCCAATTCTAATTCTTGCTCTTTGACATGTCCTAGATCAGTCTTTGACTTTAGAGCATTTTATCACCGATAGGAGTATTGTTGTTTGAAAATGAAATAGCATGTTTGAAACCCTAGGATATATGAAGAGCTATTGTTTGTATATAAAGTGATCAAATGGTTGAGCAAGTCCTATGACTAACACAAAACCAATGAGAGCAACGCTGCTATCCAATGTTTGGAAAATCAATAACAAAAAAAAATGCCTCCTGAAGTTCAATAATATGACAAATGTTATAACCTACATCACAAGTTCTGCCAATTTTTATGTATGAAGTTTGAACTTCGGTGAACTCTAAAGAAATCTAATAATTCATTCTAATTCACCCTAAAATATGTACAAATTAGGGCTTAGGCTTTTAGTTTTTTTTTTTTTTTAATATATATATATAAATAATGTATTTAATTAGGGCTTTTTTATTTTTTCTATAAAATGAATACTCATTACATATAAAAAACACATCCCAAGCTTCACTACATGGTGCTGAATGCTCCAAGTATGTGCTACATTCAAGGCAAGTTAAAAAATAGTATAAATTGCTTTAGAAACTCCTTCCAAATTCTGGCTATGATTATTTTAAAAAATAAAAAGAAATTCTTCACAAAATTGCAGTAAAAAATGTGCAAAATGCCCGAAGGTTATACGAAAAGATAACAATGTATAATGTCACCTAATTTTTGGGATTTCCCTTCAATGGTGACTCTCATTGTTCAACTAAATAAATAATAAATGCAACACAAATTCAAATTTCTGCATCAAAGTAAAGTTGAAAAAACTTTAAACAAATAACACATTGAGTTAATAAAAAGAAAAAGAGAAAATACATATAAGAAATCACCAACTGATCGCAATAGTTGGCATCATTTACCCCCTGCTCAAATTGGTTTAATTCCATTGTTTTAAAGATTGTAACGGATACACTACTCCCCCTAATGTAACAGTGAGGGAAGAGAGGCCCAAGGGCGTGAGTTCTATGCTCAGCAAACAAAGGGTTATGAGTGACAGGTGGTAGGCAAAAGAGTTTCAATGGGCCACAATCTTTTCTTTTCTAAAACTTTATTTGCATTTTAGATTAGGTTATGTTCTTTTTTCTTTTTTCTTTTTTTCTTTTATAAATTTTTTATATTAAATTTAATCTATAACTCAATCTCACAAAATTATTATTTTTATTTTATTTATTTAGCTTTTTACTCAATATGTGAAATTTTATATATAAAATATAAAAATTTGTTTTTTAATTCAAAACATCTTTTAGCAAAGTTAAACAATTCTGTGGATTTATTACATATATTTTTAAAAAGTTTAAATTTTCATTGTTGAGCTTAATCTAAATTTTATCTTTGTTGAACTTGAACACAAACACAAACCTTGTGACATTGGTTATAAGTTATAACAGCTCATATCTTGCCTTTGATTGATTGAAACTTTGTCAAAAGAGTGAAGAAGTAAAACCCTAAAAATAATCTGCAAATGGACACAAAAATATAGTCAATTTGTGGCCACCAAACCCTACCCAACTTGAAGAATATGACCAGAAATTTATGCTTATGATTGACTAAAAATTCATTTGAAACCCTAAGTATTGTGCTGAAATGTCAGAAAATTTTATTTTTGTCACTATAAATCTTCACTTATAATGTAGAAATGCTAGATGTAAATGACATCTCCATGATGTTTAAGAGAGATGCCACTAACGTCCTTGTGATGTTTGAGGGGTGTCATAAGCATTTTCCCATACAACACCTCCATTTCTAGTACGTTAGGACAAAAAAATTTGACAATGGGCAATGAGAGACGTTTCTAAGACATCCCCAAAATGTCGCCGATACAAGGATATGTCAAAAAAGGTCAAGGAGGCGTCCCCATACAACATAGCAAATATGTCATGATGAATACACTTTAACCATCTATACAAACCAATAATTTTGCCAAACTAGTAAAATATCTATTTTGAAAAACATCCTACACACTAAAACCTACACATGGACATCCCACATCACTCTAAACATTTTCCAATGTACAACTAGTACTCTATCCTAAAACATACCTTAACACAAAATCCATATCCATTTTCAGATCATACCTTCCCAATTAGAAAATTTTGGTCTCCAAAAGCTTAGAAACTCAACAAATGAGGGTGGAAAAACCCCTCAACGTATGACACATGCCACCTTGTCTTGCACCACAATACAAACACAAGCCAAAACTTGATACACCTGCCTCCAACTATTTATGTAATAAGAAAGTACATTGCTTTCATTTCGAGAAACTTCCTCAACATTTGTTCTTTCCATCTCCCATGAACATTTTGGGACCTTCTCAAGCTGCTCTATTCCCCAATAAGCATATAAAATGAAGGATTTACCATTCTTGATGATCCAATATTTATTAATCCTCATATAGATGACTGCCTTGTTCTTATACAAGTATGGACTGCCCAGGATGACATCGCACACATCTAAAGGGGCAACATCAAACACTATTTCATCAACAAAGTTAGTTCCAACTGAAAATCTTCACTTGCATTGATTAATAATTAGTATAACATCTTACTTGACCCAATCCAACCCAACCTATAAGATTTTAGGTGTTTGAATAGTTTTAACGCCTAATTTATCTACCAAATCTTGTAAAATAAAGCTAGCTTGAGAGCATGAATCAAACAAAGCGTGAATCTTAACACTATTTATAGGGACTTTAATATTAACGATGCTTCTTTTGCTAACTATCAATCTTCTAGTAGTGCAGGAAAACTTAGAATCCTCCTTAAAATCACCATCAATTTCTTAACCTTCTGAATGACTACATTGTCTTACTCATGGAGGGCATAGAGTTTTTCTTACCTTTCTTACCTTGTTTGTAAGGGGTTTTTCAGGATGTAATTTCGAACATGTAGACTATACCTGGCCATCCTTACCACAATGATCACAGCATGCAGATTTCATCTTGGTGCTTGTGTAACTTACTTTTTTATCCTTTTTATTGGACTTAACTTCATTAGACTTGGAAGAGGAAGACTAACCATCTACCTCAAAATAGTAAGCATGTGAGCATGCTTCATCTATGTCAACCAGCTTAAAAAACATGGACCTCCTATGAATATGATTATGAAGACCTCGTATATATTTAACTAGTACTTCATCTAACACATCTTTACCCATTTGTATAGCCCTTCTATATAACACTTTGACCTTCTTTTTGCTTGAAAGTCTGTCATTCAATACACTTTTCTTCCTTATGACATATTGAATAGAATTACTTCCTAAATAATTATTTAAACTGATCCCAAAAACTTATAGAAGCCATTTCCATAGCCATGGAGTACCAAAGACTTTCAAACCTTTGTTTTGCCGACTATGGTCTAGCAAATGAGATCTTTTGATCTATAGTGAGAGCACACGTGCCAAAATATACCTCAAGTTGAATGATCCAATTGTCAGGCTTCTCTACACCAACATCTCCTTCATATGTTAGTATCACAATCTTGGCCTTTGCCTTGAATAGTAGCTTGTTTGGGAGACTCTCATCAACCCTTGAAGTCTTTTCTTCTTCATTAGATTTAGGTTTGTGATCATCCAATCACTCCAAGTGGACTTCCATAAGATTTTTCATGGTCTCCAATGATTGAGATAAACTTTTAGTGGCATTCTGCATCCTTTGGAATCTTGCTTCAATATCCAAATAATCCCCTTCTTCTATCATGCTTCTCAAACACTTCTTCCAATCCCGGGATTCAATGTAACTTTGCAAAAGTAAAAATCTTCTCTACACTCCATCTAGTTGTGGAAGGAACTTGCAAAACACTCAAAACACACCTCTCAAAAGAATGAGATCTTGCTAATACCACTTGATTCGTAAACTATGATGATATTCCTTATTTAATTCACTAATTTGTCAAAATTGGAGTTGTTAGTTCTAGATTGTGGGAACAAAATAACTAAACACTTAAGCAAAAGAAATGAAAAAAATGAGACAATATGAGATGTTCAATCAACATGAAAATATGACTAGGATACTCCAGAGAAACCCCTGTAGATAATAACCCTAGCTAAATATGAGTATACATTCACTAAGTGCTCAAAAATGGCTCACAAGATAATGTCCACAACCCCTCGGGCCTTTTTCAAACTCCAAAAAGATATTTAATTCCCTAAGCACCAATCAAACACTCCCAAAATGACTTATTGACCCCACAACTTCTATGCCAGTCATGAATATCAGAAAATACAGTGCAAAATCTCAATGACAACTCTTGACAAGAGATTTAAAACCCAAGAATATAGAAATTGACCTTGTTATAAATAGACTCTTATGCCATGGTGAAGTTGGAATGACCATCCAAAAGGAAGAGGAAGAAGAAAATCTCATAATTTGGAATGTCACTGGACACCACAACTGCACGTAATTAATTCACTGCTTCCAACAAAAAGGTAACTGCACATCTGCCACAGTCACAGAAAATTCACCAGAGTATATAACAAATTCACCAGGTCAATGGTACTTTTGCCACCCCTACAGACCAGCAATTTCACCAAAACTAGCAAAACACTTTGTTTTAAAAAACTTGCACATGGATGTCACATATCATCCTAAACATTTTCCAGCATACAAGAAGTATTCTCTGTCCCAAATCAGATTTATTTCCAGATCACATTGATATATGCAGTCATTAGATGTCTCCTTCCTCCTATCTAACAGATTTTTCATAGAAATCGGTCATGTTGAGCTGTCTCTTGACAATGACAGTCAAATTTTATTTCATTTTATATATAATGACTGTTAATCTTTTACCTACCAAAGAAAAACAATAAAGCAAAAGGAGAAGAAATGATCAATAGTATATATAGGCCTAGGATATGGGATTCCCAGGTTTTCTTACCGCTTGTCTGCAAATTTAATAGAGCTTATGTACTTATTTATGTTTATATCCTTCATGACAAAAACTTCAATGGTAGCTATTTACGCAGGAAGCAGAGTAAAAATATTAAATAACATTATCAACATGGAATGAATTGGTCAATAGGGCCAGAAAAATAATCATCTTATAGAAACACAAATATGCATAGGCAAAGCAGCTGTTCAAAACTTGGGAGTTGGGACAGCTCAAGCTATAAATGTTTAGTGGTCAAAACTCCCCACCTGCTTAAAGACATAATTTAGTGAAAAATCTGCAAGCTAGGAACAATGCTTTCTGATTCTAAAAATAACTTATATAAATTAGGCATCTGTGATTAGTCTATAGCTATATGATTTTGTACAAAATATGATGGACAACAATGCCAAATACACCTCAACAGCTCAAGAAAATGAATTATGATTTGCTGAAGTAATTATTTGTCTATGAGAAGATTTTGTAAAAAATATGGACAGCGATACCGAATACGCCTCAACAGCCCAAGCAAACAAAGTAGGATGTGCTAGAGCAATTATTCGTCTTTGTGAGGTGAAGTCAATGACGACACAAAAACAAAATAAATGGGTACTAACAAAGTATGACTAACAGAAGAAAAGAAAATTTGTCACAGACTTATTCCATTCCATGGAGTTTGAAGATCTGGCTTATCAGTATCTTCTAAATCTCCAGCATGCAAATGCTTATATCTCCTGAGTATTGTCAATAAGTTGCTTTTCAGATGACTATCAATGCAGTTTGTATCCTCTGTGCACTTGCCCATTGCCCAGTCGCTTCATTTAATTTGTTCTTATCCAGGGAAACCCGGGGACGCGTCCTCTGTCCGAAATGACCAGTCCTTGTCCCCAGGATGTCCCAGGAACAAAGGGACGGCTGAGGGACAGTCTCCTGCTGTTTCCTTTTTTTGAAAATCAGAAGGAAACGTGCCGGAAATGGGGGGATGGGAGGGAGGAAAAAGGGGGACGGCCAAGGGACGCCTAGACTCCCCCAACCGTTCCGTGCGTTTCAACTTGTTTTAAAAATAAAAAAACACATTTAAATTTAAAATAAGCCCTCAATTCATGGTTTATGTGGGCCCCCACCTTCTATGCTGCCCTTATATCAAACGCCATGATTGGGAGCTGCAGGAGTTGTTGAATAAAGATTGAAGGCCTTTTGACTAAGTTACCGGTTCGGGTTCGGGGACGGGTTCGGGTACGAGAACCCGGTACGTGGGTACGGGCAAAATTTTTTTAGGGGTTTGGGTACGTATGGGTACGTGTGTGTATATATATATATATATATATATTAATAATTTAATATATTATAAATCTATATATATGTATTATATATACAAAAAAATAAGAGAAACATAGAGAATTGTAAAACTAAATCATTTCATAGTATGATACTTGATCATTGATCAATGCCAAATGCCAAAGATAAATATTAAATGCCAATTGATAGTTGAAAAATATTCAAATAAAATTACTGAATTACAAAATGTAGTTCATGAAACATTGAAAATTTGAAACATGATTCAATGTTCATTGTTCATGTGCTCATCAATCATCAAAAGGATTGTCAGAATCATCATGACTTGGATTTTGAGTGGTTTCAACTTCAAAATCATCATCATTTGAACCCAAAGCGGATCCAACACCATGTGATATGTCATCAATATCACCCACATCATCCATAGTGGCTCTAGCAAGATCCTGAATGGTTGCATCCAAGTCAGTAGACTCGGGTGCTACATCCCAAAGCCTCGCTGCCCCCTGCCTGTATTGAGGATCCTTACGTGACAGAAGACGCAAATTGGAATGAATATACACTAAGTCTTCAGCTCTTTTTGCAGCCAACCGGTTACGCTTCACTGAGTGGATAAAGGAGTATGTACTCCAATTCCGTTCAGCGGCAGAAGAGCTTGCAACCTGGAGAGAAAACCAACAAAATTAAAAATAAAAAAAAAATGCAAGATAAATTCAAGAATGTTAAGTGTTAAATTTTACAATACAAGTGGCAAAAAAAAAAAAACTTACTTGTGAGAGGATCTTGATTGCAAGAGGTTGGAGGTACATATAATCTTGACCATGGAGGTACCACCATGTAAGACCATCCATTTTGTATTGGTCTCTAGCAACAGAAGCGGTATGATTTTTTGATTTTCCTGTGACAAACATTCCAAATTCTCTCATGACACTTGCATGCACTTCTGGATCACTGAACATTCTACTAAATGTCGTCTTATACCCATTAGCAACTTCAGCATCTCTATATGGCGGTATTCTCCCTGGGATAGAAAGCACTTCAGTGGTATAGTACCTCGGAGATAGGGCATATGCAAGGAGGTGCAATGGAGTTGTCATCTTGTTCCAACGATGAAGAACAATTGCTTCCACCCTTTTGTACAAGGTGTCTTCAGGATCATTCTCTTTTTTTTGTATTTCTATTTTTATTTTTTCCAACATTGTGTCCATGCTATCATAGACATCCCCCAAGCATGGTTCATCTGTATCAGCAAACCGAAGCATAGACATGATAGGTTCGGTGAATTCCAATACATAATTCACACGATCCCACCAATCATCATTCAAGATCAATGCCTTGACTTTTTGGGCCCTCTCTGAATTTGATTGCTTCCATATACTCCATTGGTTGCTAATAACCATTTGACTCAATGCATCTTTCACCTTCACAAGTCGTCTCAGAACAATTGTGTGAGATGCAAACCGGGTCTCGGCAACCTAAGAACATGTTAATAGTAAGTTAATAACACATTTAAAATATGTAAATAATGCAAAAAATTATTTTATTCAATTATGTAAAACATGACATAAATGATAAATGAAACTAAATAAATTAAATTTTAAAATTTACCTTCAACAATTCCAATGTTGAAAAAGTTCTGAAAATTGCTTGTGACATATGGTGGTTTGTCACAAACATCTGGATCTCCTCAGACTCCTGGTATATTTCTTTCACCCACTCTATTTGGGTGCCAATTGCTTGCATCACCAAATTGAGGGAGTGTACAGTGCACGGTGTCCAAAAGATGTGCTCATATCTAGCCTCTACCAAAGCACCTGCAGCCCTGCAAACTTTTGCATTGTCCGTAACTACTTGGACAACATTTTCACTACCCACCATCTCTATGGAGTCAATGAGAATCCTGGAAATGAACACTGCATCTTTCACTTGCCCTTCACAGTCAACCGCCCTCAAAAACATTGCCCCCTTGGGGGACACTGCAATAACATTAATCAATGGACGGTTTTTGCAATCTTTCCATCCATTGGAAACAATAGATACACCTGTTTCAACCCAAGAATCTCTAATTGGTTTTAGTTGGGCCTCTACATATTTCCTCTCTTTTTGCAATAAGGTGGTACGCACCTTTTCATACCCAGGACTTGTGAAATCAGGAGGTGCACTATTTATTGCTGACACCATGTCCTTCCAATATGGTGATCTCACCAAGTTGAATGGAAGACCATTGGCATAGAGGCAACGTGCAATTTTTTCTTCAGCAATATCTCTTGCCTCCATTTTAAATGCTTTCTCTAATGGACCTCTCTTGCGGGTGGTGGTTTCTGGTTCTTCATCTTCTTCTTCCGTAGAGGGTATAGACAAGAAGGGATGTCTAGAGGGCCTAACTATCTGATGAGTGGGTAATGTTTGTTTTTTCTTTCCGGAACTATAACTAGTTTGTTTTCCTCTTGCAATTGAATTGTCGGCATCTTCTTGTTCTTTTATAAATGCTGCTATTTGTACAGTAGATAACCCCTTCTTATCTGGGCCCACACACATGTTAATCCCTTTACCACCAGGGCCCATAAAATGAAGTTTTACTCGGTAGTAGGAGCTATTATATTGTACATTGCAAAAATTACACTTCCAAACAAACCCCCCACCTCCAGGAATTTGTGAAATTCGTGTGGTATGTCTCCATAAAGGAGATCCTTTATCAATTTTAAACTTTTGGCTTCCATCCCCACCCACTGAACTTTGACTACTGGCCATTGTTGCAATCTATAAAAAAAATGAAAAAAAAAAATATATATTTGAAAAACTTCTTCACAAACTTGAAAAAATTCATCAAAAACTAAGAAACTTAAAAAAATTCATCAAAAGATTGAAGAATAGGGTTTAAATGCATACCTTGAACACTTAAATCTCCTTTGTAGAAGCTATTTGCCACTCCACAATCGATCTCCTTCAAATGCAATCACCTCCCTTCAAAATGCTAAGATGAACACAAATTATGGAGAGAGCAAAATGAGAGGTAAAAATGAAATGTTTTAGTGTTAAAAGGCCTCATATTGGGTCGTTTTAGGGTTTTGAGCAAAATAGAAATTAAAAAATTGTTTTTTTTTCACTTTTGGGCCCACTTTTTAGAGTGGGCCGTGGGTTCTCAGGGTTTCGCCCGGGCGTGGGCTGGTACCCCCGGGTCCGCGTACGGGCACGGGTACTTGCTGGGCACGCCACCCTGTGCGTACGCCCGTACATTAATGTACCGGGTTCGCACCCGCCGGGTTCGAGGCCTATGGGTACGAATCCGGTAACACAGCCTTTTGATAATGATATATAAAGACTAGGGTATATGAGGTTTTCTTTTTTGTATGAATAAGAGGTGCAACTGATACTAGCTTTCAAGGAAACTTTGCAATGACACAAAGACAGCATGGTGTTCAATGAGCAACATATCACTGGAGACCTTATGCACAGCTAGTCATCATAGTGACGAGAGACTATAGACAGAGGCATGCCTTTATTCACTCATAGTCTTGGTTTGCTGAGCAAAGAATATGATGCGATTTTGTCACTCATGAATGATGAACAGTCCTTAACTGGCAATAACAATGGGCAGTGACCATGCCATAAAAGGCAGTTACCTTGATCACAGAGGGTTGAATGAGACTGTTAAAGTCTGTACAAAAGGTAAAGACTGTGCAATAAAGTACAGATCAAGGGCACAGCTTACCAAGTTCGGGACAATCAAACCTTAGAAAAGATAGTCATAGAAGGTTACATAATGGGTTTGTTGAAAACACAAGTAAAAGACCCTTATTGAACCCTCCAAAAATTCAATATGATGTTTATCTGATCAATGGAGAGGTCAAAAACTATCTGAAACCATTAGAATCCTAAAGCAATTCCAAAGGCATACATGACAGGCCCTTTAAAGAAGGTGGTTAGATAATTTAGCAAGTATCCAAACTCATCAAGAGGGCAGACCGTGGACTAAAAGTGGATTGTTTTAAAATGCAAATCTGGAAGTTTCAAAAGCCCTATACTAGTTGTGAAGATGACAGGAGAGAGATCAAAAGGACAGTCTTAGGACAGTCCAGTGATGAAAAGGTTTGCAAAGTGACCTCACCACAAGATACCTGTGGTTTTGAACAATGCATAGAGTTTTCAAAGGACTGTCATGTATTTGACAGTGGGCTAAATATGACTGTGGTTTGTCTATTAAAAAAGGCAGTCACTTTGGACAAGTGAGCAGTCAACCATGACAGGGCAGTCACTTTGGACTAAAGGGACATAGTCGAATGAAGGACAGATTTGAAGATGAAGGCAAACACAGTGATAAAGTACAGTTACAGAATATTAGAGAGGAACTTTTGATAGTCATGAACGAACAAGGGTGTCTTTAATGACAATATTTTGAGATAGACAACAGTTATTCTTGAGAAAATCATTAGATTGTAATATCTTCTTTATCAGAGGTATGAGTTGATGATCGATAAAGCTTAAAAATATGGCAAACAATTGACAATAAGGAGAAAAGTATGACAATACTAGAAGGTTTCCTCCAAAGCTTTTGAGGTATTATAACTTAAGGTTCTATAATGTATATTATGCATGCTTTATCCATGTTTTCATATGAATATTTAAAATTTCCCTATATATTTTAAATTTTTCCTATATTTTATATAGCCGTTCCCCCCCCTCTGGTCCCTAAATTTGGCCTCGAAATCTGGAAACTTGAGGACTCATCCCGCCGTCCCCTGCTGTTCCCATCCCAGAAACTTGGGGTAACACTGCTCAGAGGAGGCATTCAGAAGGGGGTAGGGTATGTATGCCTGGTATGAAGAATATACATAAGGTAAATGGGAAAAAGATCTCCTTGCGGCTTGCAAAAATGGGGTCTCATACACTGCTTGCCACAGAATTAAAAAATTAAGGCCCCTGCCCCAACCCCACTTGGGAAATCCTGATACCTTGTGGGGAGTTTTATTCAATTATTTTGGGTACTGTTAAAATTTGGCACTCCCGGACTTTGATCACATGGCCATACTCAATATTTATCTTCAACATGCCAATCCACATTTGCCCTAGTGTGATGCGATATGTGTAGAGGCCTTTGCCGTTCAAATGGTAATATTTTCCTTTACCATTATGCTAGCTCTTTTTAAATTAGAAAAAGATAATGAAATTCTTTTAAAACAGATTATTCACCCCCCAGATAGAAAAATGCAATAAGAAAAGTACAAATTAGAGACTCTAAAACATTAACAAAACATATTGAAATTTGGCGAAAAAAAGAGTTATTCCATACCTTTGCAATATATACTGTAAATGAACAAAAACATCTATTAAAATTCTTTTAAAAAAAAATATAAAAACTTTAAAATACACCAAATCTATCACGCACAGTTTGCACAATAATGTTGCACCACTTACCAGCCATTTATCACGGGCATATAAAACAGTGTTCAGCATGTTCTCAAAAAGTAGGAAGTAGCCCATCCATTCTGAAATGATAACATCCACATGTTGGGTAGGTAAATCTATTTCCTCAATTTTCCCCTTGAGAACAGTGATGACTGCATAATAGAATCACAAGCACATTGTTATAAGTAAAAAACAGTTAGAAGATCATAACGAATTTAAAAAATCAGAACATATATCTATCTTCCCATACCATCACTATAGCCATTGGCTTTAACAATCTCCATTGCCATGTCAGCCATGTGAGAGCATTCTACCTGCGGCAAACAATATGAGCATGCATTGTACCAACTGCCAACCACAATCTTAATCTATTGGCTTACAGAATCAACATCCATCTATTTCAACTGCAGCTCACAAAAACTCCTAAAAAAACAGCCTGCATGCAAATCACTGACCATGTTCTTTTGCATGACTAAATAGTAAATATCCAACAAAAAATGCATGGGAGAGCATATTCCTTGTATCTCCAAGGTCAAAGATGTAGCAAGCAAGAAATTTAAAATGAGAGAAGTGTATTTACGCACTGCATATACATGCTTTGCCCCTCCTTTTGCACAAAAAAGGGACAAAATTCCTGTTCCAGCTCCAACATCAAGCACAACTTTATCCTTGAAGAGAAATGAATTATGATAAATTACATTTTGGTATGTCTTAGTTCTGATTGTATCTTTTAGCATTTCCTGCAAAAACAATATTTACATGTAAAACATCTAATTAGGCTTACTTGAAATTCAGAATCTGAGACTGCATCCTTCAAAGCTCAGACATAACATGCAATAAAATGTGTTTACTCCAATAAAACAACAAATACCAACTGTTTATTGACAAAAATTAGGTTCACACAGTATGCGGCAGAATAAGCAGTTTATGTCTATAAACTCAGTGTCTGAGGCATGGCACTTTCACCACTTGCAGACAATCATTAACTAGATCCGGTGGAATCATACTGCTCTACAAACAACAAAAAGGGGCCATTTTTCCTTGGCTGCAACTTCAAACCCTATCTACTGATCCTGAATTCAGAAACCTCTAGCATCACAGAATTACCAAGATAAATATTTTGCAGTCCCATAATGCAATCAAGCTATACTCCTTCATGTGGTAGTGCTTCCTTGCAGATATCTCTTTTATCAGGTTTAAAATACATGGAAACAAAATATTTACGAGCATAAACATTATAGGCCCATGAATCTACATTTCTAATAGAGATATTATACCCAGACATTCAAGTTAGCAAATGCTGCATTAACTTCTAACAACAGTGGCTATGGAGTATAAAGTAACTTCCAGCACCGCTCTTATGCAAACATTAAATAGCCCTTCACAGTTGTAAAATCATGATACTAGAATGAACCATACATAGATCCCAGTGCAACAGGAAGTCTGCAAACTGAAGTTCTCAATAAAATCACAAAGCCAGGAGCCTTCCAATAAACATGTAGATTTGACTACAGTGTCTATCCTAATGTTAGTGTTAATTAAAAATTATGCAGACACCTCTCAATAAGTATTAAAATAAAAGCCCTAAAGGAACACAAAATCATGTGCAAAGTTATAAAAAACAAAGAAAAATGTTTCCGTTCACTGGAAACTTTCACACAAAAACTATATAGTCAAGAGTGGCAAATACATGCTCCAGATTTATATTTCCTGGGTGAATAACTGCAGTATTATGCCAACAAGAAACACAAAGCCATACAAAACAATACAACAGCAGGAGACACAGTCAATAGAACCTGCACATTAGATAGTTCACAGCAAACTGGAATACATAGAGTAACAATACATATATCTGCTAGTTTTGACAAAACTTTATATGGAGATAGCTTACCAATGTTTGCAGGCAAGCAAGTTTTCAACATAAACAACTCAGGACCCCTTACAACATTGACCAGAACCACAAATACTTTTCTCTCTAACACATAAAGACAAACATATGCATGCATAACTATCTTTATCACAGTTTTCTATCATATGACATAAACTAAAAAAATGTTTTCAGAATATAATAAAGAAAATTTCAAAGGTGTAAAAGGCCCAAACCGCTAGAAGTACAATACTCACTTCATGTATACCTGCAAAAGAAACAAAGACAAATATATCAGAATTTTTGTGTAAGCTGACAAATCCCATATAAGCTGACACCAACAAATAAGTTAATAACCCTCAACTGGCATTCTTATTAATCTTCTCTCCCTCATGAACATATTTAGGATACCAATAAAAATTTAAAAATATATTTTTCAGTTGGCATTCCTTTAAATATCTCTCTAATATGCCAGCACCCAGAAACCCTCATGTAAAACATGAGGATCACTACTCTCTCTCTCTCTCTCATTATACAACATATATACAAACATAAAAAAAGAAAAACCCTTGTATAAGCTGACACCCAGAGCATATCCTTCAACTCAATCCTTAAAAACTTGCTCACTTTCTCTTATAAAACCAAGTTAAAGATACCAAATTCTCAAAAACCCTTCATCTAGCATTCCTCACAATACACACACATAAATTAGCATAAATACAAACACAAACATATCAATAGCCTTGATGTAAGCAGACGTATAAATAACAAATATCCTTCAGCTAGCATTCTTTAACACTCCCCCAAAGCAACATATATATAAACAAAAACATATCAGAAACACATCCCTTAAAAAATTTCTCTCAAAAATAATCAAAACATGAAAATACCGACACATGAAAACCCAGAGTAATAAACTTCAAATTACAAAAGAAGATAAATCAAGCCATAAGTTATAAATCCACCCGCCAATAAACATAGAGAAACAGAAAAGCCCGCTACATCACAAACTACTAAATATCACTTTTGATCAAATTCAAAGAACAAAGTATAAAGACCCTCTAGGCATATGAATAAACAAATAAAAATTGTTTCACAAATTTAAACAATTGAAAAATGAATAAAAATCGTACTATAAAATCCACCAGCCCAAAAACGTAGGGACAAAAAATCCTACCATGATACACAATTTTATTGAACAAATGCAAAGAATGAATTAACAGGGTCTCCTAAACATATCCATGAATACAATATACAGTTTAAATAATTTCATGAACACAAATAAAATGAGAATAGGTTTCATATTACAAAATGCATCCACCATCAAGAGAATGAGGCAAAAAAGCTCAAATATCCTAGCAAAAGCAATATACAGTTTAAATAATTTCATGAACACAAATAAAATGAGAATAGGTTTCGTAACTACAAAATGCATCCACCCATCAAAAGAATGAGGCAAAAAAGCTCATGCATCCGAGCATAACAATACAATGCTTCTGAACATACATAGTTAAATGTTCTTCCGAAAAGAGAAACAAAATAGAAATTAAAGTTCCACGAGTTCAAGAACACATAAAAACGGTATTAAGAAGTCGGTCTTTTAGCTTAGAGCATACATATATAAAAACTACAGCTGTCAAGGCTATGAACAAAAAATATCACTTTTGAGAAGTGGATGTTGATTTTACGGACTAAACGTACGAAATTACAGTTATAATCCGGTTATGAGAAATGGGTATTCAAATTCATGGAAAAACACACATTTTTTTTATAAGTGTTTATTGAACTTACCAAAATGGGAATAGGAATCAAAGTAATAATCAGCACTTGTCTGATCAGAGCCAGTGAAAACATTGTCCTTTGGTGCATTTTCGGCAGTAGCAGCAACCATGGAAGACTCGGCCTTGTCTTGTTCGTCATCGACACTCATTCTGATGACTTGGGCATCCAAGCTTGAGCTTCCTGCCGATTTGTCTCCTTTAATGCCCTTGTTGCTGTTGCGCCGCCCCATTAAACTTTTTCTCTTCCCTTTTATCCCGTTTTTGCTGCACCTACTCTACTTAGTGCTTCAACACAAATAGTGCTGTTTTGGGCAAAACAGGATGACTAAAGAGAAGCTTTTTTAATAACTTCGATGACAATTTCAATCTGTAGGGAAATATGTTTTTCTTTTGACTCGAATAAAGATATTATTGAAGAGGGAAAAATCTAGCAAGATTTGTTCGATGATTATCCTCCCTCTGAAAGTCTCCTAGCGAGGGCGAAAGGATGAAAGTGATTTTGTTTTTGTACAGTCATACAGTCATAACCTAATTTTTTTGGGCCCTTGGTTTTGAAACTATACGCTAACCTAGAGCATTTTTTTGGGCCCTTGTTTTTGAAACTATATGCTTCCCTGTTATCTAGAGACTAAGAAACAAAAATGCTCTGATTTCCCATAAAGGTAGAATGGCCGATCAGGGGCCTAAGGGGCGCAAGAACAGTATATACCGTAACGGGAAGGAGGCCCACTAGGGCTCCGACACACATAGAGGAATGCAACAAGACTATATGGTCTGACTTTTTAGTTAATTTTATCAAGAGGAGAAATCTTAAAGTTGAAATTATACATAAAGGGTTTAGGGTTATGAAGGTGACTCCTTAAGGATAGATAATTTGATCTCCCACATGGGACAAATATTTGAAGATAAAATTAAAATAATATTGAAGGTAAAAGGAAATAAGTTTTATGTGGATTCACGGCTATGGAAAAAGAGCTGGTGGATGATATATGGCCTCCAAGTATAGGATGTGGGGTAGTGGGACAGACAGTTGGCAGCGGTGGTAACAACCTGGATGTGGTGTTTATGGAAGGGATGCAAATTGTGCAGGGTGGCCCAGCAGATGAGGCAGTGTTGGCACGGAATGAAGGGCAAAACATAGTGGATTGCTCGCTTTTAGCGGGTGCCCTGGGTTTGAGTCTGGCAAAAGGTAGGGTTGAAGAGGGAAAAAAGGCTTTAGAAGCTGTGGCGATTGGTGGGGACCCGGATTTAGAAGGGGTGTTTGAAGAAGGCAATAAGGAAAATCAGGCAGATGGCAGTGGTGGAAACAATCCGAAGGAGGTGACTATGGGAGGAACTCAAATTATGCAGGGTGGCCCAGCAGAAGAGGTAGTGTTGGCACGGAATGAAGAGCAAAACATAGTGGACTGCTCACTTTTAGTAGGTGCCATGGGTTTGAGTTTGGCGGAAGGTGGGGTAGTAGAGAGCAAAAAGGCTTTAGAAGTTGCAGCGCTTGGAGGGGACCCGGGTTTGGAAGGGGTGTTTGAAGAAGAAAATAAGGAAAATCAGGAGCTGGTGTGTCAAGACACAGATTCTGACATGGACGGAAACTTCGAGGAATCCCAAGAAGGCATTCTGGAAGAAAGAGGTTTGGAGCAAATTCAGGCGGCCTATAAAACCCCTAGAATGAGGTATTTCAAACAAAAAGGACGTAAATCCAATAAGGAAAAACTTGCCATGGCTGGGCAAGCGAAAGGACAATCAAAACTAAGTCAAACAATCTTAAGAAACGGGAAGGAGCTGCCCCTTCCCGAGGAGTCATGAGGATCGTTAGCTGGAATGCTAGGGGCTTAAATGCCCCTAGCAAATGGCGCCTATTTAGACGTCAAATAGATTTGAATAAACCAGATATAGTCTTTGTGCAGGAAACAAAATGGAATAGGGAGGATCAGGAAAACAGAATGAGGTTTTGGAGAGGTTGGGAAGGAGTTTTCGTGGAAGCGGATGGAGCTTCGGGAGGTATAGGAGTCATTTGGAACCCCGATAAGGTAAGCTGCACACTTATGGTGGGTAACCAGTGCTGGATGTTAGTTTCGGTGAGGCAATTCCATTGCAATTATGAGGTGAAGTTGATAAATGTTTATGGGCCAATTGCCACAGCAGCAAAAAGAGATATCTGGAGGTTGTTAACGGACACCTTAAGTCAAATGAAGGCTGATAGGGTCGTGTTAGGTGGGGATTTCAATGCCACACTGAATAACGCAGAAAAATGTGGTGGTTTAAATAATTCAACTAGGGTACAAAAAGATTTTCAGGATTTTGTGGACAATAATGAGTTAAGGGAAGTGCAAGCAAAAAACGGTATTTTTACTTGGACCAATAGAAGACAAGGCCATTATGAGATTGCCGAGAAGTTAGACAGGTTTATGTTATTTGGGGATTGGAATCAGGCTGCAAACTTGTTAGAAGCCTCCATATTACCTTTCAGCGGGTCTGATCATTTTCCGATTCAACTAACAATTTCAAAGAATGATTTCAAAGGTGGCTCACCCTTTCGTTTTGAAAAAATGTGGATTCGGGACCCGGGTTTATATGAGCAGATCTCTCAGTGGTGGGAGGAATATAGAGCTGGAAAGCAATCTTACTTGCTCACTTTCCATAAAAAATTGTCCAATATCAAAACCAAACTTCGAGTATGGAATAGGGAGCATTTCAAAGATATCTTTGAAGAAAGTGATAGGATAGAGGCGGAGCTTAGAAAGCTAAATGAAAGAATTATTGAGAAAGGGATGGGAGTAGAAGAATACTCGAAGGAAAAAGAACTGAAGGCTGAACAAACAGAAATTCTGGCTAGGCTGGAGTGTCAGTGGAGGCAGAAATCAAGGGAGCTGTGGCTTCGTGAAGGAGATAAAAACACAAAATACTTCCATCATACGACCTTAGTAAACAGAAGTAGAAATAGAATTGGTGAATTAGAGCGTGAAGATGGTTCAGTTATTCGAAACGGGGAAGAGATAAGTCAAGAGGCAGTAAGTTTTTTCGAAAACTTATTCACAAAAGATGTGCAGCATCAGGGGGCTGAATGGAATGCTATTATGGGAAGAATCCCAAGTCTAATAACAGAAAATGATAACAAGGAAATGCTTAAACCAATTTGCATGGAAGAGGTAAAGAAAGTCGTGTTTCAGCTGGGGGCAGAAAAAGCTCCAGGACCTGATGGCTTTCCTGCCCTTTTTTATCAAAAATTCTGGGAGATAATCAAGGATGACTTGACTAAGGCCGTGGAAGAGTCAAGAAGTAAGACTACAGTTTTGGGGGCTATTAATCATACCTTTATTGCACTAGTTCCCAAGAAAAAGGAAGCCAAAAACATGGGGGATTACAGACCTATTTCTCTATGTAACATACTCTACAAAATTATAGCGAAAACAATAGCAAATAGGCTGAAATTGGTCATTGATAAGTTAATTTCTGAGGAGCAGAGCGGTTTCATTCAAGGAAGGTCTATTGTAGAAGGTATTATAGTCGCTCATGAGACCATACACACGGCCAGGAAAATTAGAACCCCAAGTATGTTATTAAAATTGGATATTTTAAAGGCATTCGATCGTGTGGACAGAGAATTTCTGGCGGAATTGCTGTTCAGGTTTGGTTTTGACAGTAAATTGGTGGATTGGATCAGAAGTTGCATAGGTTCTCCAAAATTTTCTGTCCTAGTAAATGGTGTCGCCCAAGGGTTCTTTAATTCTTCACGCGGTATCAGACAGGGGGATCCTTTATCCCCCTTCTTGTTCATCATCCTGGCAGAGGCATTGGGAAGGAGTATTAATCAGGCAAGGGTAGAAGGTTCATGGAAAGGTATTGAAGTCACTCCTGGGGTTGAGCCAAGCACACATCAACAATTTGTAGACGACACCATTCTGTTTGGGCAAGCATCAAGAACAGAGGCAAGGGCAATTAGGAGCTTGTTAGATGATTATAGTAAAGCTTCGGGGCAGTCTATAAACTGGAGAAAGTCAGAAGTGTACTTTCTCAATGTACAACCAAGTCTTCAAAGGGACCTTACTAGAATCTTAGGGGTAAGAGCGGCAGGCCTTCCAGGGAGGTTTTTGGGGATGCCACTGTTTGGCGGAGTCAATAAGAAAGGTTTTTGGGATAAACTTGTTGACAGCTGCAAGAAAAAGATGGAATTATGGAAAGGGAGGTGGCTTTCCTCTGCAGGTAGATTGTTAATGATAAAGGCAGTATTGGCAGCAATCCCAGTCTACTCAATGGCATGTTTAAAGATTCCGGCAAGCATAGACGATCAACTCAACCAAATTATGCGGAAGTTCTTTTGGAATGGGCCAAATGAAAATAATAAGGTCCCTTTGTTAGCTTGGGAAAAGCTTTGCAGGCCTCAAAAAGCAGGTGGGGCTGGTTTAAGGCAACTGAACATTATGAATCTAGCAATGGGGGCGAAATTGGTTTGGATGATGTGCAAAGGTAATCAGCGTTGGGTCAGAATATTGAGGAAGAAATATCTGGCTTCAGATGATCCGGTCAGCATAATAAAAATCAGTAATCCACCAAGAGGGTCAGCCATTTGGAATTTTATATGTGAGTGCAAGAATATTGTATCTAAACATGTCACTTGGGAAGTTCATAATGGGCAGAAGGCTTCGTTCTGGCTAGATTCATGGATCGGTCAGGAGAAACTGTGCAACAAACTGCACATGGTTGAGATAAGGGAAGAAACTATCAGAAAATGGGGGTCCAAGGTAAGCAATTATGGCAATAGTGTACTAATAAATGGGGTGAGAAAGTGGATTTGGAAAGATCTAAGTGAAATCAACGCGCCAATCGAGCAAAAGAATGCCTTAAATTCAGTATTAAGGGAGCAAATCATTTTGGAACCGGACAGTGAGGATGTTATAAGGTGGTGTGCTTCTTCAGACGGGGAATATAAAGTTAAGATTGGCTATAACATAAAAGAGAATGCAGCTCCAGTCCATAGTTGGCCAATTTCCTTTTTCTGGGGGAAAGATGTTCTTCCAAAAGCGGGGGTGTTTTTGTGGCTGGCATTTCAAAATAAAGTCCTCACGCAGGATAGATTGGAGTTGTTGGGTATCAAAGGCCCTAATAGGTGCATTCTGTGCAAACAGAGTCTGGAAAATGTGGATCACCTTCTTCTCTCATGCCCGTATGCTGAGCATTGCTGGAAAGACATCATGGGCAAACTCGGGTATCATTCACCAGTACCTCGTAGTCTAGGTGCCTGGCTGTGTGCCTGGCCGAGAAGGCTGGATTTGGGAGTATTTAGTAGTATATGGAAAATTATTCCGTCCACAGTAAGCTGGGAATTATGGAAGGAAAGAAACCGTAGAATTTTTAGGGATCAAGCTATGGCAAGGGAAATGCTGGTGAAGAAAATTGAAAGTTCAATAATAGAGCTAGTTAATGTGGCTGCAAAAAGAAGACCTATTGTAAAAAGTATCTTCACAACCAGGGATATAGAGCTAACGAATAAGTTTAAAGGGTTGAGTATTCCAACAATGGCTGGAACTCAAAGAGTAGAACAAAAGGCTGAATTAAGGAGGAAGACAGTTTGGCAAAAACCAGAGGAAGGCTGGACCAAAATAAACTTTGATGGGGCTTCTTGCGGCAATCCGGGTTGGGCAGGAATTAGGTGTGTTGCTAGGAATTCAGAAGGAGTGGTGATCAGGCAACAAGCAAAATCCATAGGTCAGGCTTCAAGTAACGAGGCTGAGTTCAGGGCTGCGCTGTGTGGCTTGGAGTTGGGAAAGGCAATGGGTGTGTCTAAGATTCACTTAGAGGGTGATTCACTCATCATAGTAAACGCGATTAGATCCAATTCAACTCCTAATTGGCTTCTGCGGAGATGGCTAAGTCCCATTTCAAGATTGATTTCTTCTTTCTTGGAGTTCCGGATTAGTCATATTTATAGGGAGGGGAATACCTTGGCGGATAAACTTGCTAAGGAGGCGGCAGCAAGAAAGGAGGATGGGTTAGGTTTGCACTCAGCAGTGTGATAATGTGTTGTCGGGGTGGTTTTGTAAGTCAAGGCAAGTCTGGTGCCTTCTCGTCTTCAAAGTATAAGGAACAGAGTAATCATTGTAAAATGCATGTGGTGACTGCCAAAGGGTAAAAAAAGAGCACTCGCATTTGTAGATGTACCAGCGCTGTGCTTTGCAGTTTATTCCTTTTAGTTACATTAAAATATTATTAGCATAATTTCGTTGGCTGTAATGTTTAGAGACTGGGAAAGAAGTGGTCGTTGGACGTGCCTGAGCAGGGGTGTGGTAGGGTAAGATTTTGGTAGAACCTGTCCATTTCAAGAAAGTATTTCCTGGGCATGGTGGCGAGCTGGTAGGCGGAGCTTCAGCTGGTAAGGTAGCCCGCATTCTCTCTGTTGGCGGGGGAATGTATCAGAAATAAAGTGCTAAGGAATTCCATTCAATAGTTGGTAGAGGCTGCCAACAAATCTGCATTTAAGTTTGTTACAGATTAATGTTTTACGGTTTGGGGGATGGTGGGATGGTGTTATAGCTTTGTAATCCTTTTATGTTGCAATAAAATGGCGCTGGCCTTACCCAGCAATTTAACGATTAAAAAAAAAAGTTTTATGTGGATATAATTAATAAATATTATCAAATGTATAATCAATTTAGATAAAATAGTTGAGATTGATATTAGATGTAACAATTAATTTATGATTTGGTTTTTTTTTTAAGGTAAAACATTTATATTGTTAACTACAAATAATCATGTATAATATGATTGATTATATAAATTGTTTGATCTTTTCTTTAAGTTTTTTCTTTATTTTGTGTAGTGGTAAGAAGTCTTACAACTACTTTGTTGATTAGGTGAGATGGATGTATGATTGTGTTCATCAATCTAAATTCACATTCTAGAAGCTTGAAAATTATTTTTCCTAAATTCAAGAAACCTTCAAAGTGGGTTGACTCTTATGTCGCAATTCAATAATGTCTATTTTACTTAAGTAAAAAGGGGATAATACTAATGCTAAGTGTTATGAACAACTTGCACAATAATAATATAATTTGAAATATGTTGCAAATACTTGATAATATTATGTCACTTCAAGGGGAGAACCTTCTAATCCACTTCAAGGGGTATACATCCAATAGTCTTCAATAAGAACACAATACTCAACATGATGATAATATCTTACTTATACCTCCTATATATATATATATATATATATATATATATATATATAGTTAAGGTAGGCATATGTTGATCATCATAACACAATACACAATATAGGGTTAGGGGCATAACATTGCCCTCCTCTTTAAAAAAGCATTGTCCTCAATGTTAACTTTTTTATTTTTCTTCTTTTTATCTCTTTTTTTTGCTTTTGTTTATTCTATTGTTATGAAATAACTTGCACAAAAGAATAATATAATATGAAATGTGATGCAAATACTTGATAGTAATATGCCACTTCAAGGGAGAAACCTCTTAATCCACTTCATGGGGGAAATGTCTTAATCCACTTCGAGGGGGATACCTCCAATATTCTTCACCAAGAACACAATACTCAACATGATCATAATAACCTATATATACCATACTTATGCCTAGAATATCACCTAGACCGACCTAGATAACCCTATATAAGTCTTAGGTCAACCTAAATAACTAAATAACAATATAATAATGATAATGTGACTTAATTAAGAGTTAAGATAACCACAAGCCAACTACTCATAACACTATACACACTATAGGGGTAGGGGCATAACATTTCCCTCCTTTTTATAAAAACATTGTCCTCGATGCTAACTTTTTCTTTTTCTTCTTATTCTTCTCCTTCTTTACTTTTGTTTCTTCTTCTATTGTTGCTTGTTATTCTTGTCCTTCTTGTTCCTGCTCTTGTTCTTGGTCTTGTTTGTGTTCATATTCTTTCTCTTGCTCTTTTTTTTTGTTCTTGTTCTTGTTCTTTCTCTTTCTTTTGCTCTTTTTCTTTTTCTTCTTTCTTTTTTCCTTTTCTTTTTTTTATGACTACTTTTTTGCTACGAAAAAGTTATAGAAAGATAATTTTACAATAAATCGCACAAATGAAGTCAAAATACTCTAAATTTTTTATGTAACTTACTAAGGCCTAGGTTGCACTTTCCCAAAAAATAGTTTTTTTGCAACCTTGAGAGTGAATTTGTTAGAAACCCTAATTTTGTAATAAATTACTCAATTTGCTCCAATTACTTTGCAATTTTTATTGTAGGCTCCTCTCTTATTACTTCAAAAATCCACTAAAAATTAGGAAGAAATTCAACATGATTTAGAAAATATGTGCTTTCCAAATAAATTTAGCAAAAATGTTAACTTTACAATAAATCACTCAATTCTACTACATTTCCTCTAAAATATGGATTGTATCTTCTTGAATATTCTCTTCAAAAACCATTTAAAAATAAAAATAAAATCACCAAAATTTGAGAGATATGTGTTTCACAAAATGACCTCCAAAATTAAAAATGTCTTCTCAAAATGATGCCAAGATCATGCTCTAATGCCACTTGTTATGAAACAACTTGCATAATAATAGTATGATATGAAATATTCTTTAAATACTTGACTATAATATGTCATTTCAAGGGGGAAACCTCCTAATCAACTTCAAGGGGGATACCTCCAATACTCTTCAATAAGAACTTAATACTCAAAATGGTCATAATAACTAACATATACCTCTCGTATATAACATAATTATGTCTAAGATACCACCTAAGATACTTAAGTATGACTCCTAAGATTATCTAAATATGTATATATGATTATAATGATTAGGTAACTTATTTAAGAGTTAAGGTAGCCACAACTCGACTACTCATAACACATTACACAATATAGGGTTAGGGGCATAACACTGAGGAATAAATGGAAAGGGGTAATGTGTTAAGATAGTTGATAATGGTCAAACTTTGCAAGAAATTTGTTCAATTTCAAAAAAATTAAAGGAAATTTTTTATATTTTACCAAGCATGGATTTAATATGTCATTACAACATATTCAACATTAATAAAAATAATAATTTCTTAGAGAATGAACAAATTGTATTAGTATTTTAGATCATTACAAGGATTACGGACATATCTATGAATTTAATATATTTATTTGTGCATGTCTTTGGATTATATATTTGGTTGTTCTATCTCTTGGCAATCAGATGCAAGGTTTATTTAAAGCAATGGCCATAATCAAAAAGGAAAAAATGTTAAATATCATTTCACAACCACCCTTGCTAGGATCTTCCATAGTATTAAACTTTATATCTTGTTGGGGAAAAATGTGTTATTCACCTTGCATAATGTTATAATATAAAAAAACAATATTATTTGGTGTACACCTAGGGGGTTT
The DNA here is from genome assembly GCA_007258455.2 of Sequoia sempervirens. NCBI lineage: Eukaryota > Viridiplantae > Streptophyta > Pinopsida > Cupressales > Cupressaceae > Sequoia > Sequoia sempervirens. The sequence continues at coordinate 304,655,742 of VDFB02075321.1, forward strand.
AGAGTTGCATGCCTCACATGGGTTAGACATTTTGGAGTCAATTTATATATTGTGTAATATCAAGATAAACATTCAATGTGGGTTTGCACATTGAAAAAAATTATATTAAAAAAATTAATATCAAAAAGTAAATAAGGGGACATGGTTTTCTAATCTCATGGTATTAGTTACATGGTTTATGCAATACCACCTAGTATTTTATGCAATCTTATTTCTCTAAAGCAAACACAAGGGTAGTTGTTAAGGTTGATTATTATAACCTTTGGTTTGTTGGCTAAGGTTGATTTAGCATCTATTGTAGATTGCATATCTGAAAAAGAGGAAGTAGGGGATTGGGTTGTGTAGTTACATGTTTCTTATTTGCTTCTTCATATCAAGTGTGAGTAGGGAGCTTGATGTTTCAAAGCTATTTATGGAGACTCTAAAAGTGTATTGTAATCTTTATTCATGAGATAATGCATTAAGTGTGGATGCTTTTGGAGGCTAAGTTTTTTCAAGGTATATCTTGTGCCATCATGATGGTATGTTTTCCTATTCTTTTGCATTGTAGGTTATGAATACTTTTTTGCATATTTTTCTCTTGTGGATCATTATGTGGAAATAGTTTTAAATAGGTACATTTTTTCTTTCATTTGGTACTAGAGTTTGGTTTTTTGGTTGTAGGAGGAGATATCCCTAGTATTGTTAAACCTTGGTAGATATTTTCAAGTGTACAAGTGTGATTACAAACTTAGGTTGTTGCAAATCTAAAGTTTGATAGAGAATTGGCAAGTGGGTTTTTTATTTGGGCTCTTTTTGTGGGGTTTTTAGGGGTGAGCTTTTGTCGAAGACCTCCTAAATAAAAATGAATATCACCATTGATTCTAAAAGGCCCAAAAAAATGTATTCATATCTAACATGAGTATATTGAAAACAACAAAAAAAGGCCATTTTCAAATCCATAAAGGAATCTTGTAAAATGATTATGTACGACCATATGACATAATTATCACAATATAGACTACAAGTATTAAAAAAAATAGGCCACCAAATAAATTTAAAATAAAAATTTTGCAATTGAAAAAAATTCATGTGTGGCATAGGGGCTTGTAGTGCTAACCCATAATTGCATGGGGGATCAACTAGTAGTCACCAACCCCTAGTGACAGATAGCCCATGAAGGTTATTGTCGTCACATGCTAAGTGTACCCTAGAGAGAGTAAATTGAGACTCTCTCTTGAGTTGACAAGCATGGAAACATCCTAAGGCCTATGGGTTTCCTATAGATCAAGATGAATCTCTAAAGAGGGTTAGTTCCCTTGATGCCTCACCTAAACTACTCTATTCTACTACTTCACAAGGAAAAGGGGAAGAAAACCAAAAAAAAAAAACTAAAGTTAAGAATGGTGATACACCAAATATTTAGAGTGATTCTTCTTGCTTTAACAACACAAAGAAGCAATTAAATACTAGAGAAACTCACACAATATTCAATTCTACTAACTCATATGATCTTATGTGAGGGTTAAAGTTTGATAGCTGCTATGAGGGAAGAAAAAATTCTACAACTAACCCTACAAATTGATATTAGAAAAATAAACAAACCCAAAGAACAAAGAAAATATAATAAAAAATGAAGGCAAGGCATATGCACAATAGAAATAGAGTTGAAGAGAGGTGAAAGTAGGTAGATTTTTTCTTGATCAGAGGCTTAAAGCCTTATTTATAATTATGAAAATATAAAAAATGCATCAGTATATTAAAGAATTAGAAGAAGAACCCTAATGCAAAAAACAAAAGTTGCTTTTATACTGAAGCATAACAAAAAAGATCTTGCAATCGAAGTGCAAGATGGTGGGTGAAGCCCTTGTGAGAAACAAGCACCTAGCAAACCAATTATGATCTACAAAGCATGAAGGGACATTATTGATGGCATGAGTATGGTCAAGCATTGATGGATTAAAATTCAATATGAAATCTCATGTGAAATGTGTTTCATAAGCACCCTTAAATGTTTAAGATGACAAAAATTGTTACATAAGAAGCTCAATTAATATTGTATTGTGGGTTTTGATCTACAAGGCATGGGTAGCATTGAAGGTGTCATCATTTTTCCTAGGGAGTTGTGAGAGGGTCATAGGCTTGAGAAAATATAGATAGAATAGCCATCAATCATTAAAAATTGATTATGGGATCTTTGTGGATAAGATCAATCAGTTATATAAGTCGTTGAACATTGATGACGAATTTAGGGTGTTGGTCCCTTGTAAATGACACTATGCAAAGATTTGGTACCATCCACCTCTCCTCTATAACCCTTTGTTAGCCTACATTACTTTTTCATTTGATTGGGTCTTTAGTTTAGCTTGTTGTGGGAAAATGAGTCTCGTTCACATCAATTGGGGGAATCCAACCCTCATTAGGTTTATATGTGGGTCAACAAGCCTCATTGAGTTTGCATCAGGTCCATATCACTTGGACTTGGAAGAAAATAAAGCTCTAGTTGAACCATGTGGAAGAAACACTATCACTCACACCTTTCAAATAATATTAGGGGTTCAATAATAAATCTCATCAAAGACACTTAGGCAATAAATTTAAGAAAAAAGCATAAGATTGATCACTATTAGGCTAACGCAAAAATTATATCAACACCAAAAAAATTAGGTTGATGTTTGGTTCACTAAGGAACCATTGCAAATTCGCTTGGGTGAAAATTTCCCACAAAATTGAAAGATTGGTTTTTAACTTCTTTGGGTGGGAAATCTAGTAGTAACTAGATGTGGAAGTTTGACTGCATTTGCCCACAAAACCCATACTTAGTTATTTTTTTTCCTCAATAGCTCTATGTAGAACTTTTAGCTCCATCCACCTGCAAGATTTTGATTTGTATTTGTACTTTGATTTAAGCCAGTTCACTTGGATAAAATTTCAAAAACATCTTGCAAGATTTCACCTTCCATTTGGACCATGCGAGAAGATGGCCTCCATCTTCTTGCAAATTTATACTTAACTATTTTTTTTTATTTCAACATGCTTTGGCAAGAAATTGGGTTCCATCTAGATCTTTTCTAAACTTCCATCTGCAAATGCACTTGAGTGACATCTGATTCCAAATGGAAAACCCACAAACTACTTGGTCACCTGATTCTTTCAATTACAAGAAAACAAACTTCATCCACACTTGTAAAAAAATGGCTTCATCTGAATGTAGGAAGTTGGCCTTCAACTTTCCACAAAGAAACACCTATTTGATTTGATGATCAGACCAAATGTAGGAAATTCATTGGCATTGGAATGTGGGAAGATGGCCTTCAACTTCCCATAAAAATTAAACTTAGTCAATTTTTGGGATCCTCACACACTTGCGGAAAAAAATAGTTCATATATACTTGCAAGAAATCCATTCACATCTACACCTTCGATCTAATCTGATTTAGATAAAAAGTCTTGCCAATCCACTTGGCCATCTAATTCCCGCAATGTGGAAAATTGGTCTTCATCTGCTCTTGGCAAAAATATATGTTTGAACTACACTTTAAGAAAAATCCATCTAAGTTGAACCTTTAAAGAATCAGTTCGATTGAGAACTTCCACAAATCTACTTATGCTTAAAATTTTTGCCAATATGCACTTGTGGGTTTTGACCCACAATTAAACCATGTAGGAATATGGACTCCATCTTCCTACAAAGTTAGACAAGTTTTTTGCAATTTCCTCTTGTTGAAAAAAATATAGCGATCTGCCCTTGTGAAAAAACCACTGACATGAGGAACTAGGAGCTTTTGACAAAGCTCCATATAGATCTAAAATCCCCACAAATCCACTTGGGGCTAAAAAACTTGCATTTCATAACTTGGTTATTTTTCCTCATAATTTCCTCAAGTTTTGGAATCTAGGTACCCATTTGGCTTGTCTACAAGATGGCAAGCTCAAATTTTTCCAACACTTAGTGGGGTTTTAAATTGGATCACTAACTAAGGGGTAAGCAAGGGGAGACTAAATAAATAAATGCAACTGACCCAAATACCCATAAATATCTCTCAAATTGATTATCAATTGTGGGAAAATAATGGCACAAAGTGTTGATATCTTTGGCGACTTCTACGAGATGTTTGCATGTTAAACATGGGAACCTAGAAGCCTTAGTTATTCATTTAGTACAAATTTAAGGCTTGAAACAACTGAAAAACCAATTATTAACACCTTTGGGACATCAAACAAAGCAAAGGGCCAACAACAAACTACTCAAAAGAAAACTCAAATCAATACCTAGCTACTTGTGCATTAGCACTTAGAGGAAATATGAATTACAACCTTGTGCAACAACACTTGTTAACTTGCAAAAAACTACACTAATATGTACAAAAGCAAATTATTAACTTAGTAGCAATGCTTTATATGTATCCCATTGAAATAGGTAGCTCCTCTCCATCCAACATGGACAACTAGAAAGCATTATGTTGCTTACTATAATATAGGGGGATTCGCTACTCATGATTTCTCTTCACTCAGAGAACCTCACGGGGAAAAATGCCCTATACTACCTCAATGGAACAACAGTAGAAGTTTCAAAATCCGAAAGAGCGGGTCACAAAGATTTTTTGGATAAACTATCAAGCTCTCGGCCAAAGGACAACAACGCGGTGCGCTGGCATCCCAAAGGCACGCTAGCATCTCATAGGGACCAGAGAATGAGAATGCCTCAGAAAACAACAAAGTGAATGCTTCTATCTGATTGCTAAGAACTTACAAAATGTAGGGAAATAACAGGGAGTGATAGAACTAAAATAAAGAAGTACAGATGACAAAGATAAGGAGAAGAAAGGAAATACTTACAACCGTGTGAATGATGAAGCTTCCAGCTCATGGGCATCTTCAATACCTGCACACAAGAGGGAGAGAAAAATTGTTGTGTGGTTATATAGGGGTCTGCCTCGGTCAAACCTCATTTTGGTGTTCCCACCTCCATGGACAACCATATAGATAGAGAGAAAAGTAGAAATGAAGTAAAGAGCACTTAAAGCACTACAAAACAGTGTTATGCTACTCAACCAAGTAATAGAGGAGAGGAGTGAAAGCTTACCACCTCCACCAAGAGCACTCAAAGATAATGGGGGAGAAAATGAGAGTAACTCAAGCCTCTATTGCTATGGTGTTTGTTCCACACGTGCTTTACTGAAGTGGTGGACTGTTGATGTTGTTGCTATGAAGCATAAAGTGTATGGAGATTGAAGAGATGGTCAAGAAGCTGCTTAGAGCTTGAGAAGATCTTGTGAATGAAGTGGAGAAGCTCTTTGAGAGATGTGAGGGGATGTGTAGAAGATGGTAGAAGATCAGAAGAAGTTGAAATGCATATGGAAGGGATGAATTTGAAGAAGAGATGAAGAGAAACGACCATCTTTGGGTCGGTTGGTCGAGGAGGGCGTTACAAATCGACCCCCAATGGGAAGTGTAATGCCTCTGCAGGCTCTAGACATGGGAATCTATTAGGAATGTAAGCATACCGCATGGATGTTTGCACGTCGTGTGGGCATCCTCAACAGAAACGCCTCCACCAATGCTCAAAATAGGCACCAAGTGTGATGCAAGCAACGGGCTTAGGTGGAACTAAGCCTCCAAACTTGGTCTTCTAAGGTGGATAAAGGCAAAAAGGGGAATTGCACCTAGGGTGCAAATTCACTCTTATATATTTTTCCCCCACTTTAGTAACCACGAACACTAATGAGTGCTCGGTAAAGTAGATCAAGAAGAGAGCAGGGTTAGAAAATATACCTGAACCGTCGAGGAAGCAGTACTTGGTCTAGTGTACTTGAAGGTGCAGGAAAATCGAAGGACTCCATAGCTTCTCAAAACTATGAAGTTGGAACAACAAAGCGTCTTACAGGCCTGCAAACCTGCAAGGAGGCAACCCCCAAGATCTCTCACATGAAGGAATCCCCAAGGAAGCGGACTCTGCAAAGTTATGAAGTGGCGTCACATCTACCCTCAGATAGAACATGTAAAAAAAGTAGAAACATGTCTACCCATAGATAGAACATATCAAAAGCAGTGACACATCTACTCGCAAATAGAACATGTCAAAAGCGGCGAGATGTCTACTCGTAGATAGAACATGTCAAAAGCAACAACATGTCTACCTGCAAATAGAACATGTCAAAAGTAATTGGTCACACAAACTGTAACAATTTCAAAGGGGTCCCTTGTGAACCCTTCAAAAGGAGAGGGGTCCACTCAAGGGACACATTGTTTGAAAGGTAAGGTCTAGTCAGGTTGCCCCCAAGCTAGACATGAAAGGGCAAATGGAATGAGTCTAGTCGAGCTACTCCCAGGCTAGGTGTGAAAGGATCCATTCGTCATAAAGGATTTTGAAGGAAGGGTCCCTTGTGAACCCGTCGTGAGGAAGAAGGGGGGTCCGCCCAAGGGACACACATCTCCAAGATGAGTTATCATTGCCTCCACCATACAGGGGAGGAGAACCATGCAAGATACTTAAAATAGGATAGAGGTAAACCTCGATATCTCTTGTCATTCGAAGAAAAGGCAGGTGTGTCAATCAAACGGGAGTTTGATGACACTTAAATCATGGAGTTGTTGTGTTTTATCCTTCAAGGCCTTACATTCACTAGTGGAATGACCAAGCACTCGATGGTATGCATAGAAAGAATGTTTATCATGTTCATGAGATTTTTTGCTTGTAGGAGAAGGAAGAGTGATTAAGTGGGATTTTAGAAGCCACGACAAAATATGCTCTTACTTAGATAAAGAATGAGGAGCAGGAAGCAACCCTTTCTCTTGTGGAGAAAGGTTTGTCTTCTCATAAGAAGAAGAAGGTGCAAAGATAGAAGACAATGGGGGAAGAACCTTTTCAACAAGACGAGGTTGAGAAGAATTCTATTTAGATTGTTCCTTCAAGCAACCAAGTCCCAAATTATGCCTACGAGGTGTGAATTCTATAGGGACTTGAATGCCTTGTTTGTTATGCCCACAACCTTTGCACTCATAGCCATACTTAGAGACAAGCTTAAAGTCGGGGCCATAATGTGTTTGTAGATCTTGAAAAGAAGGGGGATCCTCATAGAGAGCATTGTCCCGACAATGGAGATCACACTCCTCTATGGGATTACCATCATCCTTATTAACAGGACTGCCAACATCAGCCTCCTTAACATAAGTGTGATCGTCTTCCTCAGAAGGAGGATCAACACCGAGAACATTACAATTCACATCCACATTATCCCATGATGCAAAAGAATGACCATATTCAATAGTGGGTTTGGATGATGTTGTCAGAAGATCTAAGTGGATCGGGTCAACTTTATATTCCTGGATGAAGGAATTTGTAAAGTCTAAGGAACCCCAATCATCACCAAGACATGCATTCTTTTGAGAAGAGGTAGAAGGAGCACACTTAGGACTCCTTGCTTCAACAGGATCTTCCTCAGGGAAATTTATCTCAAGAGTTCCCTTTGTAGTAGGTACTACTGGGGTAAACATCAACACAGTGGAAGACACCGAAGGAATAAGAGTAGGCACAATCGAAGCTTGACCGAAAGCTGCATCTCACATAAGTGCATAGCATTGGGGTCAACCTTAACTATGACTACTTTATTGTTGCAAATGAACTTAATAGATTTATGCAAGGTAGACGAGACTGCACTCATGGCGTGAATCCATGGTCTACCATGAAGAAGGTTATATGGTAACTTTTTTGACATAACATATACAAGGTGGGTAGAGTAACGGGTCCAAGCTAGAAAAGTAATACTATTGTACCTAGAGCTTGTCGTTCAACATTATTGAACCCATGAATAACAACAAAAGAAGCATTAAGAGAAGACGAGTTAATATTAATCTTAGGCAATAGATCAATATTGCATACGTTGAGCGTCAAACCAGTGTCAATGAGAGTACGTCTAATGCCAATCTTATTAATATTAACTATAATCATCAAAGGGTCCACTTACTTTTGTACTTCTAGAGGTGAGAACTCCTACACATAGAATGTAATATTTGGTGAATCTGCACGAATATATGCCATCAACACATTAGCATCCACCGGCCTAGCAGAAGAAGGCAAGAGGATGTTTTGCAGGGCTTCCTAAAGCATACCTTGGTAAACCAGGGCAGACTGAAGCAAGTCTCGCAATGAGATCTTATCCAGAGGAACCAGAGGTTGCTCGAAAAGATCGTAATCACTAGGTGCTTTAGTTGTAGGTTTAGGAGCTAAAGGAAGAGTTGATTGTTTATTCATTTTATTCTCATAAGTATGGGCTACCGCTCTATGAGAGGGAGCCTTAGAAAGATCAAGAGAGTCATTATCAAATGGAACACTATTAATAGGACAAACCATTTTGGAAGAAGGACTAGCTAGAGTCATGTAAATGATTGATCTCTTTGGCCTTTGAGAGGCAACAAAGACACACTGCATTTACAGAATCGTCACAACTAGTAGAAAAATTACTTGAATACATGTTCTTGACATCAATCCAAATAAGATCAAATGTGGAATAGTTATTTGAAGGAACATTCTCGACATCGATCTAGGGAGAATCAAATGTGGAAGGAGGTTCATCATTCACTAATGCATCATCTCTAGAAGAGAGTGCATCAACATGAATATGAGATTCATTATTCATGAATACAACGTCTCTAGAGGAGAGTGCATTGGAATGAAGGGTGGATTCATCATTCACAAATGCATCATCTCTAGAAGAGAGTGCATTGGAATGAATAGAAGGTGGAGTAACATTAAGGAAGGTATCAATGATTTCATCTTCTTGCAACAAAGTACCCTCTGAAGAGGAATTTCGTAAGAAGGACCAAAGATACCAAGTGACATGGGCAAAGCCAAGTCACTATCACATGCATGGAATGGAAGATCATTAAAATTTTGAACAAAGTTGGAACTGAATGAATAAAAGAAGACATTAAATCCATTATAATTTTTTTGGTATTTTCTATGTTTTAGTAATTCGCATTTTCGGAGGTCTCCGGAGCAAAATTTGAGGTCAAAACTTGCATTGATCCTTAAATAAATTCCTAGTTTTTTCGAAGAACATTGTTCTTCACGTCAGGTTCACCAAAATGTAATATATAGGGATTTTCTACTCATGAGTTCTCTTCACTCAAAGAGCCTCATGAGGCGAACTTCCCTATGCTACCTCAATAGAACAACAACGAAAGTTTAAGAATCTGAAAGAGCGGGTCACTAATATTTTCTGGACAAACTATCAAGCTCTCGGACAAAGGATGACAACACAAAATACGGACAACAACACGGAACACTAGCATCCCAAAGGCGTATTGGTGTCTCGTAGGGCCCAGAGAATGAGAATGCCTCAAAAAAAAACAAAGTGAATGCTTCTATTTGATTGCTAAGAACTTACAGAATGTAGGGAAATATTAGAGTGATAGAACTGGAATAAAGAAGTATGGATGACAAAGATAACGGAATATTTACAACCATGCAAATGATGAAGCTTCCAGCTTGTGGGTGTCTTCAATACCTACACACAAGAGGGAGAGAATTTTTTTTTGGTGGTTGGATAGGGGCTTGCCTCAGTCAGATCCCATTTTGATGTTCCCACCTCCACGGACAACCAGATAGATAGAGAGAAAAGTGGAAATGAATTAAAGAGAACTTAAAGCACTACAAAACAATGTTATGCTACTCAACTAAGTAATAGAGGAGAGGACTGAAAGCTTACCACCTCCACCAAGAGCGCTCAAGGCTAATGGGGGAGAAAATGAGAGGAACTAAAGCCTCTACTGCTATGGTGTTTGTTCCACACTTGCTCTATTGAAGTGTTGGAGTGTTGATGTTGCTACTGTGAAGTGTAAAGTGTATGGAGATTGAAGAGGTGGTGAAGAAGCTGCTTAGAGCTTGAGAAGAGCTTGTGAATGAAGTGGAGAAGCTCTTTGAGAGATGTGAAGGGATGTGTAGAAGATGGTAGAAGATCAGAAGAAGTTGAAATGCATATGGAAGGGATGAATTTGAAGAAGAGATGAAGATAAACAACCATCTTTGGGTTGGTCGTCTAAGGAGTGTGTTACAAATTGACCCCCAATGGGAAGTGTAACACCTATGTAGGCTCTAGATGTGGGAATTTGTCAGGGACGTAAGCGCATCGCGCGAACGTCTACATACCACACTTGCGTCCTCGACGGAAACGCCTCCATCGACGCTCAAAACAGGTGCCAAGTGTGATGTAAGCAATAAGCTTTGGTGGAATTAAGCCTCCAAACTTGGTCTTTTAAGGTGGATAAAGGCAAAAAGGGACTTGCACCTAGGGTGCAAATTCGCTCTTATACACTTACACTCAGAGATCATGTAAGGACCACTCCACATTGAATCAAACTTGGTGTATTTTTTAGGCCTACTCTTTAATTCATCCCACTCAAGGACATCTCCTTCTTTGAAGAATCTTTGGGTTTCTTTTAATCAAAATGCCTCTTCATTTAAGCTTGGAGAAACTCCATTATTTTAATAAATTGATTCCTTATTTACTCTAGCTCCATCAATTGTGCAAACATGTTTATCATTGGGTCTTCCTCCTTAGAAAAGTCAAGATTTATTAGTGTGGATGTTCCTGCTATGGATTCTTTGATGGCTTCAAAACTCTTCTTCCCTTCTCGTTTCCAGCTGAAAGACACATTATTTCTTAACATGGAGATCATTGGTTTTAAAATATTTGCAATGTCTGGTATGAACCTCCTTACAAATTTAATTCTTCCTAGAAAATTTTGTAAACCTTTTTTGTGACTCGGTAGAGGCAAAGCTAATAGGATTCTCACCCTTTCAAGATCAATAGCAATCCCATCCCTTGTCATAACATGACCAAGGAGCTTATATTCATGGACATAAAAAGTATATTTTCTTGGATTAAGTGAGATTTCAAACCCTCTACACTTGTTAAAAATCTGATTTAGGTGAGAAAAATGATCTTTAACATCCTTTGGAAAATAATTATATCATCAAGATACACAAGCACAATCATGTTATTTAGTCCTTGAAATGCCATGTCCATAACTCTTTGAAAAATTTCCCTTGCATTGGACAAGCCAAAGGGGATTTTTTTTGTATGCCATGGTTCCCCACTTAGTGATGTAGGATGTTTTTAAATTGGTATTGTTTCTTCACTTAGATCTAGTTATAACGAGAATAACCATCAAGAAGAAATAAGTGTTATGATCCTGACACAACCTGCAATATTTGCTCCATTGAAGGCAAAGGGTAATGATCTTTTAAGGAATCCCTAATTAAGTCCCTAAAATTGGGGTGAAGCCATAGTAGTAGTTTACAATTCAAGTGAGGAAGGAAAACTCACAAAAAATGATCCCAAAGCAAAGAAAAGTGATTTTAGGGATTCACACGAACCTACTAGTTTGACCAAACCCATTAGGGGTTCATTTGAACTAGGGTTCAACCGAATCCCTTTGAATTTTGACTGCCAAAAAAACAACAAAAATGCATAGCAAAGGGGTTCAAGAGAACCCCTTTGAATGGGTTTACTCGAACCAAGGTTTGACCGAACCCTAGTTCAAGCGAACCCATAGAGGTTCGCTCAAACCCCTAGGGGTTCGTATGAACCCCCCTTATCCCTCACCCCCTGAGACACAAAAGAACCTAAATTTTGGCACTTTAGAGCTCGAGTTGAGGATGAAAATGGAGGAATCTTCACAAACCCAACTGGAATCAGGTAGTCCTCAGAACAAGCTATCCAAGAAATATAATTTTAATATGTTTTGGTTTTATTATGTATTTGTTTTTTTAGTTTTATTAAACATAGTTTTTTAATTGAAAATGAAGTCTCTATTCTGCACATGTGGAAAAATAGCAGATTATCAAAAAAAGAAATTGAAAAATATGAGTGCACCAGATATTGAAGTCCTTGATCCAACAAAAAAAATGAATTTTGATATATACAAAAAAAGTTATGCGTTATACGGTCCCGCTATGTTTGAATTGTAATTGGTTTGACTTCGAAATTTGATTAGGAAAAAAATACTCAATAAAAAACTATCTAACCAAGTGGAAGCACTAGATATCAGAGTTACAAATCTAAATTCGAAAGAATTAGAATTTTATCCTTCATGGAAGAAAAGTTATGCATTATACGATGTGCATCACTTTTTAAAAATATTATTTTCTTAAAAAATCCATTTTTCGTGGGAGATGGAAAAAGAAGTACAATCTGATTCCAATAAATTTGAAAAAAAATATTTTTTGAATCTACAGACAAAATGTGACGAGACTCTAGTTTGGATCATCTTCAAATTCCTCACGGTTTAGCTGCTATAGGTGCTCAAATGTGAAGATTTAGTTAAAAATAATAATTTCAGTGTCCAGTTTGGCCAAAAATTGTAAACCACTATTGTGGGATCACCCATCCACATATATCATAATATCTTCATTCCTTTTTCTTACAGGTACTAAATTTGAGACCCAAGTTGTGTGTTTGATAGGGAATATATTGTTGCTCTCTATCAACTTGTTCAACTCTTTCTTCATAAGGGTTTCTAGTTCAGGATTCAAGTGAATTTGTTTTTTCCTTCCAAGTTTAGCATTAGGATCTAGTTCAATGGTGTGTTGTGTGAGCTTACTGTCAAAACCTTTTAAGTCACTATATTCCCAAGCAAAATATCATTGTACACCTCACACAACTGAATGAAAGTATGCTTTTCTTTTGTTGTAGGTACCTTTACAAGTTTTAGGAGTTTGTCCTTGAATGGAATGCTCACTTTTGCCTTTTTAATTTGGTCATCAAAAATTAAAATGGTCTCCAAAATTACCAACCCTTTGGGTATATCTTTCTAACAAGATTCAATGAGAGCTTTTAACAATGATATTTTTGTGGTGGTGTATCTTCTTAGTTTGGATATCGTGATTTTTCTTCATCGTTTGGGATCTCTTGATGTTGATTGACTTGATTGTGTTTGGGACATGGATTATCTTTTATTTAGGAGATGTTTATTGTGATGTCATGTGAAGCTTAGCATCAAACTTTAATGGAAGCTTTTGGCAGTGACAAGGATTCATCAGTTGTTGATGGATGATCTTTTGTAGTGGTTATTGGTGTCATGGAGGAGCTCTTAGATCCCATTTCTTGTATTTAGTCAAAGTCATTTGACATCTTGAGTTCTATTGATAGAGTTGGTTATATTTGTGCGATTTAAATATGTTGGCATCATAGTACCTTAGAGGGCTCTTGGAGTCTTTGTTTGAGGTATTGGTTATGATTTTTTAGTTTGATAGATGATACTTGATTATAGGACATATATTATTGTGTCATGGTGTACTCTTCATTACGTGTTAGATTTTTGGCATGATGCATGTGCTCTTAGGAGCAAGTATGTTCATTTGGTACATATGATCTTCTTTTGAGGAGATGTAGATCATGGCATTATGGAGAGTTATAATTAATTCTTGGGATTGGAGATTTGGTAGTGATTTGGGATAATTTGATTGATGAGTAGTGTGATCATTCTTCTTTTGAGCTTTTATATATTGTGGTTTTGTATTGAAGTTTGGTTAGCATGGGTTGTACACCTATTTTAGATTTGGGTGAGGCTAGGAGATCTCTTATTCTTGGATATCATGCATTGATATGTTTACTCTTTGATGGAGCTTTAGAAAGAAGATTGAAGAGTCTAATATTGGTTTGGATGTGAGTTCAACATGGATTTATTAAGGATATTGTTCTTCAAGATAGTTATGGTCGCTTAGTTGTTTGGAGGAGTAATCTCATTCACCACTCTTGGTTCTCTCTATCATAAATCATCTAGTAGGTATTTCCCACCTTATTTTTAGATGTATTTTGTTTCATGACTTATTTTCTCATGGGAATGAATCTTGAGCTATAGGTGTTAGTTTTGGAGGGCTTATTTGAGGATTATTTAGGATAAGTTTTTTATTTGTATTCTCATGGGAATAAGTTGATGACTTATTTAAGGAGTTTAAAGGATGGTTTGGTCTTATCCCCTTGGTTTTGGGAATGGATGTTTTAGTTTGATCTTATTTTTTGGTTCAAGAGGCTTATATATTGGATTGTTAGATGTTTATAAGTCTTTTCTATTTCAGGTTTGGTGAAGGAGATCATACTTTTCATATATTTAGCACTTAAAGAAGAATAGGCAACATGGTTTTGATTTGTAGGTTCTCTCTTTGGTCTTGTGTTTCTTCCTAGATGTTTGTATTCACGTGATATTGGAGTTGATGTTTATGGAGCTATTATGGTCATTTGTTATTATTTTACTTCATTATTTTTAGTGACAACATGAAAATTATTTAATCTATTTGATTTGTTGAATGTGGATAACTTGGGAGAGATACAAAGAGTAGTGGTGAATGTTGTATTGTAGCTGATTTTTTTTTCTACAAATTTTACATATAATTGTGGATGTTCCTTGGTACTACATGAGATCAGCTACACCTTCTATATGATTATTGTTTAACTCCATCTATGTCCAATAAATTGATGTAGAGGGGGCATGCATTCAACTCAATGAACCAACAAATCCCTTATCAAGCAACTTACTGACTTAGACGTGTTACATTTAATTTATCAACTAGTGAATTATATTTAACAACTTATCTAGAAATAAATTTAACTAAAAAAAACTTGTCTAGGAATAAAATTAGTTGTGTAAAAATCACTATGGGTAGATAATCGTATGGGGACAATGACTAAAAAATTCAAGTGTGTTGTAACTACTTACATGCAATATTATTAATTGTTGATGAACAATTGATTGCTACTTATCAAATTAATTCAAATCAAGTAACATAGTTTTAACAATCTATTCTAACATTAAGAAGTAATCTAAACCATGAGGAGTATTGTAGTTACCTCAAGCGGCCCTTGTTTGAGTAGTTGCAATCTCATAATATCTTAATCAAATGTCAACTCAAAAATTTATACAATTAACTGAATCCATTTTATTTATTTCATTATGAAAAGATAACTCAAATTAATAACAGATCATTGATTAAAAAAGTGTTGATAACAAAATCTAGTACCACTAGATCTTCAACTCCTATGAGATCTGAATAGTCTAATTATTTGGACCCTAATTAACTTATTAGAAAATGTCAACTCATCCAGAAACATATGGAGAGGACTTATTCCTATCCTAAGAAAAATAGTAAACTAATCAAGCAGAGGTGTGAGTGTCATAATCTTGTTATAGCTCTACATCATAAATAAGGCAATTATAAATGAAAATGTGTAGAACAAGGTATCATATTTATGAACCATGATTTACCGTTGTCACAAATATCTTCTTATCTTTGTGATTATCTTTATTGATCATGACAAAATTAGTAGAAAAGAGAATTTTTTTTTTAGATAAACCATTTCCATAGTGTAAGAGAGGGGGGATCAACCACATCAAGGACCCACGTCATAAAGAGCCAAGAGTGGAGGGATGCCCTAACTTACCTCATTCTAAAGGAATGTTTGATGCAAGGGATGAGAATGACGAGGACTATAAGGCCCCACAATCACTCTTCAAGCCCAAAATCTAAACTAGGGCTAGGCGAGTTGGTTTTTGGGTTCAACACTGTACCTCAAGTACCTCTCTACCTGAGGATGAAAGCATGGTTCTAGGACAACAATGTTGTGTGTTGGCATCTCTTAGGTGCACTGGCATCCATATGATTAGAGGACCAAAAGATAGTATGAACCACCATAAAACAAGTTGATGACCTAGCTAGTCACTTCTAAGGGAACAAAATAGAACTATGAAGTAGGAAAGATACAAACAAGTATGATAAAGTAAGTATATGAATGCTAAGGTGATAAAGATAATCTCATAGAGATACTCATTCACCAGCTAGCTCCAAAAAGCATGTCCACCTACACATAAGAAAGAGGGAAAATTGTTGGGGATGTATAGGGGTCTGCCTTAGTCAGAACCCCGTTTCGGTGTTTCCACCCCCATGGACAACCAAGATAGCAACAATAGAGAAAAATACGATAAAGAAGTAGAGAAGGAGAAAGAGAAAATAAAACTACAAAATAGTAAAGAGCCACTCAAACA
This sequence comes from Sequoia sempervirens, assembly GCA_007258455.2. Lineage (NCBI taxonomy): Eukaryota > Viridiplantae > Streptophyta > Pinopsida > Cupressales > Cupressaceae > Sequoia > Sequoia sempervirens. The sequence goes on from VDFB02075321.1 coordinate 304,671,765, forward strand.
AATCATAAAGGAGAGGAGTGGAAACATTTACCACCTCCACCAAGAGCTCACTAGCCAATGATGGAGAAAGAGAGCTTGAACAATCACCACAACCTCACCTGTGATTAAGGGAGGTGTTGCAAAACCTCAAGCCCGTGTTGTAATGGATTGTTCCACACTTGCTTTACAGAGCTAATGGAGTGTTGTTGCTACTGTTATGGAGTGCTAGACTGTTGTTGAAGACTTAGAATGCTTAATAATGAGAGTGGAATTGCTAGAGATTATGAAGAATATTGATGGAGGATGGAAAATAAGATCGAGTTGCATGAAGAATGGAAGAATTTGGAGGAAGGAGAGAATCTACCATTTTTTGAGGTTGGTTGGTCGAAGAGGGACATTACAAACCAACCCAAATGGGAAGTGTAATGCCTCTACTAGCTTTAGACACAGGAATTCGTTAGGGATGTAAGCACATTGTGCAGATGTCTACGCACCGTGTGTGCGTCTCTAACAAATATTCTTCTATCGACGCAAAAGACAAACGCTAAGTAGAACAAAGGCAACAGGTTGATGTGAAATTTTTCCTTTGGATTTGGTTTTCTAAGATGAGGAAGTGTGAAAGGGGAATTTGCGTAAGGGATGAAAATTTGCACCTATACATTTTTCCCCCACTTTAGCGAGCACGAATATTGATGAGTGCTTTAGTAAAGTAGATTGGAAAGGTAGTAGGTTAGAAATGCATACCTAAACCATCGAGGAAGTAGATCGTAATCTAGCAAGCTTGAGAGCACAGGACAAGCAAAGGGCTTCATAGCCCCACATAACTATGAAGCTGTAGAATGAAAGTGTCTTACAGGCCCGCAGACTTGTAAGAAGGTGACCCCCAAGATCTTTCACATGAAGGAAGCCCCAAGAACTAAGCATCTCATAGGCCTACAAACCTACAAAGAAGTTTTCCTCTAAGATCTCTCACATGAAGGATACCAAAAAAGTTCCTTACAGATTCGCAAACTTGTAAGGAAGCATCCCCCAAGATCTCTCACATGGAGGAAGCCAAGAAAGCACCTTACAAACCCACATATCTACAAAGAAGGCATTGTTCAAGATGTCTCACATGATGGAAACCCAAAGAAAGCACCCTACAGACCCACAAACATGTAGGAAAGGTGTCCTTCAAGATCTCTCACGTGAAGGAAACCCCAAGAAAGTGCCCTACATACCCGCAAACCTGTAGGGGAGCGGCCCCCAAGATCTCTCACATGGAGGAAGCTCAAAAGAAGTGCCCTATAGGCTTGCAAACTTGCAAGGAGGTATCCCCCAAGATCTCTCACATGGAGGAAACCCAAGGAAGGGGACTCTGCAGAGTTGGAAAGCAGCTTCACAAGCGCACCTGCAAAGCCACATGTTTACCCGCAAATAGAACATGTCCAAAAGTGGCCATGTAGGAAAGTAAGTGAATAGTCATGTAGAATGTCGATAGATTGGAAGGCTTTTAAAGGGGTCCCTCAAGAACCCAGTGTAAAGAAAGGGGTCCACTCAAAGGACGTGTTGTTTGAAAGTATAGAAGAGATGTTTCTTCTCAAATTGATTTGTCATCAAGGAATCCTTTCAAAAAATATTCAGTTCATCAAGGAGTTTGAAAGGAAGAAAAATTCCCCCTTGTGAGGGGAAGATCAAAGCTACTCCCACCTTAGAGGAAGGTTCTCAAGTTCTTTCTTTACAAACCCATGATGAAGAAACATGTTCCATTAGGGTTTCAAGTTGAGAATGCGATCCTTTGAAAAGGAGTTTGTGAAGATTCTCAAGAAAAGATTCGTTGGAAATGAATGCATTTTCTGAAAATTGAAGTATCATAAAAATAGCGTTGTCACACATGAGAGGGAAAAATCAAGCAAAGAAGAGAGAAAGATAAGAAAAGAGCAAAAGAGAAATGAACATCAACACAGGCCACATGGGTAGCCTAATATTTTGGGTCAGAACTGCTCATAAATATATATAAGTATAATAATAGTATATAAATGAACTGTCATCAACCCCCTACTGTATCAGACCATGTGAAGAATGCACGAGAAGGCAAAGTAAAATAAAAAATTAAGTCAACATGGAAGGGAAGCCTAAATGCCCCCAATGCTTTGCATCGTCCCCAATTTTGTCAAAAATAAATCACAAACATGGAAGAATGATGATACACATAGAGGAAGGTTCACAACACAAAAACCACACCTATATCCAAGCACCAACAAGGGTGACAAAGGTCATCCAGGCACACATAGCACGATCACAGGGGAACACATCACAACACACACACATCTACTCTAAAGATAAAGAAGGGACCTCCCCCTAACATTGATCGACCAAGAGGTCATCTACTTCCCACTCTAGATCATCGTAAGGGGAAGGAGGATGAGCCTGTAGTGGTGGAATGTTAAGAGGAGCGTCTAACCCTCCTAAAACAAGGGCTAAGGAAGAAGGCCCTGCTTGGTCTCCTTCACTTGGCTCTTGTGGAGCTATGGTCAATGATTTTGCGAAGATCATTGACAAGGTCGGAACTTCATCCAAAGAGTTAAACATGAACTTTACAAGATTGTCATGCTTCACCTCAATGAATGAGAAAAGTTGTGCTTGAGATTCACCGCTAGGCTCACCGAGTGATTCGAGAGCGGTGATGAACTCAGGGGAAGCTAGGACTGGTTCCGTCACTAGGACAAAATAAGTCAGTGCAAGAACACCTTTCAGGGGAGGTGGACTCCTCTTACGTCTTCTATTACTGGAAGGACCACTCTCCACCTTTTGCTTCGTTGGGGGATGTGAAATCCCCACAGATGAGGTGAGAGGTGTAGAGGAAGAGGAGGAAGAGAAGATCACAGTAGATACCACCGAAGCGTTCGTCATATCTATGAGTTTCAGGAGAGGTGCGACATCCAGAAGAGACATCAACAAAGGTGACTCCACCAAAAGGGCGATGAACACTTGCACCTATTTAGTGTCAGGAACATTTATACTCACAATGAAAGCTAGAAGTGATGCAAAGCAAGATTGAAAGGAAGTAGAGGGGAGGAGAGAGGAGGATGCGACAGGAGGCCCTGATACAGGGGCAATTGTCTCCTCTTCCTTCTTTTGTAAGGTGGCATGCTCAGCCACAAGCCTTTCGCCAATGTTTGTGCTTGTGCACAAGGTAGTTTCTATGACTCTTCAAGCTAGAGGATGTAGGTTGCGAAGGAACAAAAGGCTCTTGCTTAGCCATGGGAGTGTCCTCCATAGCTATTTCTAGTGGAGGGATAGGCTCTTGAATGGGAGCAGGAGGAGTAGCAGGGGGACTTAGTTCTAATGCCTCGGTAGTAGGCCTCTTCATATTTATTGCTTTGGATGTAGAAGCAGTAGGTCACAGGGGTCGAGACATAGAAGATTCCCCATGGGGGCCTTTTCCTCTACCATACAAATAGTACCAAGGTCCAAGCAGTTTAGTAGGGAGGTCTAATATCCTAATCTTGGGTTTTCTCCAGGATGGTATCATCGGACTTAACGGATAAAAGCCAAGCAAATTCATCTAAAACTATTCTCTGGAAAGAGGAGGAGAGCCATCCTGAGAATGCGGGAGCTTCTCTTTCCCTTTTCGAGAAGGGGAGGTTGTCTACTACTGTACTACTAGAAGGGCCAATTTTAGTTGTCCCTTGCCCCTGGTCTTATACTTCACATAGTTTTTGTAAAGTAGGTCTATTCTTGGAGGAAGTGGAGCAACTGGGGCTGGCCAAAAGTGGTCTAATGAATATCCCCCACAAGATACCAAAGGCTAGTATCTAGTGTCATGCACTATGTGCATTGCACCTTCATGGGAGAATTTTAAACATTTATCAATTACGAAGGTGATTCCATTAATTGAAGCTAGCCAAGGTATGCCTAGCTTCATCCTGAACAAATCCAACTTCAAAATGACATCAAAAATTGTGTTAACAACCCTAGGTCCAACTAGGACAGACAAAGTTATTGAGCCATATGGTTTAAGGCAAAGACCATCATGCGTGCAAATGGTAGATTTTGTTTCTTCGTACTCTTCTATGTGCAATGAATTCAACAATAGTGTTTCTTCTATAATGGCATTCACATGGCTTGTGAGGTCCACTAGGACTCTTGTCACAACATTGCCATTGAGGCGAGCGAGAATGTAGAGAGGAGAGGGCTTGTTGTTTAGGGGTAAGTCCTGCGAAGTAAATGTTACATCCGATGAACTAGTTGCAGGCTGTTTAGTAGGAGTAACCATGACCATGTTGACATAGGCCTCGAGTTGAATGATAGAATCAAAGGGATTGCCAATCATGTTGGTAGAATGTGACGAAAATGGGTCCGTGTATATCTACAGTTCACTATTCACTTTTGCCATTGATTTATTCATATTTTGTTTTCTTCCATCAAACTCGATGCAGTCCTATATCTCATGACACAGGTGCATACAACGTTTAGTATCATGTCTGTTAACTCGATGGTATTGATAGTAGGTATTTAGATCATACCAACTAGGGAAAGGTTCTTTAAGAGGCTTAGGGTTCTCAAAGGTTATGATCTTATCTTTTAGCAACGTTTGTAAGATGGAAGAGTAAGATTCAGCTAACTTTGTGAATTTTTGGTTGCATCTGAGGTTGTTTCAGTCATAGCAGCTACTACATTCGCAACAACCTTGCCTTTCCTAAAGATTGATATGATGGATTTTCCTTCAGAACGGGAGTGCGAGGAAGACTCCCCAAACTAAACTACTGTTTGTTGATACTCCCATAGTGGTGCACACAAATGTGCGAAAGAAGGGTATTTCATAAGGGTGAACTTCTATTGCCAAGGCCTTTGTAAGTTCCCTATGAACACCACCTGCACATTAGAATCGGGCTGCAAATACAAGATTTGTGAAAAGAGTGCTTAGTATCGCACTATAAAATTAGTAATCTTTTCATTATCACCTTGTTTGCATCGGACGAGATCCGAAAAGGTCATCTTTGGTATGATGTTAGCTTGGAATTGTCATAGGAATTGGTTTACCAAATGAGAAAATACAATTATTGGGAAAGGAATAGTACCATTCAAGCGTTGTATCCTTGAGAGATCGAGGGAATAGTTTTTCCATCAATGCATCATGATGGAAGAAATCTGTACATAAGGAATTAAAGGCAGACACATGTTTGTGGGTCACCTTTGCCACCATATTTCTCAAATTTAGGAATCTCCATTCCTTAAGGGAAGGGAGTGTTTAAGATTGCTACCAAAAAAGGGCTATGTCAGAAAAAGGGTTGAAAGATAGGCTAGGCTGAAGCTTGGGAGAGACTTTCCAACTGGCTTTGCATTTTACCCATATTTTGAAGAGGAGTATTCAGAATAGGGTTGTTAGAAGACATAGGGCCAAAAGGACCTCCTCCAGAACCACCAACGAAGCCACCTTTGGAACTGCCACTGTGGCCACCATCAGAACCACTATCAAAGCCACTGCCACTAGCAGGGTTCCCACCAGAGCCACCTTTGCTTCCAAAGCCACCACCATGAATTCCACCAGAACCACTTCCACCAACACCACCCCTGCTCCCAAAGCCGCCACCACTACCAAATCCCCCACCACTCATCCTACCAAAACCTCCACTGCTAGAGGTGAGAGGAGGGGTGAAGTTGAAGCCCAAAGGGACCTTGTTCACTTTGATAGTCTCAGAGGCAGAGGGGATGTTGATTGAGGGGACGACAATGACCCTGTACATAGATGTAGGAGGCATCAACATTCCCAGCAGTCTTTCATGATCTTTGAAAATGGCCCCTTGCACAATGTTAGGATTGTTTGAGGGAGCACATGATTTAGTCAAACTAGAGAGACTAGCTAGGAGTTCTATGCATGTTCGATCTTTTCCCACCATATACATTAATTCACTGATAACCTGAGCGACCCTAGCCAACTTCGAGTTTCTTTCCAAGTGGTTTTCCAAGTCACCCAACCCTTTGCTAACGATGAAGACATATTCTGAAGGAATATGAACAACCTCATGCTCGTCTATTGATGATGGTGTGGGAGATGCATGAGTGGGGATGTGGTTGGTCTCTTCAGAGAATCCTACCTCACTCCTTGACAACTGCTCCTATGTGGTGAGACTAGCGGCAGATCCAACAAAATGGCCTGTAGAGAAACCTACCTCTGTCCTTTCCATCAAAATGTGTGGTGCACTTCTCTTGACAACGTACCTAGAGGTCATGGACTGGGGTGTGGTGCTCATAAACCTTCACAACACTCAGGAGCACAACAATCACAAGGTACATGGGGAAAAACCTCAACACTAATGAATGAACAGACGTTGGTTCATGTTAGGTTCACCAAAAATGTAAGAGAGGGGGACCAACCATGTCAAGGCCCAAGGTCACGAAGAGCCAAGAGTGGAGGGCTGCCCTAACTTGCCTCACTCTAAAGGAATGTTTGATGCAAGAGATGAGAATGATGAGGACTATAAGGCCCCATAATCACTCTTTAGGCCTAAAATCTAAACTGGGGCTAGGTGAGCTGGTTTTCAAGTTCAACACTATACCTCAGGTAACTCTTTTCCCAAGGAAGAAAGCGTGATTTTGGGATGACAGCGTGGCGCACTAGCGTTTCTCAGGTGCGTTGGCGTTCGTACGACTAGAGGACCAAAAAGATAGTATGAACCACCAAAAAACATGCTGATGACCTAGCTAGTCACTTCTAAGGGAACAAAATAGAACTATGAAGTAGGAAAGATACAAACGAATATGATAAAGTAAGTATATGAAGGCTAAGGTGATAAAGATAATCTCATAGAGATGCTCGTTCGCCAGCTAGCTCCAAAAAGCATGTCCACTTACACACAAGAAAGAGGGAAAATTGTTGGGGGTTGTATAGGGGTCTGCCTCAGTTAGACCCTCGTTTTGGTGTTTCCACCTCCACAAACAACCAAGATAGCAACAATAAAGAAAAATATGATAAAGAAGTAGAGAAGGACAAAGAGCAAATAACACTACAAAACAGTAAAGAGCGAGTTGCATGAAGAATGGAAGAATTTGAAGGAGGAAGGAGAGAATTTTCCATTTTTGGGGTCGGTTGGTCGAAGAGGGACATTACAAATTGAACCCAATGGGAAGTGTAATGCCTCTAGTAGCTTCAAATGCAGGAATTCGTAAGGGACATAAGCGCGCCATGTGGACATTTGCATCTTTTGCACGTGTCTTGTAGTGCCCCTCTAGTTGTTACTACTAAGGGTTTAGATTTGTATATGTTGTTAGACAATACCTTTACTATGATAGACCTTGATATTTGTTATTATTTTATGATCGCCGACTTTAGAGTAATGTGGATGTTATACTGTGATGAGATGATGCACTATATGGATGTTATGTTTTATGTTATGCTTTTGATTAACATAGTTGTTAATATTGATATATGCTTATCTATTCATTAATGATGCTTTACTTTCGTCAGTCTTGATGTGACTGTATTAGTGAAGGGGACGAAATTACATCACTCGCATGCGAGCACTCTGTGATTCCGCGATTTCTCTTCATGATGTGTCTACTAAGTTTTATGCATGTTCAACATTCGTTTTGAATACACAATTGCAAGTACAAGACATTGTCTCCACCTGGCTTCATAGGTCTGAGCATGTCCATATCCCAACGGTTTTGTTGATTGGGAGATAGTAATGAGGTTCCCTTGTCAAACCACAACACTGTCATAGTGTGTCGTCAGTTTGTGTCTTGTTGGTTGTCGAATCATGTCGTTCTTGATGTTTTGATAATTTATTATTGGTGGGAATTATATGTGAAAATTAATGTTTAAGTGGATTGTAAATGATTATTTATGTATTTTAGAGTAAAGTTGTTAAAAGCTTTTAATTTAATTTATTTGGTAAAGTAATTTAATTCTTGCAATTAAATTTATTTATTAAGTAAATAATTTAATTAAATAAATTAATCAATTAAATTTATTAAGTGAATAGTTTAATTGTATTTGTAAAGTGCACAGATTAAATGATTTAAATCTATTTTGAAATTTAAATTGTGTTTTAAATTATTAAAATGCAAAATATCTTGTAAATGCATGAGAAAATATCTATAGTGGTTGAAAGGGAGATATTTGTAAAATTTTGACTAAGTGTTGAGGAAATGAATGGAGATATTTATTTTTTGAAAAATAAAATATCTTAGAAAATTAATGAGAGGATATAGATATTTTTGGAAAAATCTTGTTGTTAAAAAAGTGAGATATTTATTTTTTGGAAGAAGAAAATATATGGGATTTTTGGTTGCTAAAATAGAGGAAGGTTTTCTTGTATTTTTCATACATTCTTGGATTTGGAAATGAAGATTTTGGAAGGATTTCTGGAAAATTGGAATTTGCACGGAAGCTTAACTCCAGTTCTCATTTTCTTGAAGCTTCAAAAATAGGTTCTTTTATTGCTTAATTGTTAAAAGCTTGATTTTAAATTTTTAAAGACTTCTTGAGAAATTATTGTAAAAATTTATGTAGAAAACTGTGAAAAATTGAGGAATTCTTAGATCTTATGTAGGGAAACAAATTTTAACAGTAGAAAATAGAAGGAGAAAACAAAAATAAAAAATAAAAAATTCAAACAATAGAATACTTAAATAATCTCTGTTTAAATTTGTGGAAATGGAATTATTTTGTTGAATTTGTGAGACGTTTACAACCTCTGTTAAAATTGAAATATTCTCTTGTAGGAGAATATTGGGTTAAATTTGCTCTTCTTGAGCAATATTATGAGATATTGATTATATGTATATGCAAATATATAAATATTTGCATTTGTGCATGCCTGTAACAATTTATTTTAAAGAAAAAATATATATTTTATGTCGGGCTGTAGAGCCGCACGACAAAATTTGTTAATAGGGGAGATTCTTTTGAAAAAAAAATTTAAATGAAAATTTTAGGGAAGGCAGGGGGAGCTACCCCCACAGCGGCCCCATTATGGGAGGCACTGGCTATGGAGGCAGCACCCAACGTTGCCCCCACAAGCAGCGACCCCCGTAAGGGGGAGGCTGCGTAGCAACCCACCCAACAGCAAGGTCGACCCTGCGTCCCCTGCTTGGGTGGATATGTGGCTTTAAAAAAAGTTTTTTTTTTTTAATAAATTATAATTTATATATATATATATATGTGTGTGTATATTTTATTGGCATGTTTAATTGGAAAATATTTAGGTTATATTAATGAGTCAGAATTTAAATTGAAAATGTAATTATATATTTAAATAATATTTATATGTTTAAACATATATTTATATTTAAATATAATTATTTTAATATTATTTTATTAGATGCAACTATTGATTTTATAATAAAATGATTTTATTTAAAAAAATTGATTTTGATTATTTCGTGTAGTTAAGGAAAATGGATAATGTGCATATGGTTAAATAAATGAATATTTAAATATGAGAAATGGATGCTAAATTTATATAGAAACACATTTTTATTTAAATTAATATTAATTAATAGAGATGCATGTCTATGTCCAAATAACTATTTTATAATAAAATGATTTCAACGGGGAAATGGGATTTTTTTATATTTAAATATTATTGGGAAACTGAGATAAACCTTTAGATTTAAATTTATAATTGCTTGTCAAATGCATAAGCAGTTACTTAATAAGAGAATGATTTTAAAGGAAATGGTTATTTACTTCAAATGGATGAAATTTTTAAGAAAGCGATTTTTATTTATTTATATTTCATCAAGTATGGTCACCTGGTTCTACGAACAGGTTGTGTTGTACATTGTCACTAAGTTGGTATCTGTAATTGGTTTTTGCACCTGGTTTACCCTATGTTAGTAGAATTGAACCCTTAGGTTGTTGATAGGGGAGTGGATTTTCATGAGGGCCAACACAGAGTGGTGTCAGGATAACTCATACAGAGTTAGTTTAATCAATGAAAATTAAATAAATATGTTAGGGAAAAACGGTAGTTTAAACATTTAACTTTTGTTAATGCCTTGCTCATGAACTCAAGGGATACTAAAGACTTGGGAAGAGACGAGAAGGCCTAAAATGACATGATGGATATCTTGTTTTTTAAGAAAGATAGTCGATTCCGCATTGGATTGCATGTGGGATTGGGTTCGTAAGAGGTCACCTGGGTAACCCAAGATGGGGGCCGGAGCCTAGGAAGATATGCGAGGGTAACCCATGCAACTTTGTGATGATACTCCTCCTATAACAACCATGAGTCAGTTTATTGTTTTGTGCAGTTGATCATTGTTATCTGGAAGCATTGTAACCATTTTGTAAGTTTTATACTTGTGTAGTTTATTATTGTTTGCCTATGTCTAGAGGTTGTAGGTTTTGCCTAGGAAGCTCTTTTACTATCTCCTAGCACGGGGGTTGGTCCTTTGGGTACCACATGGTTGGGTGGAACGTGCACCTTACATTGTTGGGTCCCCAGTTTTTGTTCATGATGACGAGTACTTCATGATTGGAAAGCTCGCGTGTACCAGTGAATTTGTATTTCTATCATGTTCTCTCTTGTATTTGTTGGATACCTTGTAATTTGTAATTGTTTCACTCCTCAATTGTATTCAAGGAGAACCTTTGTAATTTGTAATTGTAACACTTTTGTATAAACTATCTCATTTGGAGATGAGAGTTGTAATTGAATATTGAATGGATGCAATGTATGAATGGATCGTTATTGTACTTTATATTTTATGTGATGTATTTTAATGTTAATGGATATATGATCTTTAATTCTTGAGTTTTAAATATAAGTTATGTTTAGTAACTTTTGTTAGTAATGGATTTTGTAAGCGTCATCATGTACCTTAGAGAATGTATGTGTAAGTGTAGCTCACTTTACATTTTTAATTACACTTAAAAAAAATTAAAAATAAATAAATTGTTCACTTCCGTTGTGTGTAACATCCTCTAGGGTTTTGTGGCGGGTGTTACACATGGTATTAGAGCCCAAGTTTAAACACTGGGTGCTCTGGGTTAATGTGGAACCCATTAAGTTGTTAGTTGCATAGGATTTAAGTTTGTGTACCTGGTCTTACGTCGTGGTGTGTATATGTACAAGATCAAGCCACCTAGGCAAGGTCATGGTAGAGGTCGTGGCCGTGTAAACGATCACGGAGGTAATCAACAGGATACACCTCCTATTGTTCCCCATGTCTTAGATTATGAGGAGCAATAGGCTTCTTAATACGTACTTGAGGTTAGTAATCAGCATCAGGATCCACCAGGGATCGAGGATGCTCTGTTGCGTCATTTTTTAGAGGAGACTCTAGCTCCTTTAGGTCCGAGGTAGGATAGAGATCATGATGTTAAGGGTGAGCAACAACAACCTTCGTAATCAAGGCAACAAAATTCTTAGTCCCAACACGATAGAAGTTGGAAACAGAAGAAGAGAGATCAAAGTTGGATATGATCTCATCGTGATCATTACGATTAGCCTGCACAGAGTTCTCAATTGGTGTTTAGTGGAGGTGGTTTCCATGAACTAGTGTATCTCCAGGTGTTCGAAGATTCAGTAGAGGGACATGATGTTTTGCTTGTGGTCAGCAGGTGCATACTCAGAGTGGACAGTATCAGAGTTCATAGGGGAAACGAAAGGGTTTCCAACAAAGGCAAGGTGACAGGTATCAATTGAGTGCACCTTCTGGAGGTAGAGGTTATGGTAGAGGTACTGGTTGTTTTGCGTGTGGCCAACAGGGTCACATAGCGCAACAATGTCTCAATAGGGGCACATCAGGGTACACTCAGAGGCCAATAGCTTCAGAGCCGATAGTAGGAGATGCAGGCAAATCGCATAGGGTACTTACTACAGTGGATAACCGTCAAGCCGAGCATCTAGGTGCAGTTCGTCCTTCGACGTCAGGAGTTGATCCTTAGGGATCAAGTTACTAAGTAGGTTAGGGTCTAGTAGGATCTAAGGGAACTTTATCCCTATGTGTTCGCAGGCTTCCAGGAGTAAGCCTGATCCTAGGGGGGAGGATGTAGTGCCCCTCCAGTCGTTACTACTAAGGGTTTAGATTTGTATATGTTGTTAGACAATACCTTTACTATGATAGACCTTGATATTTGTTATTGTCTTATGATCACTAGCTTTAGAGCGATGTGGATGCTATACTGTGATGAGATGATGCACTATATGGATGTTATGTTTTGTGTTATGCTTTTGATTAACATAGTTGTTAATATTGATATATGCTTATTTGTTGATTAATGATGCTTTAATTTCATTAGTCTTGATCTGATTGTATTGGTGAAGGGGATGGGATTACATCACTTACATGCAAGCGCTCTGTGATTCCGCGATTTTTCTTCACGGTGTGTCTACTAAGTTTTATGCATGTTCAACATTCGTTTTGATTACAAGATTGCAGGTACAGGACATTGTCTCCACCTGGCTTCACAGGTCTGAGCGTGTCCATATCCCAACGGTTTTGTTGATTGGGAGATAGTAAAGGGGTTCCATTGTCAAACCACAACCCTGCCATAATGTGTCGTCAGTTTGTGTCTTGTTGGTTGTTGAGTCATGTCGTTCTTGATGTTTTGATAATTTATTATTGGTGGGAATTATATGTGAAAATTAATGTTTAAGTGGATTGTAAATGATTATTTATGTATTTTAGAGTAAAGTTGTTAAAAACTTTTAATTTAATTTAATTAATTAAATTTAATTTATTTGGTAAAGTAATTTAATCTTTGTAATTAAATTTATTTATTAAGTAAATAATTTAATTAAATAAATTAATCAATTAAATTTATCAAGTGAATAGTTTAATTGTATTTGTAAAGTGCGCGGATTAAATGATTTAAATCTATTTTGAAATTTAAATTGTGTTTTAAATTATTAAAATGCAAAATATCTTGTAAATGCATGAGAAAATATCTATGGTGGTTGAAAGGGAGATATTTGTAAAATTTTGATTAAGTGTTGAGGAAATGAATGGAGATATTTATTTTTTGAAAAATAAAATATTTTGGAAAATTAATGAGAGGATATAGATGTTTTTGGAAAATTCTTGTTGTTAAAAAAGGGAGATATTTATTTTTTGGAAGAAGAAAATATCTGGGATTTTTGCTTGCTAAAATAGAGTAAGGTTTTCTTGTATTTTTCATACATTCTTGGATTCGTAAGTGAAGATTTTGGAAGGATTTTTGGAAAATTGGAATATGCACGGAAGCTCAACTTCAGTTCTCATTTTCTTGAAGCTTCAAAAATAGGTTCTTTTACTGCTTAAATGTTAAAAGCTTGATTTTAAATTTTTAAAGACTTCTTTAGAAATTATTGTAAAAATTTATGTAGAAAACTGTCCCTAGAAAAATTGAGGAATTCTTAGATCTTATGTAGGGAAACAAATTTTAACAGTAGAAAACAGAAGGAGAAAACAAAAATAAAAAATAAAAAAATTCAAACAATAGAATACTTAAATAATCTTTGTTTAAAAAAAAGTTTTTTTTTGTTGTTGTATATATTATAATTTATATTTATAATTTATATATATATTATATATATTATATATATATATATGTTTTATAATTTATAAATATATGTATATATATTATTTTAATATATGTATATATATATTATTTTAATATATAATATATATATTATATATAAATGTATATTTTATTGGCATGTTTAATTGGCAAATATTTGGGTTATATTAGTGAGTCAGAAATTAAATTGAAAATGTAATTATATATTTAAATAATATTTATATGTTTAAACATATATTTATATTTAAATACAATTATTTTAAGATTATTTTATTAGATGCAAATATTGATTTTATAATAAAATGATTTAATTTAAAATATTGATTTTGATTATTTAGTGTAATTAAGGAAAATGGATAATGTGCATATGGTTAAATAAATGAATATTTAAATATGAGAAATGGATGTTAAATTTATATAGAAACACATTTTTATTTAAATGAATATTAATTAATAGAGATGCATGTCTATGTCCAAGTAGATATTTTATAATGAAATGATTTCAATGGGGAAATGAGATTTTTTTATATTTAAATATTATTGGGAAACCGAGATAAACCTTTAGATTTAAATTTATTATTGCTTGTCAAATGCATAAGTAGTTACTTAATATGAGAATGTTTTTAAGGGAAGTGGTTATTTACTTCAAATGGAATGAAATTTTTAAGAAAGCGATTTTTATTTATTTATATTTCTTATTGGTTGCAAACAAATTTATAATAAGATTAGTTAATTTCATGTAATGTGTAACTGAGGAATTATAGAGTTAAACAATTAGTTATGATTTGTTCTTATCCTATGAATGAAATTGTCTCGAATTAGAAATAATTGAGCAAGGTCTTATTTTGATTGTTCGCATGTAATATGTAATTGCCTTATTTGGATTTAGAATATCCTAATATTAGATTTTATCTTTTGCTTGAAACTGTTTTAAAGTTATGTTTCTCTCATTCTCGTTGTTGGGGAAAATTGAGTTATTGCTTATGTAAGACTTCCAGATGTGTCTCCTTTGTGGTGGGGCTGCAACTTATGTTGGTTTAGCTTTGAAATAACTTGGGTAGTGTACATGGTATTTCATCAAGTATGGTCACCTGGTTCTACGAACAGGTTGTGTTGTACATTGTTACTAAGTTGGTATCTGTAATTGGTTTGTGCACCTGGTTTACCCTATGTTAGTAGAATTGAACCCTTAGGTTGTTGATAGGGGAGTGGCTTTTCATGAGGGCCAACACACTAAGTGGTGTTAAGATAACTCATGTAGAGTTAGTTTAATCAGTGAAAATTAAATAAATATGTTAGGGAAAAAGGGTAGTTTAAACACTTAACTTTTGTTAATGCCTCACTCATGGACTCAAGGGCTAGTAAAGACTTGGGATGAGACGAGAAGGCCTGGAATGGCATGATCGATATCTTATTTTTTCTGGAAAGATAGTCGATTCCACATTGGATTGCATGTGGGGCTATGTTTCATAAGAGGTCACCAGGGTAACCCAAGATGGGGGTCGGAGCCTAAGAAGATATGCCAGGGTAACCCATGCAACTTTGTGATGACACTCCTTTTATAACAACCGTGAGTCAATTTGTTGTTTTGTGCAGTTGATCATTCTTTTCTGGAAGCATTGTAACCATTTTGCAAGTTTTATACTTGTGTAGTTTATTATTGTTTGCCTATGTCTAAAGGTTGTAGGTTTTACCTAGGAAGCTCTTTTACTATCTCCTAGCACGGGGGTTGGTCCTTCGGGTACTACATGGTTGGGTGGAACGTGCACCTTACACCGTTGGGTCCCTAGTTTTTGTTCATGACGATGAGTGCTTCATGATTGGAAAACTCGTGTGTACTAGTGAATTTGTATTTCTATCATGTTCTCTCTTGTATCTGTTGGATACCTTGTAATTTATAATTGTTTCACTCCTCAATTGTATTCGAGGAGAACCTTTGTAATTTGTAATCGTAACACTTTTGTATAAACTATCTCATTTGGAGATGAGAGTTGTAATTGAATATTGAATGGATGCAATGTATGAATGGATTGTTATTGTACTTTATATTTTACGTGATGTATTTTAATGTTAATGGATGTATGATCTTTAATTCTTGAGTTTTAGATATAAGTTATGTTTAGTAACTTTTGTTAGTAATGGGTTTTGTAAGTAAGCATCATCACATACCTTAGAGAATGTATGTGTAAGTGTAGTTCACTTTACTTGTTTAATTACACTTAAAAAAAAAAAAATCACTTATGTTATGTGTGTGACATTCTCTAGGGTTTTGTGGCGGGCGTTACATATCTCTAACAAATATTCTTTTACCGATGCAAAAGATAGATGCCAAGTGGAACGAAGCAATGGGTTGATGTGGAATTTCGCCTTCGTATTTGGTTTCTAAGGTGAGGAAGTGTAAAAGGGGAATTTGCGTAAGGGGTGAAAATTCAAGCCTATATACATAGTATTCAACCATTGCCTCCTTTAAGCTGCAACCAACTACACATTTTATTGTAGGTGATCATTCTTTTGGTTGTAGGTTGGCATACATCCTTTTCTGCATAGGGGTTAGTTTCCCTCAAAAGCATCTCTATATCATTAATGACCACAATTAACACAAATCACTATCAAATTTTATAGATATTAAACAATGCACACAATCATTTAGCAATATAATATATACCACCCTTAGTACTTTAATACTTAGGATAAATAGAAAAGTTTGGACAATGTCTTAAAAATATCAGAAATGTCATGAGAAATATGAAAGTTAAAATAGGTAAATGAGGGAAATTTATGGATTCATCAATTATTATTGGTGTATCTTTGGATGCCTTGGTCATTTTTATATTTTACATTACTTATGCAATGGCAATTTTAGGACATCGGCCTTGTGATTATAGATTGGGTTAGATATGTTGATAGCATAAGGTTTACATGTTATAATGAGTATACCTTGGTTTCGAGGCATGGTTAGTTGGATGTGTTAGCAAATTTTTGTGGTTGTTATTTCAATTGTGTGACTATTTCTTGATAGCTACTTAGGAATATTGTTACCATTCGATTTAGTTTTTATATTTGGATATCAATTTTAGGCAAGATTCATGCTTCTATGTGAAAATTAGTGTGATATTTCTTTGGGTGGGATCATATATTTTATGCATTTCCACAATGGAGGATGAGAGAGTTCTTATTTGTGATGGTGATCATCACTTATTATTGCATGTATCTTAATGGAGCACATGGAGCACTTGAATTTCATGATGGTGCATGTGTCATGCCCTAAATCTACACAGTGCAAAAACACAACTAACATTTTTTTTATAAATAATAACATCAAATATCCCTATTAACATTGATTTTAATAACACTTGTATTAGGGTATGTTGCATTAATGTTTGAGTTTACTTTTGATCCCTTATTCAATTTATACAAGTGGGATAATGTTGGGAAAAGGTGTATTTCTCACATTTCATAATATTATAATATAAAAATTAATAGTATTTAGGGTGCACCTAGAGGATCCAATGATTCATGCATCAAATGGATTAGACATTCTTGGGGCCACTTTATATGTTGTATGTAATGTTAGGATAAATATAAATTAATAAGGGCTTATACATTGAGAAAACTTAGTATCAAAAATTAAATAAGGGGGAACATGTTTTTGTAAGATTATCGTATTATTGACATAGTTTATGTAATACCACTTGGTTTTGTGTAAGCTTGTTTCTATAAAATCAAGAACATAAGTAGTTTTCAAGGTTAGCTATCATAAACTTTGGCTTGTAGGCTGTTTGATTACAAATCTCTTTAAGATTTAATATTTAAGGAGAGGAAACATTAATTTATATGTGTGGTTACATGGTTATCATTTGCTTGTTCAATGGATTGCAAGTAGGGAGCTTGATGTTTTGGAGGTATTTATGGAGACTCTGCAAGTGTATTGTACTATTTATTCATGAGATAATACATTAAGTGTGGATGCATTTGGAAGTCAGGTTTTTCCCTAATGAGGGTTATCCTAGGGTACATCTTATGTCATATTGATGGCATGTTTGTCTACTCTTTTGTATTTATGGAATATGAATACTTGGTTGTGTATTTTCTCTCACGGGGTTGTGTAGAAATAGTTCCATATGACTATAAATTTTATTTCATATCTTGGTTGGAAATTCCCTGCATTCCCCTCTCCAAATCCCACCACTTTACTTGATCTATTTATTCCAAGAGAATCCACAATGTACCTCTAAAATCCATATTTATAAAAATATATAATAATGTCTAGGTAGCTGAGTTCAATCAATGCAGTGAAATTACTTAAATCACACATTTTCATAATAAATGAATATTATTAAATGTCAATACCATATTTTAATATTTTCCCTTTTTTTATTCCATCTAAAAATATTACACTTTCTTTCCATTTTCACCCTAGGTAAAAAATTATATAACATTTCTCTCCTTGTAAATTAGTCATTGCCCTTATGAGCACAAAGCTTATCCATGTCATAGTTCAAAATCAATAGTGCTTAGTCAAATATCATATAATGGGCCATTTTGGATTAATTAAGTTGAGATATGAAAGAATTATTGTAATACATGTGATTAGATAGGATTGCTATGATTATAAAGTTTAGTGGTGTGAATTGAAGGTTACAACCTTGATTAGAGTTAGGCATAGGTGACCAAATGTAGAATTCATCATGGTAATGTGTGTGAAGTAGTTTTAAAAGCTAGATTGGAGAATATTTTTTGGTGCTATATTGAGCATGAAAGAAGAAGATTAGTAATCCAATGACATCCGAATCAAATAAATGGTGGAAAAGGAAAGAAGAAATCCAATATTCAAGATAAGTTGTGAACCATAAAATAATATTAAATAAATAGTTTTCTTGATAAATTTAGGATGGGATTTTTTTAGGAGGATTTGGTGAATATTTGGCCATCAACATCTTACACTTTGATACTTTTTTGTGCTTCTTGGGTGCCTTACCAAAGTTACTACAAGTGTAAGAGTTGATAATGAGCTTTGATACCATGTTAGAGCCACTCAAGGACTCAAGCTCCCTAGATCACCAACACTCCATTAAGTGCAACTTAGGGAGAAGTAAATGGGTGCAAGAATAAAAATATGACACAAAGATGCAAGGATGGATCCTAACTACTAGTCCATGTTTGGTAACCATTTAAAAAGATCTATCACAATTGGATAAAGGGAGAAAAACTCTATAGGAGAAATCCCCTCTTAAAAAGAGAGAAATAAAAAAAACAAACATATACAAGTGATGAAATAAGTGATGAATGGAGGACACAACATGAACTACCAAGAACTACATCCATCACACATATACAATAGTTATCCCCACATAGGAGAGAAAAGGTGAGACTACAGATCCCCACTATAGCGAAGTAGTTCATTTACCAATGGTGAATTCTTGAAGGCAAAAAATAATCCAATGCCTAAGAACAACATTCCTCCCCTTAGGAAGAAACAAGTCTAATGGTGGATGTAGAAGAAACTCCAAATCTAAGAAGAGAGATGAGGTAAGAAGTTTCATGATGGATGTGTTTGAACATTGATCAAGTGTCTCCATGTTAAAGTATGCCACAACAAAATTAGGTGCTACCCCATTCAATGAAGATGAAAAATCAAGAATTTCGTAGAGATGAATGAATAATAGGATCCAAATACATAAATATATCCCCTAAAGACAAATATTCCTCCTCTAAATGTTGCTCAAAAGACTCCAAGTCAATGTTAAATGGCGAAAAATATTGATAAGATGAATCATGTACCATTCAAGTATAATAACCTTGGATGTATAGATTTTGTCGTAGGGGAGACAACTAGACCAATGTGAATCTTGTACTCCTATAGAAGGTGTCAACATGAATGATGATTGAGTTTGATATGACTCACAAATATCTATAGAAACTATCATTGTAGAAGAAACTGTAGGAAAGGAAAAAACAAGAGGGTCTAAGTATGCCCTCATTACATCTAAGAATAATAAAGTTCATTAAATAGAAGATGGATACAATCAATAGTGTCTCCCAAATCTAAAATATGTGACTCTACAAACAAACACGTAATGTATGTGAAGCACTCATCCCAAGTAGCCATATTTGGATGATGATGCATATCTCGTTACACTGAATTGGAAGTAGCCTTTAATGTAGAAACATAAGGGTCATCAAAAGAAACAATAAATGGAGGAAATGCGATCTCAATGTGTGTCATCAAGCTACATTTTTCATCCCCAAATGATGGTGTGTCCTCATAAGATGTTGAAGTAAGAACACTTGACATATCAACTAATGTTGGAGTACATGAAATATCTAAAGGACAAGTATCAAGAGAAGTCTATGTGTCATCTAAACATTCAAGCTCTTCCCATTTATCAAGATTTATAGTTGTTTATAAATCATATGGTAGAAAAACATCAATTGATTCTAGACAATTTGTAGCTAGATCCTCTAGGAATGTAAATTTATTCAAGTCACCATACATCTCCCAAATCATGTTCCAAATAGTATGATGGGGATCAATCCACATGAATGTATTCAATGTGTCAAATTTTATACTTAATTTAATAAATCCTACTACATAATCAATATTTTCATACCAAAATATGATTTTCTCAAATGATTTAAGTTCAAGAACAAGTTCATAGAGATAGGGAAAAATATTTAGCCATTTAAAATGTTTCAGCATACCATCTCACCAAGACTTATAGTTCCCTATTTTTAATTCAACTATAATTGGATGCTTTGTGATACCTATAATTTCTCCTTAACTTTAGTCACACACAAGACTAATCAAAAGACTAAATCCAACAAAAGCATAAGAATAACTCCTCAAATTCTTTGACTCATGAGACCCCAATAATATCTGATCTTGGTACTTTATACTTAATGTGATTACCAATGCAACTTTACAAAAATAACAAACTAGAGTTGATCTTGGTGCATGCAAATACAAAATTTAGCCATAGAAATAAAGTGTAACCCTCTAATAACATAAGATCAATTTAATTGCACACCACTATAAATTATAGGAAAAATTATGCACTTTTTAAAAAAATTGCACCAAAAAATGTTATCATGGGTGCTCAAACGGAGCCTCGAAAGTTCTCAAAATGAGAACTACTCAAGAAAAGTTTTGAGAATCTATAACTTTTAGAAAAACTAGGCACTAAAATAAAAATCCAATTGTACCACTAGGAAACCTATAAAATTTTATCCCAAATTAAAAAAAATTACTCCAAAAAGGAGCTTAGATGATTGAGAAACATGTCTCTGAAGTTGGATTGCCAAAACAAAAATGCAAATGGAGAGGGGTTTAGATCGCTAACATCACCTTGATGTAATGTTGACATGTCAAAAAAATATGATACCATGTTGATCTTTTCATGGACTACCTAGGACTCGAACCTAGGACCTTCCATTTGTTTTTGGAGTTTTCTACTACCAAGCTACTAGCCCTTGTAGGACTAGCTCATCTTTCATCTAGGTCTATCTTATTTCCAACACCGCATTAGGCCACTCTATAAAATTCTTGGGGCTCCTAGCCTAGCCTGGATTTGATACTATGTAAAAGTTGATAGTGAACTCTAATACCCCAGGATCTACAAAACCAAAGATAGCCTTCCATAAGAGAGTAGAGAAAGAGGATAAATTGATTTACTATGAGGTAATAATCATACAATGATCAATAATGTATCAATGATACAACTTACATAATGTACATGAGAAGGTTTCTTGTATAGGAAAGGTTGATAAATAAGACAAGACAAAATTGTGACAAGTGTCTTAGTCCTATGTCATGAGACAACTAGAGATAAGGTAAGATAAGATTGTGTGTACTAGAAACTCCTAGAAAGACTCTTAAAGCCTTGTGTAAACTTAACATGTGAACATGTGTGAATAGACCTATTAGGTGGACTAGTTAGGTAATATACCCTATTCACACCAACAACCTATAGCAAATAAATATTGCTTAGTTAAATAAATTGGATTTGACTCCCAATATATTTAGTTTTTATGGTATAGAACAATTCACATTATAGTAAATCTATAAATTTTAACATCATCAACTACTTTGTTCCATAATGTTCTAGTTCTTTTAATAGTAATTTAATTAGGTTCAATTTTAAGTTCACAACTAGGTTCAATAGTAATTATTTTTCTAATCAATCACATTTTTAAAAATTATATGTGTTTTAAGTAAGTTGACATAAAGCCGTTATAAATTAAATACAATTGAGGAGGTAAAACAAATTATACACTAAATATCTTTTTTCTAACATTGCAAAAGAACTACAATAATTCAAAGAGCTAATCCAACATAGTTTCCAAGTTTAAAATAACCTCTTTAGATTTAACTCCAAGAAACACTTGATCACCAATGTCAAATTTATGAATAGACGAGTGTGTGTGTGTGCGCACACACGCGTGCGTGCGTACGAGGGCCACACCCATAACTCAATATGGGTGATTACAGTTTCAAATGACTCCATAGAAGAGGCCACACCCATAACTTGTATAGAAGATTACAGTTTCGAGTGTGTGTCAAGTGACCACACCCATAACTCAATATAGAAAATTACAAAGAGACCAACCCATAACTTATATAGAGGATTACAATTTCGAGTGGCTCCATGGAGGAGCCACAAACGCATACACAAAATTCCCCCAAAAAAAACTTCATATCGATAGGAATTCTATCCATCCTGCTCTCGTTTGTGTCTAGCTTTGACACCAGGTACTCCAGGGCAAAGAACTAGTCAACTTTTGAGACCAAGGTAATGCTCGTAACATCTTTAAGAAAGCCAATTCCCCACATGCCTGGTGGTTCCTAATTTCAATGTCGTTGACAACCTCCCAAATTATGAACAAAATCTATGGTCCATTAATCTTTAAGTATATTTTTGGCCATGCCCCATCATTAGGATGTAAACCGAGGCCCATCACATCAATCTCCAAGTATTTCTGCATACCCCTACCATCTTGGCCAGACCAGAGCCTCCATTTTTTTCACATTGGCCTTTTCCTCCCTAGAATCTAGTAACACGACCATGAAAATCGATGCAATGTTAGTGTTCATGCAGTGTTTGTTGGATGAATTCATCTATTTCTCTCATAGGACATATTAATGGCATGCAGGACCACTGAAGCCTTGGTCTTGAAGACATTCTGTAGCCTTAGTTCTAAGATACCTCCTAGGAACGCCATTTGCCTCTGTTCCACCTTTAAACATATTGTCGTGTCCATAATGAGGCCATGGGTATTGGTGCAGATATTTCGTTTCTATCCTATATGTAGCGGTGCAACAATCATTACCATGCATGCAAGAAGTACTACCTCGCAACAATTTGTGCTGTCATTTGTTTCTGCATTGAAGTATTTATCTTTTCATCTTACTTGTTATTACGGTATTTCAATCCTTTTCCTTTGCAGGTTTCGGGGGAACTCGTGCCTTAGTAGGTCTCAGATTGGCGATATTGAAATTCTTCAATCTCCATTTTGGAGTGTCCCTGCAATGAACGTTATTTATGGTAATTAGAGAGTCACCACCTTTCAAAATCTTAGTTTGTGAATCTCCCTAAGCTATAACTTAGCATCATTGTTTATAGTTTTTAGGAGTTTTCTTGTAACTATCACCAAGAACAAGTCATCTTGATCTTTTATAACACATTCATAATTCGATCGATCTATGTTCTCATATGACGTCCCATTGAAATTGATTGACTCACTCTTGTCTAGAAGGAACCCATTGAGCATCAACTCTGGGATTGATATCCGGATCAACCCATAGAACCCCATGAACAGGGGTCCGACTCTTATATTTATTTTGTGTAGTTTTTATTACATTTTTCTCTATTAAAAATATATTATATTTCTTAATTTTTTTTGTTTCATATGATATCCTATGTATTGGATCTAACCATGATATAGAAGTATTATAGTTACAACCTTAAATAACTTTGAAAGGTGACTTCTTAATAGTGGAATAATACCCTTAATTATAAGAAAAATAGGTGCATATAGATAAAGTCCTCTCATATTTTAAAATTTTCAATATTATATATTCTAAAGATATCTTCTATTGTCCCATTACTTCTTTCAATTTGACCATCAAATTTAGGCTAATGAGTAGTCCTAAAACTCAAAATAGTACCTAATTCACAAAATAAAACCTTTTAAAAAGGAAATAATCTTATATATTGATCATATACCAAGTAAAAAAAAGTCATGTAATTGAAATAATTCTTTAACAAATATACAAGCTATATTATAAGAAAATAACTTAATTTTTGTTGGTAAAAATGATCCATTTTAGTTAATCTATCAACTACGACTAAGCTAAAATCGTGAGATTTTTTACTTCAAAGTACAAACTAGTAATTAAATCCATGCATATTGATTCTCAATTTCACTTAGGAATGAATAAAGATTGTACATAACTAATCAAATTTCATACATCATCTGCCATAAATTTTAGACAACTCTAACATTATTATAAAAATTATGAATGTTTTGTTTCCTATTAAGCCAATATATTATTCTAATTAACAAATAAATCTTTTAAAAACTAAAATAACTAAAGATAGTTATATCATGAGGATCTTTTGATATTTATATAATTTCAAGTAGATTAAGAATGTAAAGTCATCCCTTATAACATAATAATAATCAAAAGGATTATTTAAATGTACATTAGAAAAATCATCAAGTAAACATTTGTAAAGAGTATGGAAATAAGTATAAGTACTTAGGTAGTTTCCCTTCAATAGCTTGCTCAAAACTAATTTGCTTAGGAAATAGTATATGCACAAGTTTATTTTTTCCCTAAAGTAGAAACTAATTAATTTACTGGGTACATATTAATATCAAAATGATATTTTGTTAAAAACTCCACCCATCATCAACAAAATAACTCCACCCATCATCTTTGTCTCATGATTAATATAGGCTAAATAAAAATGTATTGTAACTCCAATGATTAGTTGTAAGAATAAATTTATTTCTTCATTGGATAATGTTTTCATATTTTAATGTATAAACAATTTTATATAATTCTAAATCATGAACAAGGTAACTATTTTTAATAGATGATAATTTATGTCACTCATAATATACAATTGTATTTCTTATAATAAAACTATACCTATTTTAAATCCATAGCCATTAATGACAACTACAAAAGGTTTACTAAAATAGGGAATACATAAAATACATGTTAAAATAAAAAATATATTTTAGTCTATTGAATTTCTTATCATAATTAAGTGTTCATTCATAATATAAATCTTTCTTTACTAAGTTGGTTAAACGTGTATCAATCTTAAAATAATTATTTACGAATCAATGATATAAAATTGATATTTTTTTACCTAATAATTAGAAATCCTAACAGTCCTTAGCAAATATTGTCTAGGGCATCCGTATGTTGGTAGAAATATACCAAAGAAAGGAGTTTTGAAATTTCAAGTAAGAATCATACATATTTCTTTGTATTTAATTTTAATGGAAAGTAAATATCTATGGATGCAAGCACATCAGTCACTATTCCTATTCATGAATTCATATAAGATAACGAAATTCTTTTTGATGATAATGCCAATTTAAATAGTTAGAAATTAACATATCATAGTTATACCAAAAAAAAGGTATTAAAGATCACATGCTAAGAATAGTTAGATAATTTGAGGTTCATCTTGAAGTCAAAGGCTTGGGTATCTAACTCGTATTTCTACCATTTATTATCCCTAAATATGTCCAAAAATGGAGAGATAAAGGTTATTTTCACATGTATATTTTTCATATGTTGACATTGTTGTCCATCCCAAATTTAATTATGATATTAATGCAAAATATTTGGCTACCCTTGTTGACACTCGTCAAATATGAGAGAAAGTAGTAGTTTCCCAACTTATGGGAAGATTAGATAAAAAAGGAGATGGAAAGTGTTTTGTCTGACCAAATTATACCCTTTCGGTAGAAGACCAACATATATGTTCAACCTTTTGTTTCCAATTCCAAGTTAAAGGCATTAATCCCCATCCTAGATTTATTTACTACACCATAGGTGGATGTTGTATTTATAGATTACTCAACATTAATATTTCCACCAATAAACTTTCCCATAGGTGTATCCTATCTTGAAGGTAATTCTTCTCTCTTAGATTATGATCGCCATATCAATCACACATGATTCAATATAGACAAGTTTCAATTATTGAGCACTTGGTTACAAAGGAAAAACCCTAATTCAGAGATCTAAATATTCCTACATATATAGAGTTATCTAACACTCTCAAGCTACATATAATCTAAGACTTTTGGTAATAGATATGTTAACAAAATTAGAACAAAAACTTGTGGATCAAGCCCCAAAACTTGAACTTGGTAGGAGATCCTAGAGAAACCTTCTAGAAGATATTCATTGATGTAACCATAATTTATTCCTCATTCTAACAAGAAACCCTTTATTGATTTCTTCCTTGGTGAAGCATCTAGTTCATTGACAACTCCCCAAAATATCTTAAGAAGGTATACCTCTATTAATCCTTATCCTTCAAAATCCTCTATGGATACTCTATCAAACCTTAGTATCAACCCTCAAATTATGGATATGCTAGAATGACAAGTCAATCTCAAACATGTTTTGACTCCTAAGAATGAAGATAAGGAAGATAACAAAGGAAAAGGCGTAAGAATCAATAAAATTCCTAAGAAATCTATTATGATAAGAGGATCTCTACCCAAGACAAATGTAGAGAAGAGAAGAAAATTCCAATTAGAATTAGGAGGAAATAAAAAAGAAGAATTTTTTAGCTATAAACTTGGTCAATGGCCTACTCCAAAATCCTTTACAATGATTAATCAGGATTCTAATCTTTGGGGGAGATATGAATCATTTTTGCATACAACGATAGGAAAAAAAGGAAAAAAAATCAAAAGGACAATGCAATTAGATAGCACAATGAAAGATTTTGTACAAGAGAACCTAGATGACCTTGTTGTTGACATGTCTAACTATTTGAACTGATAAGGCAATAAATATATAAAAAAATCAACAAAATTGATACTAATATTTTATTAAACTGATAATGAAATTTGTAGCCTTTCTCATCATATAACTATTAATAATCCTTTAAGTAGGCTACAAAACAATCAAACAAAAACTAAATTTGTCTTAAAGATCACATTGTAGATAGGAAAAAAGAAAATGATGGAAAAATGCAAAAACAATTGAGTGATAATAGAGCTATGTTAGATCACGTGTCTAAGAAAATAGCCAAAGTGAGATCTAATGTTAAAAATATTCAAGGCACTCAAGAAGAGAGAAATTTTAAAAGAAGAAAATAATAAAAAACTCTCTATTCCAAAACACCAAAAATAATCCAGTGAAGAAAAGGCTTATTTAAACCTGAAAAGAAAGAAAGAAAGAAGATATATATTTTTCCCAACTATCATATAATTAGAAGAAATCCAAAAATTTAAGGTCTTAGTCATTCAAAGGAACACACCATCACAATAGTAGAAACGAAAGATTTATTAGATGAAATAGGTATCATAAAAGAAATTCTTTAACCAATCTTTACAATAAAAATACCATAGAAGAAGAATTTGATTCAATAGATGAGCTTGAATTAGAAGAATATATATATATATATATATATATATATATATATATATATATATATATATATATATATATATATATATATATATATATATGAAGATGTGAAATATTAGAAGAAGAAGCTAAAGAATGTGAAGAGTTTTCTAAAATAATATAGATGGATTTGATGAGATAATGCAAGAGCCTTTAACATAAAATACCCATCCTAAGAAAATGAGGCCCAATTCCACAAGTGATTATTTTTTGAATATAGACAAGATTATAGATCCATATGATGTTATATATACTTTGTATGACTCTTTTAGAAATTTCTTTGATACTAAGCCTTGTAGGAGCTAAAAATTAGCTCTATCCTAGGACTAATTGCAAAAACAATGAAAACCTTCTACAAGAGAGTATGCGAGAAATGAGTTTGCTTGATATTAAGATCTATCAAATATGATGATGAGGTATATTACAAGAGTGTACAATGACCTTGCTTATATAGACAAGGTGTGATGTTATAATACCAACATTAAATGACTGTGTCATTATTCAATGACACAAGTAAACATTAAATGACCCAGGACACTAGTATTTAATAAAAGATAAAATCTCATCTAAAAAACTTAAATAATCCTAGGACCTAAGTTGACTTAATATGTAAATATGACCCCACTAAGTAACAAGTTAGGAAAAGTACCTATTTACACAAACCCCCCCCCCCTTAAGTACAACTTAGGGAGAAGAAATTATTATGCAAATGATGTAAGGATGCAACAATGAGTCCCAGCTATGAGGCCATTTTAGGTACCCATGTACAAGTGTAAATGCATTCCCTCATAAAAAAAGAAAAGGAGAAAAGCCACATGGGAAAAAACCCATCTCCAAAAGAGAGAAAAGATACAATCAAGTGATGAAATATAGAGGACTACACAATACCCACCAAGTACAACATCCATCACATATATACATTATAGATGCCCCCATAAGATGGAAATAAAGAGACCACATAGCCCCCTCATAATGAAGTATCTCCATAACCATTGAAGAAAGTTTGAAGAAAAAAGAGAATCTAATGCCAACATACAACATGTCTCCCCTTGGGAAGAAAGAAAGACAATGGCCTATACTAAAGAAACCTCATCTCCATGATGAAGCAAGAGGGGAGAAGCCTCATGAAGGATATCTTTGAAGATACATTGAGTGTCTCTAAAGATATCTCAACAAAATCAGGTGTGACCCCAATCAAGGATGAAGACAAAAAATGTGGAAACTCAAGAGAAACCTCCAAAGAAGATGTATGACAAAAAAGGAGAGTGATCCACTCAAACATGTCATCCAAATATTCTTCCACCTCCTCTGGATGCACAAACCATTCTTTAGAAACAAGGATTTTTGGAGTTCTATTTTTCTTTCTAGCCATAAAAATATCTTCTAAGTTTGAGTTAGAAGTGATTCTCATGTACAAAGATTGCAAAATTGATGTTCTTATATCGCTATTAGGAACATTTTCCTCACAATTTGTATCAATCTCAATCATAACAACATCTTCTTGTGGCTTTTTAGCCTTTCTTTTCACAATCACTTTCCTTCTCAGGTGATATGATTTCGTTCTTGATTGTGTACTAGGCATTTTTTGATTCTTCACAAGTGCAAAAGTAGAGGCCATACTTATTATTTGGCTTAGGGTTTCTAAATCCTATTCAACTATGGATTGCTTAGTAGAAGTTGCAGGTTGAGTTTCCAACAGTTCTTTCTCTTCAGGTTCCTCTATGTTGCGGGTAGGTGTTGTAGTAGGGGAGCCAAAGGGTATGTCTCCCTCTATTGAAACCATATGAGGTTCTTCCATTTCCTGATCTTCACCCTTTTCTTCTACATTCTATCTTGGAATAATGTTGATAACATTGTTGTTGTCTAGAAAATCTTCCCAAGATACATTGGGAAATTTAATCCTAAGAATTCTCTTAACAAGTAAAGTGACCAAATGAAAATGAGAAAGATCAAACTGACTCCTTTTCCTTTTATACTCTAATGACATCTTGTGTATGCCAAATTATATAAAAAAATTGGTACATTTACCAACCTTTGATGGTGTAGATGAATAAGGAGCTTAAAATGTACAGTATATAACAATGACTGTCTTCCATCACACGCCAAATATCTAAAAAATATATGTAGTGACAGAGGCCCAAAGCCAAGGTAAAGAAAGACATTTTGTACATTGTGATGAAAAATCTAAATTCTCTCTAGGTAATGTGAATTCATTTCTAGCGACAACTGTATCCGCCTTGATTGAGAATTCTTCTCCTACTCTCAATGAACCTGATACCTCTATTATGGCTGCTTCTGAGGCATCAACCCTTAGTCCCCTCACAATTTATTCATCATTTTGCAAAGTACTAGAAAATTGTTGGGTCATGAGCTCATTATGCTCTATAAGTCTAAGAAAATATTCTAGCTAACTTGCTAGAAGATGGGTAAACATTGCCTATCTTCTAGTAGCAAATTATGAGTTGTGGGATCTCTTCTCACAATATTACCTCCCATTATAATTCAATCAATTATAATTCTTCTATCGTATTCTATTTTAAATTCTTTTTGAATGTCCTGTGCTCAAATTTGTTACTCCATTGTTGAATAACCTTCACTCAATTTTGAGTACTTCTACTCCGTGACTATTATTTTCTCGATGATAGACATGAATTTGAAAATGATGAAAATAATAAAGACCTTTTGTCTATCCCTCCCCCAACCAAGGATGTTATTTATCCTCAAATAGCAAGTACGAAAAGGGAATGGATAATAAATATGAAGCATTTGAATTATGAAACATGAAGTTTAAATGCATGCATGAATTATAAACATGTACAAAATTAGCAAGCTTAAATGTCAATTATTATAGTTAATGCAATAAATACTTGTTATAGGATGTGAAGTGAAGTTTGGCACATGTGAAGTTTACTAAATATAACCAAGAAACATGGGGAATATTTGAAATAATATGAGTTGATTGAAGAGTATTATGGGTGGTCATGGAGAAAAAAGTAACTCAACACGGGCATAACATATGGCAAGGAAGTGGGAGTGGTGAATAAAAGGCTATAAAAAGTAAGTGATGGATAAGTGTAATTTATAGCATGGTATGAGTGATATGAAAAGTGGATGTTGATTTCTACGTGTTATGGTATGAATAAGTTGCATGAAATGAAAATAAATGATGGTTGCTACAGGCGCAAATAAAAGGATAGTACAAGTGCTATGGGAAACTAAAGAAATAGGCCCCTTTTGAATGATGTGCCTCGGGCGGTGATGCTGCAGGTCTCATGAGCTTTGTTGTAAGTGGAAAAAAAATGAAGGTGGTTGTGTGTCATCTATGAATGTGTGTGCATGCGATAAGTGTTATAGAATTATATCTAGGAAATAACATTAGGCAAGTTGGGTGGCTCATTTGCTGAGACTTCCAATGTAGTGCTTGTGGTTGTTGATGAATCATGTAATTCTTGTTCAAATTGATGTTGTAATGTTTATAAGAAATCATCCTTCTGTAGTGTCCTCTTGTAAAGCTTCAATCGATGGCCATTGACTAAGATTGAAAACCTTATTGCATCAATAGTTGTTAGCTAAATTTCTCTATTGGGAAAAACATTTTGAATTTCATATAGATCAAGCCATCTTGTTTGGATTTTTCTGTTATAATATTTATACCTGGAGTCATAAAGTAAGGCCTAATCACTTATGTTGAATTGTTTAGTCTTGATGAATTGCTCATGCCATTGCATTCTCTATTTTTGTATGATCTCAATATGATGTATTGCTTCCATGCATATCTCATCTAAAGCATTGAGGTTATATAACCTTTCTTGCTATGTTGCACATACATCCATGACCAATTGTACTATTGTTCTAATAGTTTTGAATTCAAATTAAATTAGAAGGACTGTCTTCTTTCCATATACCAATTCATATAGTGTGAAGCTTGTTGTTGTTTTCCAAGTTTTCCTGTAGGCCCAAACTACTTCAGGTAACCTGACTGCCCAATCCTTCTTGTGGAGTTGTACTATTTTTGTAAGAATGTTCTCTATTTCTCTGTTAGTAACCTCCACTTGACCATTATCTTGGGAGTGGTAAGGTATAGATTTCCTATGTCTGATCTCATATTCTTGCACTAATTTATTAATCAAATCTGAAGTAAATTGAGGCCCTTTATTTATCACTATTTCCATAGGAACACCATACCTTGTAAAGATATCTTCATAGATAAACTTAGCAACATTTACATCCCTTTCAAATTGCAAGGCCTTTACTTCCACCCATTTTGTAAGTAATATAGACATACTAAGACACATTTTTGATATTGGATGTTGGAGATATAGGAACAATAAAATCCAACCCCCGTTTGTCAAATGGTGCAATGACTAGTTGTGGCTGAAGTGACATTTCATTTGTTTTAGTAGGTCATCCCATCCTCTAACATCTATCACACCTCCTCGTGTACTTGACTGCATCCTTGTAAAGTGTTGGCCAATAATAGCTAGTGTTCAAGATTTTGAGAGTTGTCCTCTTATCTACAAAATTTCCTCCACAAAGTTCATAACGACATGCTTGAGAATGTCAGACTTTATTTTCCCTAATGCACTTCCTCATTATATTATTAGGCCTTGTGTAAAATAGATATCTAGCTACCCATGAATAAGGAATTTTTTTCTCAACTAGATGTCTCTTCTCCCTTAGGGAGAAATATGGTGGTGTTTTCCTTGCAACTAGATAATTAGCTATGTCTGCATACCAAGGTGTATGCAAAGAGAGGGAAAATAAGCACTCATCCAAAAATGAGTCATCCATAATATCTTCTTCTAATTTTGTTGGCAGTCTTGAGAGAAATTCTATTGTACTACATTAGCCTTTCCTAGTTTGTCTACAATGGTAATATCAAACTCCCAAAGTAGCAATAACCATCTCACATGTCTGCCTCCAACCTTTGGTTTATTCATCAAGTACTTGATTGTTGTATGGTCTGTGTGAATTAATACAAAATATCCTATGATGTAATGCCTGAATTTATTGATTGCATAGACCATTGCCAACATCTCATTTTCAGTGACTGTGTAATTGAGCTATGCTCCTTGAAGGTTCTTGCTGACATAATAGATGACATATTTTAGATTTCCTTCTTTCTGTTCTAACACAACTCCAATTGAAAAATTAGATGCATCAGTGTGAATATGAAAAGGTAATGTCTAGTTTGGTCCTCTCAAGGCTGGGGTCTTAGTAAGTGCTACTTTAAGGGCTTCAAAGGCATGTTGGAAAGCAAGTGTCCAATCAAAATCCACATCTTTAGATAATAGGATAAACAATGGTGTTGTAATTTTATTGAAGTCTTGTATAAATATACTATAGTACCCAACATGACCAATAAAGCTTTTGACATCCTTTTGTTTTTGAAGTATAGGCATATGGATATTACCACTTGTATCCCCTTGTTGGACACAAAGTGTCCCAAGACCACTCTTTTAGTCATCATCATAAAACATTTTTCATGACTTAAGGACAAATGGTGATCTTGACATCTCTATAGTACTTTCTCCAAGTTAGCAAGTGATTTCTCATAAGTATTCCCATAGGTTGTAAATTCATCCATGTAAAATTCCATGGAATCATGAGAAAAATCAAATAATATACTCAATATTGTCCTTTGGAATGTGGTAGGGGCATTACATGGCTCAAATGACAAGAAAAAATAGGCATATGTACCCCACGGGCACATAAAGGCTATCTTATCTTCCTCTTCTAGGGATATTTTGATCTAGTTATATCCACTAAACCCATCCAATAAGGAAAAATACTATTTCCTTGCTAATGAGTCTAGCACTTGATTAATCAATGGAAGGGGGAAGTGGTCTCTTCTGGTTGTTGTATTTAACTCTCGTAATTGACACATTCTCTCCATTTCCCTCCCTTCTCGGGTACAATTTGTTGGGATATGGTGTTGTACACCATTGCATAAAATGTTATATTATAATGCTGTAATTAAATAATTATTTAGTTGTGATGCACCTAGGAGGTGTGGTTAATCACTAGGTAAATATTTGGGGATCACTTTATGTTGTAGTGTAACATTGAATTATTATTTAATGTGTGAGAGACATGAGATAATAATTTAATATTAGGGAAATATTTAATAAAGTGAAAACTTAGTACCCAACATCAAATAAGGGACTAGTGGTTTTGTATTCACATGGTTTTGTGGTACATGGTTTTATCTTACCACTTGGTTGTATTTGTGTGAGCTTGAGTCTAAAAAAGCAAGCACATATTTAGTGGTTAAGGTTGATTGGGTGAGTGATAGTCATTATTGAGTCTTTTTAAGGAGTGTATATGCGAAGCATGTCATGGGATGTGTGGATTTGTGCTTGGACATATGAGGATGCGATGGAGAGGCTTGATGCCTTAGAAGTATTCATTTTAACACTTGTATTGCTTTATTGTTGAATAATAGATGTAGTATGGATGATTTTGGAGGCTGGGTTTTTCCTTTTTAAAGGTTTTCCTAGGGTATATCATGTGTTATCTTGTGGCTTGTCTATTTGATCTTTTGAATTATGGTTTCTTGCATGCATTTTTATCTCTCATGGGGTTATGTAGGAAATAGGTTAAGATTGTGGGTATGATACATTATTTCCTAACAAGTGGTATCAAAGCTTTCATGGTTGATGGGAGGTGTGAGCTTCCAAGTTTTTGTTATAGCCCTTGTTTGATTAGATTTGGTGCAAAGTTAAATCCATGGCTATGTAGGATAGATCTCAGGCATTACAAGGTATGGAACACATGTTGCAAGTGTTATTATGTAGATTTGGGCTTTTGGGTTGTCAAGATTTGTTGGATTTATTACAAATCTGAGGCATGCGAAATTTGGGTAAAGAGGGTTTCTTGGATTGAGCTTTCATATGAGGGTTTTGTAGGGGAAATTTCATGGATGACCTCTAGATAAAATAAACCTCACCATTCAATCTAGGATGGTCGAGAAATGAAGATTTGTATAAAATTTTCCTATTTTAGAAAAGTTCAAAAAAATGCAAAAACAAGTTAGCCATAGGCTTCTCGACTGTATGGTTGTATCGACATCAAAATTTGTAGAAAGAAATTATTATCTGTCAATGAATTTTTTATTACCTACAAAAATAAATCATTTTGAAAATATTTTAATTTTTTAAAGTTTAAATAAAATAAAATATATATATAAAATATTGGGGGTCTGCAGATGCCCTTGCTAGCCCGCGCGAGCGACATGAAAATTTGTTACGGCTCTATCGATTGTTGGTGGGGAGTGGCTGGAGCCCTCCCACTGAAGCTACTGCCCAAATAATTTAAATCCACCTTTTAAATTTTAAAATCTGCTATTTTCATTTTTAAATGAAAAATTAAAACAAAATTTAATTACCTTTAAATTTCACCACCCTTTGGCAATGACACTGCCTAACTAGGCTGTCGGCATGCCACCATCGGCCAACCACCAAGGGGCCGCCCAAAAACCACCAACAAGTTATATTGGGAAAATTAGAGTAGTTGTTTTCAAATGGGCATAACTTTCACCCACAGTGTTAGTTTTTCAACTTCTTATACTCATTGGAAAGGTGGTTTCGAGCACTACACAATGGTATACATTTGGTTTCATGTTTTTTTTTCTATTTTGGCTAGTTTTAGGAGCTTGAAAGTAAGATATTTTTAGTTTCACAATTTTGAGCATAACTTTTATATACACAATCAAATTTTTGATTTCAAATAGACGTTGGAGAGCATGGATAGTGTACTACATAGTGGATCAAGTAGATTTTCAATTTGTAGTGCAGGATGAGGATTGTACTTGTTTGATCACTTGTAGGTGCCTAAGATTTAGGGTGTGATTACATGAGCATTGAGACAAGTCAAGAGGTGAAACCTAGAGGGAATACATGTTTTTATATGATATTTATGATGATACAATTGATTATCAGTTTGATGCTTCTTGGTATAGGTTTATAGGTGTTTTTTAGAGTTGGACTTTAATGGTGATAGGTACATAGGTTGTATTTGATTTTGTGGAGATGGATTGACATGAGTGGAGACTTAGAGTCTTGTATGGGTGATGGTTGAGTGTAGGTACAACATTGGCTTTGATTATGGTGTCATGGATATGTAGGTACATTTGATGCATTGGCACAACATTATCATGTATGTGGTTGTTTGGTGGTTATTTGATTTGGTGTTAGGAGGTTGTTCTTATCCCCTAGATGCTTGTTTAGTTCCTTGACCATGGTTAATAATTTGTGGTTGATTTGGTGTTTGAGTCTTGATTTCTATAGGATTATCTTCTTTGATATCTCGGTTTGTAAGTTACTAATATGATGATGAGTTTGCACACTCCATTGTTTAATATCTATGAGTTACACAGTTGTATGGATTGATCACACATTCAGTTGTAGTGGGATGATTTGGTGTGGACCGTCTATATCCACAAGATTGTTTTAGTGTTCATGCATATTTGGTTAGTTGACCTTGTCTGTGGTCATTTTTGCATTGGCATGTTGTTTTGGATTGAGAGGATGGATGGTTAGAGTACTTGATTAGTCAATTGATGGGACTTGTAGCATGTGGTTTTATCACGATATCATGATAGCTTGGTTGCATTTTATCGGTTACACATTTTAGTGGAATATTTTCACAATGATGACTTGCCGGTGTAGGATTGGTTCTTGATTGTTTAATGATGGTTGTATCTTCTTGGCTTAGAGCTCTTGGTTCTACTTGGTATGATTGGTATTTTAGTTACGTGTGTGGACTTGAATGATCCTCATGTAGGAGATGGTTGTCATGATGCCATGTGTAACTTGACATCACGGTTCAATGGTAGTTGTTGGAATTGATGTGATTCATCATTGGTGATGGCTATCTTCATGTGATTGGAGATGTTTATTTTTGGTTTAGAGTGTGATTATTATTATCTCATGGTTTACTCTTGATGCTAGCTTAGACTTTTGGCATGATATGGGTTCTCTTGAGACTTGGATGTATGCCTTGTTACATGTGATCTCCTAGGAGGAGATGGTTAGATCATGATGTCATGATAGGTTTTTGATTTTGCAATTGGAGCTTTAACATTGATCTTGTTGGTTCTCTTGGTATTGAGTACATTGGTCATTTTCTTGGGTGCCTCATGATGGTGGTATGTTGCATTTAGAGTTTG
Organism: Sequoia sempervirens; assembly: GCA_007258455.2. Lineage (NCBI taxonomy): Eukaryota > Viridiplantae > Streptophyta > Pinopsida > Cupressales > Cupressaceae > Sequoia > Sequoia sempervirens. The sequence continues at coordinate 304,708,077 of VDFB02075321.1, forward strand.
GCATGTATTAATAGGTTTTAGGTTCTCATGGATACTTGGAGACTTGGGTGAGGCTGGAGTTCTCTTGTGATTAGACATTTGCTTGAGATATTTACTCTTTGGAGGTTTTAGTAGGGAGATTAAGGAGCATTCACTTGGATATGGACATGACTTCATGATGGACCTATAGAGGAGATTATTCTTGGAGCAAGTCGTGATGACTTAGTTATCTTGGAGGAGCATTCTCATTCCCCACTTTTGGTCTACTCAGTGATTTATTATCTAATAGGTATTTCCCATCCTATTTTTGATTTGTTTATGTTTTGTGCTTTGATTTCTTATGAGAATGAGTTGAGTCATGGTGATTTATTTTGGGAGACTCATTTGAGGATTATTTAGCATGAATTTATATGCTTTATATTTCATAGATATGGATCTTGAGCTATTGATAGTTAGTTCCAAAGGATTCATTTTGAGAGATGTTTAACATGGTTATCTTCATGTGATTTTGAGTTTATGTTATCATTCATTGATGAGGATTTTAGGAGATGTTTTATGGGCTGATTTCCTATTTTGGGAATGGTTACTTTAAGTTTCATTTCTTCAATTAGAGAGGCTTACAACCATGTTGGAATTATACATGATTCATGTGTCGTGTTTGATCTAAGAGATTGAATGTTGTTTTGGGTGTTGTTGAGGCTTCTTATTTTGGGTTGTTAGGAGATCATACTTGACACAACATTCCACTTTGAAGTGTTGGTAGAAGGACATTTTATGGTTTACAAGTTTTATCTCTTCATTCTATGATTCCTTCCTACAATTTCATGTTCATATGATTTGGGAGGATGTTAGTGACATGTTATGAGAGATTACATAGCTATTGGTGTTGCATGTGTAGATCATTGTGATTGTTCTTGGTACTTCATTATTTATGACTTATCACACCTTGATATAATGTTGATTGGTAGACTTGGTATTCTTTGACATTACCCATGAAGTGGTAGTTCTTAGATATGCATGTTTTTCAATGATCTATGGGCAAGAAGGGGCTTAGTATTTGATAGGTTCAAGGAATTCAATGTGACTAGCTAATGGGTTTACCATACCGTGCAAACAAAGAATTCAACAACAAAACTAACTAATTTGAGATCATATGATATGTGAGGATTTGTATGTGATTGAATTGGGAGATATGGACATGGTGCTAGGAGTATAATGGTTTCGATATTTGAGATAATTCTAAGAGATCTAATTTATGTAATTGAAATTCACAAGTGAAGGAAAATTAGTTCTCAAATGAATCCAAAATGGATCACCCCTAGTAATCAATAATAAAAGGATGGAAATAGATTAAGATATTTTAGGATAGGACAAGTAGCTTCAGTGGCTAATTGCTTGATCACACCAAAACAATCATCCATGAATAAGAAGGATGCTTATCATATTGATTTGCAAGCTGTTTTGGACAAGCATACAAAGATTTTTTAGAGTATTCCCCTAGGATTGCCACTTGATTGAGGGTCCTAGAACATTATTGAGCTTGGAATAGTTGAAAATTTGATGATAACCACTCCCTATCATCACATCAAGGTCTAGAAGGAAAAGATAGAGAAGACATTAAATGAGCTATTAGATATGGGCCACATTAGGTCAAATTATAGTCCATTTTTCTCTATAGTAATGCTAGTGAAAGAAAATATGGTACTATGAGGATGTGTTACTATCAAGCATTAAATAAGAAAACAATAAAGAATAGGTATCATATATACTTCACAAATATTGATTTGTTCTTGGGATATCATAAAATAGGAGTGAGGGATGAAGATGTTTATAAGAAAGTTAAGAAAGTTTTTTCCTACTTTTCTTTGATGATATTTTGATATACAATAATTTAAATTGGGAGGAGCAGTTGAAGCATTTGGATGAAGTTTTAAGCATATTGGAGCAACACTTGTTATTTTACAAATAGTCAAAGTGTGAGTTTGGGCCTAGGAATATTTGTATTTGGGTCATTCATTAGTGAACAAGGAGTCTAAGTGGACCAAAAAAGTATCTATAATTCAGGATTGGCCACCGCTCAAGAATTTATCTCAATTTAGATGATTCTTAGGATTATGTAGCTACTATAATAGGTTTTTTAAGGGATTCTCTCAACTCACAATACCAATCATAGATCTGACTAAGATTGGTGCATTTAAGTGGATAGATAGATGTTGAAAAAACTTTTAACAAGTTAAAAAAGGTAATGTGTTCATGTACAATGCTCACTACCCCAAATTTCTCTTCCATTTATGTTGGAATGCCATGCTTCTAGCAACAACATCCCATTTCTTTTGAGAGTGGGAAACAAATATATGTAGAAAATAAGTTTTCTATTTATGATAAGGAGATGCTAGCAATCATGCATGCCTTAGAAAAGTTCAAAAAATACTTGGTGTGCATCAAGTTTGCGGTTAAGATTGACTACAATAGTCTTGTTTTTTTTCAATAAAAAAGACTTGAATGAAAGACAACATAAGTGGGTTATAAAGTTGTAGGCACATGATTTTGATATTGAATATATGAGGGGTAGGCATAATGTAGTTGCTAATGCATTATCTTAGAGACCCACTTTATGTTCCATTTTTGACATCTTTGTTGATTAGGTCACCACCATCATATTTGAATATGAAAAGAATGATTTTAATATTGACATACTACATGCAAGAGTACAAGATGACAAGTTCAAAGTGGTGAGAGACCTAATTTCACATAAAGAGAGGATATATTTGATTTTGGAGTAAAAGATGAAGGAAAATATTTTAAGGGCCATGTATGATACTCCATTGGTTGGGCTTATGAAGTATTTTAAGAGATACAAACTAATTAGAGAGAGATTCTCCTAGAAAGAAATAAAAAGTGATGTGCTCAATCTTATTAAGGAATTTTCATCTTGCCAACAGAACAAGCTGGAACAAATTTGTCTTCAGGTTTTCTTCGACCATTACCCATTCTTAAGCAAAATGGAAAAGCATATTTATGTACTGTATAATTGGATCAACCAAGATAAATGGAAAAGACCACATCTATGTGGTGGTGGATAGATTCACTAAGTACACACATTTTTATGCCATATCCTCTGGCTCCAAGGCTTCTCAAATTTCTAATTTATTCTTCAAGGAGCATTTTTAGATTTCATAAATTATTTAAGAACATCAATATGATAGGGACAACAATTTTTTGAGTCACTTTTGGCAAGAATTATTTCATTTGGCAAGAAAAAAGCTTACCTCTAGATGGACAATTGAATTTGCCAATAAATGGATTGAAGGGCACCTAAAAAATTGTGTTTCTAGGTAAAAATGGCTTGGATCAAGTGGTTACATTTTAGAGAACATTGTTATAATACCTCCTACCATATTTCCATAAGAATTTCATCTTTCATGGCATTATATGAATATATATCTCTAACCTTTGTGGATCTTGCAATCACAAAAGACAAGGTGCTAAGAGCAACAAATATGATCAAGTAGAGTCAAGAGGTATTGAAATATCTCAAGGACCATCTTCAATATTCCCAAAACCAACATAAACTCTATGCAAATTAGTGGTGTACTGAAATAGTTTTAAAATTGGAGACATGGTTTATCTAAGGTTGCAACCCTACAATCTATCTTTTTATTGAAGAGGAAAGGATGAGAGGAGTTAGAATCCAAATTCTATGGTCCATAAAATATTATAAGAAATGTGGGGGGAGTAGATTGGGGTAGCACATTATAGTGTCCAATGACTTGCCACCTTTGGATGATGAAGGATGACTCATTTTGATACCAAAACCTATCATGGACTGTAATGTCCCCTTTCATATTTTACTTGTTTTCTAATACTTTGAAAGGAAATGAATCCAAAGAACAAGTACAAATTCTAATCACACTTTTCAAGTACTCTAATTTAGTGATATTAATCCACAAGTATAATAAACAACATCAAAATTTGTTGATTTATGTCATAAAAACCCTAGAAAGTTAGATGAAGACAATTCTAAATTAGGGAAACTAAAGAACCTTCCAATATGATTTATATTGCCACTAAAAATAAGTAATGGAGAAGCTAGAAAGTACAAGCCCTAATTTATAAGATATTTTTCCACTTACAAAATATTGTATACTACTAAAAAGATGCAAGTCAAATTTAGATCAGACTTTGCAAGGTTTATAAACTGTAAGACTTGAAGATTAGCTCAATACCCAAGATCACCCACAAAAAAATGAAAACCTTTTACAAGAGAGTATTTAAGAATATGAGCTTGCTTGATGTTGAGACCTATCAAAATGATGATGAGGTGTGAAGTATGTTACAAAGTGTATAGTGACCTTCCTTATATAGGCAAGGTTGAGAATAGGATCGAACATGATTGTGACATGTGTCTTAATCCTATAACATGAGATGACTAACAAATTAACTACATAAGAAATGATGCATAAAGCTAGATAAGACAAGTTCTAGAAAATCCAACTAAGACTTCTAGAAAGAATCTCATATCCTAAGTAAACTTAACATGTGAATAAGTCCCCTAATTACCTAGTGAGATAAATTACTAGGTACAATACTTTATATTCACACCAACACCCCCTTTAAGTGCAACTTAGGGAGAAGATTATTATGCAAAGATGCAAAAGATGCAAAGATGGGTCCCAACTACAAGGCCATTTTAGGTATTTGTGTACAAATGCAAATGAAATCTCTCACAACTAGAGAAAAGGAAAAAGCCCAACGTGACAAAACTCCTCACCAAAAGAGAGAAAATAACAAATCAACTGAGGAAGGATGGAGGACTCCGTGATGCCCCTCGAGTATTCCATTTGTTCCATAGATACATTACAATCAATAGCTCCCCTTATTAGATGGAAAAAGAGAGACTATGTAGCCCCTCACAATGTGTAAGCACCTGCAAAAATGGTAAGTTCTCAAAGAAAAAACATGATACAAAGTTGACAAACAACTTGTCTCCCTTTTAGAAGAAACAAAACCAAGTACAAATGCAAGAATAATTCCCATTCCAAATAGGTATCGAAACAAAGAAGCATGAATATGTAAGATGATGATGTCTTTGAAAGCTTCTCATGTGTCTCTTCCACTGAAGATGAATATGCCACAATCAAATTAGGTCCATGCCCAATCAATAAAGAAGGTGACATCAGGACTATGCAAAAATAGATGCTAAACAAGATCCAAAGATAAAGATGGTTTGACAACGGATGTGCAATGATTGTCATCAAAGAGGAGAGATAACCCCTCAAATGTGTCCTCCAAATCTAAAATGTGAGACTCCACAAACAAGGATGCAATGTGATAAATAGGAATCCCAATAAGGAAGATAATGAGATACTTCTTGCAATGAATCACTGGAAGTTCTCAATGAATCACCAACACAAGATGTAGAGTCCTGCTGAATAGGAATGATGGAAGCATCAATCAATGACTCTGCAAAAGGAACCACTGAAGGTGAAGGTACAACCATTCTCTCTAATGGAGAAGGAGCATCTGAAGAACCTTTGTCATCCTCATTTGAAGATTCAAATCATTCAAACTCTTGCATAGTAGCATGATCATAGGGTATACTATCTGAAGAACGAAGAGGCACAAGATATTCTGAAACATGATCATCTAGGAATGGTGGAGTATCAAGATCTCCATATATCTCCCAAATTTTAGTCCAAAGAGTATGGAACAATCAAAATGATCAATTGCTTTCAAAATTTCATGTCATCAACATGCATTGCAATAACCTCTAAAACATCACACCTTTTGCATCTCCAAACAAATTTTTGTATACCTTTATCTAGAGGGGGAATAAAACCATACAACTGTGGCAACAACTGAAGTGATCGGAGATGGTTTATGATGAAATATCTCCATTGTTTATAGTTTCCCCTTTCCAACATAATCAAAGAAAGATGAAATGAAAATACCATAATGTACTATGATAAATCTCCACAATTACAAAGAAATTAACCTTCAACAATAATTAGAAACTCCCAAATCTAAAAATACAACTAAAAATAAAGCCTCCCCCCACAAACATAACTTCTCTAGGAGACGGGATGCCCAAATTATGAACCAAAAACAAATATGCAAAAATATGAATAAATCACACTTGGAGCTAAATCTGAAAAAATACATGAACCAAATGAAAGAGCTCCTAAATACCTTCCAAATGCAATTTGAATCACCAAAATTGAAGAAACTTGCAGAAGGTTATGAGTTTGGAGGTCCAAATGGGAGATCTGATTTCAAAAAAAAAAAATTACAAAAATAAAATCTAATAATAATACCTATACCATTGGAAATTTCTTGGAACAAGCTTTCCAATGATATCTTGTTTTTGAAAGTACGATACCTGAGTCAAAAGTTATGGCAATTTTAAGAAAATTTCCCAATGAAGGTTGAAGGGGCCAAAATTAAGCTCCCTAAGGGCTGGTAGGTGGTCCCCATGCAACTAGATGCTGGTGGACAGGGTTGAGCACATGTATGATAGCAATTTAACTATCAAATTTAACATTGCACCGTGATGGTCATTTGGTTGTCAAATTTAAGATAGTCCCTCAAAAAAATTAAAAAATCACCAAAGATATTTTTTCTTCAAAATATGAAGTATTTTATATGAAAATGGGGGGTTTTGGCCCCCCTAGATGCAATGGAAGGGTCAATTTTGGTCCAAAATGCTCCAAAAAATCAGCTACCTCTTGAATCTAGTAACCGCCTCCCAACTTCAAACCCTCATAAATCTAACAAAATATGTTGGATTTTGATGAAATAAAAGTCAATATTATTTTTTTCAGACACCTTCGACTCCATGGTGAGCTCATATTATCTACAAAATGTAGAAAAATTAAATTTCAATAAAAAAACTTAGAAAAAAACCCCAAATATGGTATTTCTTTAAAGTTTTCCTGATTCTCTAAGTCATCATATGATGCAAGGGAAGAGCATACTCAACTTTACTAAAAATAACCAAGATCTCTCACTAGAAATAGCTTTACCCTCAAATTTGTGAAGGGTTTTGCAAGGCTTAGCTTTGATACCATGTAAGAACTGAAGATTAGCTCAATACCCAAGACCACATGCAAAAATAATGAAAACTTTCTACAAGAGAGCTTGTTTGATATTCAGACCTATCAAAATGATGTTGAGGTATGAAGTATGTTACAAAGTGTACAATGACCTTCCTTATATAGGTAAGGTTGAAAATATGATTGAACATGATTGTGACATGTGCCTTAATCCTATGATATGACATGACTAATAAACCAACTACCTAGGAAATGATGCATAAAGTTAGATAAGATAAGTTATAGAAAAGTTAACTAAGAATTCTAAAAGAATTTTATATCCTAAGTAAAATTAACCTGTGAATAAGTCCCCTAATTACCTAGTGAAATAAATTACTAGGTACAAGACTTTATATTCACACCAACATAAACAACAAATGGAAGTCAGTGATTGATATGGTTGTTGTTTGGAGATGTATTTCAAGCTATACAATGCTAGAAAAGGTTGTAATCAACTAGAAATGATGCAGATATGTTTTTGATATAGGTGAAAACAAGTTTTGAAGGGACCCGAAACCCTTTACAAACAAGAACAAGGTTGTAGAAAAGATAGCGTGCAACCAACCAAAAACTATCTCCCAAACAAGACCCTTCAAGATTTACATTTAGCACTATTCTTGTGGGAACGGAGAGTCATGTCAAAAGAAGGCCTAGATATTCTTTCTTTCTTTCCCTTTACAGTAATCCAACCTTCTTCCACTTGCATTGCCTTATCAAGCTAGGTCAGCTCTCTATTATCCTGAAGATGAATGCCTGTCACCATAGTCTTAGAGATTTCATAGTTATTCCTTTGTGCAGGAAAAGACATATCTGATGAGCCGCTAGACATGGAAGCCATAGCGTATCACAACGACTAGCCGCCTAACATCTAGTCATTTGCTCAATAGGGGTAGCCATAGGAGCCCTACCATTTGAGACATCCGAAGGGGATACCCCAAGACCCTATGATTCAGAAGCAACCACCTCAAAAAAACTCCTATGTTGATCGGATTTCTTCTCAACTGTATAATGCTGTTGTGAAGCACCATTCCACCAAGTAGCCTTCTTAGCTTTTTTCTAAAATTCACATTGTGCTGCAACATGTCCTGTTTTAAAACACCTTCTACACTGGAAGGGAATACCTTCATAATCCAAAGATTGGATCCATGAACCCTTAGAAGATTTAAGTAAAACCTCAGCAAGCAGTCCTTTTGAAACATCAATTTCAACTAGTATACAGGCAAAGGTGGAATGAAAAATTTTAGAGGATTCTTCATCCACCAACAAAAAATCAACAAGGGCTTCACCCACATCCTCCAAAAGAGAGTCACTCCAAAGGTGGAGGGGAAGATTAGGCAACCAAACCCAAACCGGGATCTTGTTAAAATTTTCAGAAGCAAGGTTGAAATATGAATGCTAGGACTTAATCATCAACAAATATTTATCCTCCCAACTAAAAAGGTTATCACATAATATTATATTTTTTCCCTGAGCATTATCAAACTTAGCTACAAAAAACCCCTTAGCCATGGAGAAAATATGAACTTTACCATAAATCAAAGGCTCCCATTCAGAGGTGATCCAGGAGTGCAGCTGAGGGAGGCTAGGCTAGAAACCCCTAAACTGACAAATCACCCGACGATCAAAAAGCTCAACAACATTATCATTTATTTCTTCTTTTGTCTCCTCCTTAAGCTTCATAGATATGGCGTTGGTAACCGAGATAAACCTGCCAAACGACAATCTTCCATGTCTGAAATCTGCTTTTATCCTCTTAGCCTTCACCGTGGGTCCTCTGCCCCTAATCCTCTCCCCTCTTGACCTCGTGAGGGCACCAACACCAGTGCCTTTGCCATAACCCTTTGCAGTGAATGAAGGATGACCATCGTCTTGGCCATCGACATTAAAACCTCTACATCCCTAACTACTTCCATTGTTGTTAGCACCCGCACCAATAGCCTGTAACTCTTCTGCTCATGCATTAGGGCATTCATCCGCACCATCCGATCGTGCATTAGGGCTTCCGTTCGCACCTTCAACCATTACAGTCTCGCACATGCAAAAACTATGTTTCTAGTGGTGTTGTTCGTGCCACCCAATGATGCAGATATTTTGGACATAGGGTTGAAATAATATTATATTATCAAATGTATTCTAATAACAATGCTAGGAATTTAATCAACTTAACCATTCCAAAGGATTGTGCTAAGAATGGAAACATGTAGATTTGTAAATGACAATTATGAAACATCAACTAATTTTTCTAGACCCACTATTTAAATGATGTTACCCTAACTTATATGGTTGTAGATGTGGATTGCAACTCAAAATAGATCTAGAAACACATATAAATTGCTAAAATATGATTGATATCCTCTTAGAAATGATGGAACTTCACTCCAATTGGATGGTCTCTTATGTTGGATGATTGAAATGATGTAACCAAAAGTTGGTATGAACAGTCTAATACCCATAATTTTTGAATTTACCCCTTTGAATATGACACTTAGCTAAGGTTGACTCTCATAAATCTCTATAATTCAAATCTAGCACCTTTTGTTGCACATTGAATCTCCTGAAATTTTGAAAATCAATATAGGAATCTTCAAATATGATATGGCAATAAAATACTAAAATTTAATGAAAAACCCAAATTTCTTTATCGCTAGAGTCTCTCACGAAATCTCCAATAATCAACAACAAACATTTTAGTGTCATTGTATAAAAGTAAAAAAAATCATCAAATCCTCAACAAATCAACACAATTGTGATCCTTTGATAAAATCACCCAAAATGGAAAACAAGGGTTTTCATCCTTGATCCTAAATGTGGAACCAAGGGGGTTTTGTTCTAAGAAACCCCAAACAAACCAATGGTTTTCATCCTTGGATGCCCTAGATTGAACAAACTTCCCAAATATGAAAATTAGATGTCAAGGATAACTTGAATGATTTCCAAATGAAGATAAGAACATGCTTGATATACCTTTTCATATTAGGACCCTTGGGTCCTAAATTCCCCGGTATTTAAAAATTTTAAATTTTTATTTTTTAGTATTTAAAAGTACTTTTATTTTACTTTTTACTTTTTTTTTAGATTGTAGGAATCAAAATTGGGTGGCTACCCCTATAAATTGCAGTGTGCTTGGTAAATTTTTTTCACGTGACTGGTGATGTTGGCGTGACATGCCCTCTGATACCACAAGGACGACCGTGAGACTAGACCTCGTGACCTCTTGCCTATAACAATATGCTTTAGCCAATCGAGCTAGGCCCACCACCCAAAACACTTTTATTTTAATACTAGTGTTTAAAAACACAATTTATTTTAATTCTAATAATATTATTAAATTACCCTTAAAATTGGAGATTATTGGGCCCAACTTAAATAATATTATTAATTTTCTTAATCCGAAAAAAAGGGGACATGACATGGATACCTGAGAAAGAAAATTGAGGAATAAAACCATTAGTGAGTATTTGGTGAGGTAAAGGGATCTTCCAACTAAAGATGATGATGGGAAGGATTTGACATCTTGAAGCATCCAAATTTGAATTGTTTGAGGGAAAACAGTATTAGGGAAGGAGAATTTTATCATATTCCCTTTTTCCATAAGATTACTGGATGTCTCTTAAACCTATTTTCATTTTTTCATAGCCTTGGGAAAATAAATTAGGGAGTTAACTTTGTAATAATTTGGTGTGTCCTATTGTATTTTATTAGATTATAGGGCCTTTTGGGTATTATGTAATCAAACTTTATTCATTTAAGTGTTATTGGCCAAGGGTGTGTGCATTGTACTCCTTAAAGAGAAAATTAAGATTTGAATTTATACTTTGGATGGGAAATGAGTGCTCATTGCCTATTTAAACCAAAGTCAAAGTTCAACGACATCATCTAGTTTTTATGATATTATTCCTCAAACATATCAAACTTCCCATGTATTTGTCATTAGAGGAAGACAAATTCGTTGATCCTTGGCTATGGGGAAAACCCCTATCCAACTTTAAGTTATTCCCCTTAGGGATTGCATTTGAGGTTCATTATTTTTTGTTCAAGCAACTCTTGTTAGCACTTGTTTGTTTGAGTTAAGTAGCTTTCTCTTAATTCCTAGGGATTATAATTCAATGGTGACTTCTATAGCACCCCTTTATTGTGAATTTGTTATAATTTTGATAAAATATCACTATTATTTTTGTAGCAATTGAATTGATTGTATGCATGATCTTTCATTGTAATAAGAGGAATAAACAATTAGTGTGTATTGTTCATTTGCAAGGGTTTACAATTCATTTGTGTATATTATGTTAAGTTTATTATCTATTAGGATAAAACCAACTTGAAATAAGATCTAATCATTGGTATCACATGGAGTGAAATCGAATTGAAATATCAAGCATCCTTGATCAAGGATGTTACAAAATGTTTTAATGTATTTAGATTTATATGTGTGGTTTTACAAGTTTTACACATTAATTGAAATAAATGGTTTTAAAGATCTATGAAGAGACTATTGTTCAATGTTTTCTAAATGGAAGTAATTATGGATTTGCATACATATTTTTTGCATGGTTCAAGGAGGTCGATTGTAGTTTTCTTGATACATAAGTGTTACTATGTATTTGGTCACTTAATATTTTTGTAGTGGTTGCTTGTTGGATTCTTAAACTTGTATGGAAGCTAAGGTAGTGGAACAACTTCCTATACTAATCTTGAGGGGAGGATAATGCAAAACTTTACAATTTTTTCAACAATTACAGAAACTTAAACATAAATAAACATAAATATCATGCATACCACAACACACTGATTTAAGTGGGAAAAACCCTTTCGGGAGAAAAGCCCCACTCCAAAAGCTGCCTAATAAATTATTTAGAAATCACAAAGATTACAATATACTTGAAAAACAAGATTCTCACAGGAGTATCACCAACCAAAGATCTGAAGGAAACACAACCACTATCAAACTCTCAAAATACATCACAATACATAGCTATAATACAATTCCCTCATAAAATAGGGTTGCCTTCTAGGGAAAGTCAAGCCAACAAAATATCGGCCATCAAATTTGAGACTTAATGATGAACAATCCAGATTTATAATAATATGGTATACATCCCCCACCACGTCCCTCTGAATTTACCTATCAATAGTAAGCCATACGCAATTTCAAGGTTGAGACACATTTTCCAAACAAAACTATGATTACTCTATTGTAGATTTGTAAAAAGTTTAATCCAAACTTGATTTGATGTTGGAGAATCTACATGTTATCTCTAGTTGTCTATTTTGCATGTTGCTAATGTGGCGTTGAATCTATATGTTCCATTGCTTGAGATCTACAAGTTACACAATCTTGTAGATTGTTTGTATGGATAAACCATGAGTGGGTTCTTTGTACTTACAAATCTTTGCAGTGTTGTTGGTGTCCTGGTGCAATAGGATTTTGTTATTGGATGCCATGGGGATATTGATTTTGTTTTTGGAATTTTGGTCACCATGGTGCATCGGTATGTTCATTGTTGAGAGAAATAGAGATGGATGTTTAGATTACCTAAGGAAATTGTACTTTGGAACATGTGGTAGTTGACTATGGTATCATGGGAGACTCTAGATTGAAAATTAATGGGAGCTTTGTGTGTTTAGATAAATATCTTCTTGGTTGGAAGTTGTTGTTTTACCTTATCTTTTGGTAGCTCCTAGTGTTGTTGTAGTTGAATTCTTTGATAGTGTGAGGGTCATGGGTGATCTTTACCTAGGAGTTTTTTTATCATGGTGTCATGCATAACTTGAGAGAAATTTCAATGGAAACTTTGGCTATGATGTGGATCTATCACTTTGTGATAGATGTGCTCTTGTGGTGGAAGTTGGTATCATGAGGAGCTCTTGTATTCTATCTCATGCAATTAGTGTAAAGTTATCTAAAATTTACTTGTTCTATTAGTAGATGGTTTTCATCTTGTGAGGATGTGGACAACCTATTGACATGGAGAGTTCTTGGAGGTTTTGGATGAGTTATGGTTATAATGTAATTCACAACTTAATGGCAAGTTCCTAGATTCTATATCAATTGTGAACTTTGGTGATGGTTTGTGATAATTTGCTAGATGGGTACTATAATCATTTTGCCTTGTAAGATTCTAGTTATCATGGAGTTGTAATTGGAGTTCAATTGGCATCTGATGATTGATTTTTCACCTATATAATATTTGGATGAGGCTAGACCTTTAGCTTTTAAAAATCATGCTAGAATCATGAGTTTCTTAGACTAAGTTTCCACTAAAAGACCAAGGATCTTACACTTAGAGTTGGATGCAAGTTCAACATGGAACTATTGAGAAGATTGTGCTTCTTTGGTGGAAACATCTCATGTCGTACTCTTGGTTTGATCTAATAGGCATTGCCCATCTAGTTTTCAAATGCATTCTTTCTTTGTGTCTTGTCTTTTGATGTGCTTAATTATTTAACTATGGATATCAATTAGGAGGACTTGTTTGAGGAGTACATCCATGGTTATGTTTTGTACTATCTCCTTTTGTTTGTATCTTGAGGTATGAAGTCAATTCTAAGGATTTGTTTGAGAGATAAACAAGACGATTTATGACTTTTAGCATATTCTCTGATTGTGGGAATGGTTGTTGGATTGATTTTCCTCCTAATTAAGAAAATTACATCTATTGTTGTTGTATTTGACATTGGTATTGAAAAATTAGATGTTGACAATTTTTTTTGTTTACAAATGTGGGAGATCATACTTGTCATCACTTGAACACATGGTGTTGACAAGAGGACATGGTTTAATTTACAAAATTTCTCTCTATGGTTTTTATCCTAGAGGTTTGGTTCATTTTATTTTTGAGTTGAGATTTTTGCAAAGCTAATCAAATCACTTTGTTTGATTTTCAAATAAGATAATGATTATTTATTTTTATTGTACTTGATTATATTTAGTAATTGTAAATTATTGTGGCCATTTAATTTCTATTTTTTATGACAGGAAAAACTTAGGAGAATAGGAGTGATTAGGAAAGAGAATTTTACAATAATTTAGTTTGTAGATTGCTGTGTGTTTTGACACTATGTGATAGGACTTTATACAAATCCTTTATGAGAGTGTTGTTAGTGGAATTTTGGATGTTTTAGTCCATTTTAGACTAGGCATTGCCATACAATGGGAGCCCTAGGGAGGTATATGTCATTAGATTGCATATAGGGGTCTTCAAATATCTTTATATCTTTATGCGTTCATTACTAATGTAGAATAATGAATGCATAATGAAGTGATTGTAGATTGGGTTAAATATGTTGATAGTGAAAGGTCTATATGTAATGTGTGTACTCTATTTTGAGCTACTATTAGTTGGATATGTTAGTGATTTGATGTGATTAATATTTCAATTATTGTGTTGATTCGATTCTATTTTGGAGATGGACTTCAATGTATACGTTCAATTTGAAGCATGACATCCAAAGTGCGATCTTAGGTTTAATTTCTTTTTTTTTGGGTGCTCAAGCATGATGTAGGATGAGAGTGTTGTGATCAAGATTATGGTCACTTGAAAAATGCTTTGTTGAACTCGTGAGCACAAAGGAATCAATTGGTACATGGTTATACCCTTTGTAGTGAGTTTGTCTTGTTTGAGGCCCTTATGCTTTTGCAATATTAAAAAATAGATAATGTTAGGATTAGGTATACTATTCACCTTGCATATTATAACCTTATGTAACTTAATTGTTCAAGGATGGATAAATAATTCATTTACCTTAAATAATCATAAAATGTGCAAAATGGGACATTCATTTATTAAGAGCATCTTTTTTATTATTAGTGGACATAAGATGTAATTAGAGTTTCATGGGGGAATACTTGGGATTTACACATGTCAAATTGAGCAGTGGAAGTCAAATGCTTGAGCAACAATGATTTCCTATTCTAGAATGGATCCACATGTGAGTGTTGTGGAAATTCATGTTATTATATTTTTAGATCTTATGGTATTATTTTTTGGCAATTTAGGAGCCTACTTAAGTGTTTATTAGAAGCATAGAATAGAGCATGTGAGGATTGTATTTTGCAAGGTTATGTTAAATTTGTTCTAGAGGTTGTGTTGATTTTATTTAAGTATTTCATGAGACCTCTATTAATGCATTATGATCCTAATTGTTTGGTAATATATTGATTTGTGTGGTGCTTTGGGAAATAAATTTTTCCTAAAAGGGTTTTCCAATGGTATGTCCATGTATTGTCTTCTTGTGGTTGTTTACCCTTCATCTATTTCATTCTTTCTTTTCTAATATTATTTGCATGCTAGAATGCTACTAAACTCTCTTGTAGATTGATTTTTGTAATATCCTTCTCAAAGGATTAATTTGGAAATACTTACATGTTTAGTGGTTAAGCTTTATTTTGAGTTTAATTGTTAAGGGTTTGTGAACACTTTTTCTCATACACTAGGGGACATCACTCTTATATACAAGTCATAGTATTTTCCTATAGGTATTCCTCTTTACTTCTATCCACTTTGTCTACCTATTATCCAAGGGCATGACATCATGAATACATTGTATCTCTTCATGGTACATATGCACACTTGGGTTAACACACCACACTAGCATATACAATTTCAACACAATAGCACCCCATACATTTTTACTTTTCATCATCATAAACTTGGAAAGCATATTTAGGTACATTTACATCCCTTTCATTTTCATTTATTTTTAATAATGTCCTTTCAACATTTACTTTTCTTTTCAACATCTCTTCAAAACATCTTGTTTTGCCTTACAAGTGGCAAGATGAACCTTGTAGGGGCAAGGGTATACTCTAATTTGAGATTGATGGTCACATTCTCAAACCCATTCCCCTTCAAATCCCTCCTAGAGATCAACAAGCTTGCTAACAAACAAACTCTTTATCCTTTACAAGTTCAATTGTAGCTAACCTTGTCATTATACCATTAAAGGTTGATATCAACAAAGAACTATTTACTCATTCTCTCTAACCAAATTGGATACAAAGCATACATTTTCTACTATACTTCTCTACATAGTACATACTTCTAAGAGGCAAGCTTTTTTATCATAAAAGCTAGGTTATTATCCTTTCTAAGAATCTCTTTTATGCTTAAAAAGTAGTTGTATCTTTCATTGCCTCTCTAATATAGTACACATTTATAAAGGATGGGCTTTTTGACAATACTTGCAAGGTCATTATCCTTGCTAGGAAACTCTTAAACCTAAGTAGTTGTCAATCTTACGCATACATCTTCCTCTCTCTCAATATTTGCTTGTCGTGTCCCTTGGGAACAAACAATCCTCTTTTTTACTTTTTCTCAAAAGACCAAAAAGATTAAAGCCTACAACAATTTAGAAAACAATATGCAACTCTCCATTTATTATTTTGTCAATATAATACCTTATATTGTAGTTATATGATTAAATTTATATTAGAAAGTTCATAAATATATCTATAATTTGATTCCCTAGAAATTACTAGCCCTAACAACCTCTTAAAAATATAATTTCTAGCCTTAGCAACCTCTTAAAAATTTCTCCCTTCTAAAATTTGGCTTCTAGGCATTTATCACATAACATAATTACTGAGACAATTCCCACCTTATCCTAGTCTACAATCACAATTATTACGTAATAGAATCACTCTGCAATAAAAACAACTTAAGAACTTCTAATAATTAATTGATTCTACAAAGAATTGAATAAGATATATCACCGTGTTGATACAAATCAATGAAATACACTATTGAATTAATTAATGGAAATTTAACACCCTTTTGATGATCCTGATGGCGACGGGTCTGTGCTGCGCGCAGGTGAATGCCCGCGGCCTATGAGGCTGTGGTGCATGTCGCCGTTTCTCTGTGCATGGTGAGCAAGGGTGCAGATCGGGTTTCTTTGCAGGTTTTGTGTTTTCCAGCTGCATTTTGTGTGCCAAAGCTGTCTCTGGTTTTCAAGGTGCTTGGAAAGGTTTCCAGCTGTGTTTTGTTTTCATTTCAAAGTCGTCTCTAGTTGTTCAAAGTGCTTGGATAGGGTTGTGGCTCTATTGTGCTTGGTTTGGCTGCGATTGCGGTTGGCTGGATTCAGCTCAACTTTGCCTAGAGTCGGTTTGCTCTCTTTTAGCATGGATAATCCTGGCGAGGGTTCGTCGAGAAACAATGGTTTTCATTTACACAAGGTGAACGGATGTTTGGATCTCAGGATTGATCGGTGCTAATTATGCAATCCACTTTTGTGGCGGAGGATGTTGAATATTTTAGCAACCATGTTTTGATTTGCAAGTTCATGGGGATGCGCATAGCACTTCCTTTTCCGGATTTGTGGGTGCACAAGACTTGGAACCCAAAAGGGGATTTTGATATCATGCTGGCAGCCAATAATTTCATTATGGTGGATTTTTTTTTGTGTTGCTAATAGAAATCGAGCTTTTGAAGGTGGGCCTTCCTTCTACAATCAGGTGGGCCTTTTTATCAAACGCTAGCATATGGGATTCAACTCTATAGAGGAACTCCCTTCTAGGGTTCTGGTTTGGGTGAGACTCCACCGTTTGCCTTTGGAATGTTGGCGTAGTGATATTTTGTAGATGATTGCACTCATGCTTGGCAAGCCCATTGGGCCTTCGTAACAAACATTGACTAAAAGAGTCCTGTCATATGCCCGAGTGTGTGTTGAAATTGACCTGAACAAACCGTTGCCAGATTCGATGGACATGAGTATTGGGACAACCTCATGGACCCAACGGTTGGATTATGAGACTCTTCCCTTTCAATGCTAGCTTTGTCATAAATATGGTCATCTGCAACGAAAGTGTCCTAAAGGTATTAATTTTGCGGGTTTGAGTAATGCTTCCTCCTAATCGGTGCAAAAGTTGGACAAAGGTAAAACTCTCATGCAGGGGGTGGAGGACAAGGAGGGTTTTTTTCTTGTCAAAACCCATAACAAGAAGAGGACAAAAGAGGACACTTAAGGACAGGCACAAAGAGGAGACTTTTAACAAGTTTGATGCCTTGGAGGACTTAATTCAGGAGGAAGGAGTTCCTCTGGATTTGTAGTTGGTGGATGATTCTTTAGCTGAGAAGAACCTTGAATTTCAACCAATTTCTTTGTGGTACCCAAATCAGACAAAGGGTTTATCGGTCCAATTGGATATGGGCATACCTCCCTCGACTTTTGTGCCAGGGGAGAGTAGTTCGATGTTGAGGAATACTACAGGGCCTGTGCTTCCTGGTTCTAGACTCATAATTAAGAAGGGTGTTGGTGAGACTTGTAGAAGCAAGTTTTCTTACCCAGCTTTGGGATTGCAGTAGAAACCCTTGAAAAAGGGGACCCTCGAGAAGCCACTTAAAGTAGGTCAGAAGAAGGATCAAGAAAAAGTTAAGCTAATTGGTGGAGTCTGGCTTGGTGAGAACTATTGATTCTCACTTCTCCCAACCTTAGTGATGATTGTGCTTTCATAGACAAAAAGATTATTTGAGATTTAATTCGTGTTCACTCTCTTGATATGGTGTTTCTCCAGGTGACTAAACTGTTTGTTGAAAGTATGATGACTTTGGCTTCAAGGATCTGGAGTGGTATGTGCCAATGTGTTGGGGCACAGGGTAGCTCTGGAGGTCTAGCTTGTTTATGGGATCCACACAAAGTCACTCCTTGGTGGCTTTCCTGCAGGTATTCTATTTCTCTTGTTGCTTTTAGTTTGGAGCCGAGCAAGAGAATTTTGCTCTCTAACATATATGTTCCCAATGACTTCCTTGGTAAGATGAATCTATGGTCACATATTAGATACTTGCGTTCTTCGGATCCTTTTCTTCCTTGGATTTTGGCAGGTGGCTTCAATGCTATCTCCTCTTTGGATGAGAAAAAGGGGTGACATTGATTGTCTGGACCCCCCTTGGATCTCCTTAGGGACAATGTGGCCCATTTGAATCTAGTGGATATCAAGCATGTGAATGGGATGTTTACCTAGAACAATAAAAGGATTGGGGAGGCTACAGTTTCTGAGAGGTTGGATAGGTTTTTGGTGTTCAACTTTTGGGTTGGTGACAAATGGGTGACTAGTTTGGAGATTTTGGATTGGCAAGAATCTAATCATTGGCTGATCAAACTTTCTGATTGCCTCTCTAGTTGCACTAAAAAGCAATTTTTTCGATTTCAGCTCATTTGGCTTTGTGAAGTGTCCCTCCATGACCTTGTTCCTAGTTGGTGGAGTGTTCTGTTGGCACAACAATGCATTCTTTTACCAAGTGGCTTCAGTTCATCAAGTATAAGTTAAAACGTTGGAATAAATACCACTTTGGAAATGTGTTCCAGGCTAAAAGGGCTGCTCAAGAGCATTTGGATTTCATTTCTCGCCAGATTTGAGATTAGGGTCTCACTGAGGATTTGTGTAGGATTGAAGCTTTGGCTGTGAAGGATGTGGAGGAATGGGAACTTCGCAAGGAAATCTTTCAGAAGCAAAAGTCCCACATTGATTGGCTTCAGGAAGGTGACAGGAACACCTCTTTTTTTCATAATTCAATGAAGGATATAAGGCAGGGTAGCATTATTTCTTCTCTTGTGTCTCAAGAGGGAGAGCATCTATATTTTGCTGCTGAAATTTCTGAAGAGGCTGTTCTTTTTTTTTTTTTGCTTTGTTTTTTGATGACTCCCCTCCTGCCAATGTTGAGGAGGCTTCAATTTTAGCTTGCATTCCCTTCTTTGGTGACAGGTGAAATAAATGATTCTCTTCTTAAACCAATCTCCTTGGTGGAACTGAAAAATATAGTGTTTCAAATGAAGAAAGGAAAAGCTTCTAGCCCTGATTGGTTCCCCATAGAGTTCTTTCAGGAGTTTTGGGAGGTTATTAAGCTTGACCTTCTAGAGGTTGTTCAAGAGTCTCTTCAGAATAAGCAAATGTTGGGAGCGATGAATGCCACATTTTTGGCTCATATTCCGAAGTAGTAGGGTGCTAACTCTTTGGATCTCTTTAGACCAATTGCCCTATGCAATGTGTGCAATGTGGTGTACAAAGTACTTACTAAGTTAATTGCTGAATGTCTCAAACTGTGGTTGAACAGGTTGATTTCTAAAGAGCAGGGTGGTTTTATGGTTGGCAGGTAGATTCTTGATGGTGTAGTGATTGTAGTTGAGACTATGCATTCCATGGCTTACTCCAGGGAGAAGGCTATGTTTATTAAGTTGGATATGGCAAAAGCTTATGATCAGGTCAAATGGGAGTTCCTTTCAAAAAAAATGAGGGTGTTTGGGTTTGATAGTACTTGGATTGAGTGGGTTATGAGTTGTGTCACCTCCTCTTCCTTTTCTGTGTTGATTAATGGGGAGCCTTTAAAGCTATTTGGGGCTTCTAAGAGTCTGCAGTAGGGGGATCCTTTATCTCCTTACCTATTCATTTTGATAGTTGAGGGGCTTGGGAGATTTTTGCATTCTCGTGTGGAGCTTGGTCTCATTTAGGGTTGGCGTTGGGGCAACAACTTACCCCCCAATCCCACCTTCAATTTGTGAATGACACAGCTTTGATGGGCTTAGCTAGGGTGGATGAAGCAATTAACCTTAGAAAGACCTTGGATTGTTATCTGACTGCTTCGGGGTAGAGCATTAATGAGGGTAAGTCCTCTATTTTTTTCTTTAGTACTCCCAAGCTTATTCAACAACGAATTGCCAAGATTCTCAGGTTCTAGATTGGTTCACCCCCTTTTATTTATCTTGGTATTCCTATATCTGTGCACACACTTCCCAGGGTGTTTTGGTAGGATATTATTGAGAAATTTCGTATGATGGTCAGTCATTGGACTTGTCGATGGCTTTCCACTACGGGTAGAGTTACTCTTTTGAAGTATGTGGTCCAAGCTCTTCCATTGTAAAGGTGTTTTGTGCTTTCAGCCCTTGCTAACTTTGTCAAAGATTTTGAGCATCTCTGTCGTCAATTTCTTTGGTTTAGTAATCTCCTCTCAAGGAAGTAGAGTTTGGTTAAGTGGGATGATGTGTGTCGGCCAAAGCAAGATGGTGGTCTTGGTTTGATGCGAGCTGATTTAAATGGTCAAGCTTTGGTGGCCAAACTTTATTGGCATTGGTGTTCTTAGCAGTAGCAACCCTGGGCTAAGATCCTCACCTTAAAATATCTGGGTGGGGTTGAATGTGCAGAGGTGCCTAGATATTGCCTAGAGGGTAAAGGCTCTATGGTTTAGAATACCTTGAGAGAGACTAAGTTGATTAATTAAGGCTTGTTTTGGATTTGCAACAAGGGTTTAGATGCTCTTTTTTGGTATGAAACCTGCGATGGGCACCCTCCTATTATGTCAACACATCCCCACTTTCAAGAGTTATGTAGGATTTTTATGGAGGCTAACTAGAGTCATGTGGAGGACTTCAAAACCTCTTTATGTTTTGGAGTGGGCTACTATGTTTTGGTGGAAGGACCCACATGAGTGGCCTCCTGGGGGTTTGCGGGAGGATAGCTAGGAGCCTGCTAGCAACTTGGTAGGTAGAATGTGCAACTCTCTTTTGGAGAGAGATATTTTGACCTAGAGGTTTGACCAAAATGGCAAATTCACTGTGGCCTCAAGTTATCAGGTGTTGGATAAACAAACATTTAGAGGAATGGGAGTCCCCTGGTGGAAGCAAATTTGGAACAAATTTTCATGGCCAATGTGCAACTTCTCTATGCTTGTGATGCGTTGAAGATGCTTAACCTAGGAGAATCTTTGGAAACGTGGTTTTCAGGGCTTCTCTCAGTGTGGTGTTCTCTAGTAGGGAGAACATTTCTCATCTTTTTCTTTAGTGTTCATTTGTTAGGGAGATTTGGCATTTTTGGTGGAAGCCCTGGAAGCAACCTTGCAGGCATGCTTCCCCTTTGGAGGACTTTTGGGTCAGGCTGGGGAACTCTCATGCAACTACTTTTCTCCACATTGCGTGGACTATTGGTCCCAACTTGATTCTTTGGCATATCTAGTTGGAGTGCAACCGCATAGTCTTTTTGGATAAGAAGCTTCAGGTGAGGCAGGTTTGGATGAGAATTTTGGGGGTTATCGTGGCCAAGTATGATCTTTCAGTCCACGTAGTGCTTGACGAAATGGGGATGGTTTAGAGATTGGGGCTTCATGTTTGCAGTAGGGGACGACCTGGAGCTGGGCTGGGTCAGAGGGGTCATGGGAAGGTCCTGAGGGAGGGTCATTGGAGGCCTCCTCCTCTTGGGGTGTTGAAGATTAATATTGATGGGTCCTCTAGAAGTAATCCTAGTCATGCTGGAGTAGGGGGCATTGAATGAGATAGTTCTAGGATTGTTGAGTTCTTTTCAAAATATAGAGGTCAAACTTTTAACAATTTTATGGAGGCTTTGGCTATTCTCTTGGCTTTGAAAAGAGCTTATGCCCTTGGCTAGAGAAGGATAATTTGCGAGTTTGACTCCCAAATTGTGATTGGTTTGTTGAATAAGCACCAATTGGAGGAGGTGAATTGGCAGTTAGTTGTTGTGGTTCGTCAAATCATCTCTTTGGGTAGAGTGTTGGATTCTCTTACCTTTTGCCATATCCCACAGGAGTGGAATAAGGTGGCTGATGGCTTAGCTAAGTGAGTGTCTAAGTGGAGGAGAGATTGCAATGTGGAAGATTGGGGTGGCCTTGAGAATTTGTCTTAGGAGTTAGAGGTGCTGGTTACTAAGGATATGAGATGCTTCTTAATTGTTAATTGAGGGTTTGGTTGTTGGCTTTGGGCCCTTGTTGCCTAGTTGTACTTTGTTGCTTTGTATTGCTTTCTTGATTGAATAAAGTTTTTACCCTCTTTTATTTAAAAAAAAAGATATATCGCCATGTTAGGAGTAATACAACCTAAAGTTGGGCTCTCTTAATGATATTAAGTACGTAAGACTTTTCTAGATACACCAGACCACTCGATAATAGATGAAACTCCACTTGTTTGAAATTGATTATAGGTAATCAATGCAGCCTTTGTATTATGAAATAGAATTGTCGCATCAAATGTATGTAACCAAAATTAATAGCTAGTGCCTACTTATGAAACACGGTCCCACAAGGACCAAGTTTAATCACAATGAAGGCTAAAAAGGTGATTCCACTAAGGGAATTCATAGATGGAGAAACTACATACCCAAATGTTCTACGCACTCAAGATGAAAAATAGACCATAAACTTGAAAGATGATTGTTACTTTGTCTAACTTGGGAAGAAATATTGGGAACTAGGATGATTACAAATGCACATAGTAGAAAACGATAGGAGTGGATCTATATACAAGTTGTTTTAAGCATAGCCTCTCTACCTTGACCGTCTTCATGTAATACATGATATCAACATGTGATATAAAAGACTATCTGGAGGACCCCTACCTATATAATTGGTGTTGGTTCCATCAAGCCTTGGGTCATCCTTTTGTATTGTATGTGATCTAAATGTGTGCTTCATTGTAGTAGCCTTCTAGTAGTAGGTGATCATGTCAGAGCATATAAGAAAGTGAGAAGCCATTGGTCTAAAGGGAAAATAATCCAAAGCCTTTAACCAACAAAGCGACACCTAACTATTTTATATTGTAGAACTAGAGGATTTCACTCGATAGAAAAGGAATGCAACCCCCACTCACTAGAGCACTAGAGAATTTCTTATTTAGCCTAG
Organism: Sequoia sempervirens; assembly: GCA_007258455.2. Taxonomy (NCBI): domain Eukaryota; kingdom Viridiplantae; phylum Streptophyta; class Pinopsida; order Cupressales; family Cupressaceae; genus Sequoia; species Sequoia sempervirens. The sequence continues at coordinate 304,731,763 of VDFB02075321.1, forward strand.
CTAGCTAAGAAAACAAATACTTATACTAAACTAACATAACATAGAGCCCACGGTAAAGAACACATGCATGCGCTTTATCGCAATTATATAAGTGAGCTGAGACTTATGTCAACAAACATTGCCCATGTAATTAGAACCTAAGTTGAGAAAAGAATATTTCCATTCAAAGCAAAATAAACTCTTAGAATATCAACAAATCAATCTAAAACAACTTTTATATATATCATACTTTTGATGTGTTTTGAACCATTTCAATCATACTCTTCCTACATTACCACTAGACATATCAAACTAATGTCTGGAAGAAAAATCCTCAACTGAACCTTACTAGCATTCTGCTTGTGTTCATCGCAATGAACACGATTGGTCAAACCAAAAAGGCCAACATAAAATGTGGAGCAAGCATTTCATAACTACAACAAATTCCCGATTCGTAGAATTTACAAGAAAAAGTCCCAATAGATCAACACTCAAATCAAACACAAATTATCCTTGAAACAGATGCTAAAAACTACCATTCTCATTATAATTTCATATTCAGGGAAGAAGCATAAAATAAGTGCATTTGCCATGTGTATAGTAGTTTTCAGTAGTCATGAATATCCAATACATGATTGACATGCATCGATATATCTATCATTGATCAACAAAAACTTCACACAACACATTGGAAGATATTCTACAGTTTAAGTTGGGACTGCATGCCCAAAAACTGATACCACATCAACTATGTAGTTCTTCCGGCATCAGGCAAATTCACCGTCAGAAAATTCATTGCCAACAATTCACTGCAGGAAATTCACCGCCATGACAAATTCACCTCAAGGAAAATTCACCACCAGCAATTCACCACCACGGAAAATTAATCACATACTTTTAATGCGATGAATTTTCCACGGCGGTGAATTGATGGTGGTGAATTTTCTGGTGGTGAATCATTGGCAGTGAATTTTCCTAGAGCCAGTTCTTCCATATCAATCTACATCATGAACTTTAAGGGTCGCTCTGACCATGATTGTGTTGGTTATGAATTTATAATTTATAAATGGAGTAAAATTACTCATTTAAAAATTGTACTTGCAATACAATGTCATGTCCTTGAAATGAAACACACTAAGGCTTATCATTGAATGAAGGCTCATAAATGAGCCCCACGAATAAGGCTCAATTAAATTTGAAAGTCTATAAAACAAATTTTACAGGACTTGCCAGAAATTTACATACTAAGCACAATGTTTAGAACTCAACGAGACTACAAGAACTGTCGTAGCTACCTCCAAATATAAATCTCTTGGAAGCAATTGATAAGCTCGATTAATTTTTTATTTGTTCTGCACTGTTGAGTATTTACTCAAAAAAATTGAAATATTATTTATAACTAACCATGAATAGCTAAAATTGCTACCATATTCTAAGGATGGATCATAGTGCGAGCTTTGTACATGCATATATATGCCATGTGCCAGTCACCTGGAAGAGAAACAATCATTTAAGACAAAAAAATTATTTTAGTGATGTGAAAATGCTCTCTTCACAACTCTAGCAGAATGACTGCAACCCCAAAAGCATACCTCCACCAGAAAGCTTTGTAATATCGTCCTCTCTTTGTGGAATAGGATTGTCATCATCGAATTCCACCCACTTTCCTGAATCAAAAAAGTCAGTTTCAGTCAATACCCACCATATTTTTTGACAGAATTGTATGATTAAAAGTAAAGGAACAAAATGACCCACCATTGTCTTGTTTGACCCAAGCAACATAATGTCCAGAATCTGCACTACGCCCCTTATGAGTTAGCACGGCAACTAGATCATATATACCAGTCAAATGTGGTATTTTATCAGTGTCCATAGCTGTTATCAAAAGAGGACCCAGTCAGGAAGTTGTAGAATAACATTCTTGTGCCTGCAGAACAATCCTGCCTGGATTCTAACATGGAATTTCAAATTTAATCTATCTGGTACGGGTTTAGCTAATCTCATTAATTACAATCTCTTCTGTTAGAGAAAAAATTTAAAAAATTCCACTCTTGCCTTATAAAGCAGCTTATTTCTATCCATATGGGTCGAATACAATTTGTGGCAAGTAAATAAGACATTTAATACCAGCATTCCTGAGAGATTCCAAATTCTCTATCATACATCAAAGGGTCAAGTAAATACTTCTTTAGTCAATCATGCAGCTGTTATACAACTATGATCAATCATGGAAGAAATAGTGGATTGGGGCACAATTTCCTATGTTATTTTCTCATCGTTATCTTCTTGCCCTCAACTAAAATATTCTTGAAAGTTTCTCATTTATAAAAGTGTTTTTGAGTGTTTGAATTGGGAGACGGGGGTGCAAATAATATTTGAAAATCTAATTATAAAAATAGTAAAAGAAATTACAATTTCATAATTATCATTAGCAATAAACAAATCAATAAAAATACATTAGCAATAAATTTAATATGGTTAATAATTTAATATAATAGATTTAATATTAATATCATAATTTGCGAGTTTTTCAACCTGAAAATGGCAATTTATTTAAAAAATTGCAACAAAAATCGTTGGCTGCATTTTTGGTAATTGAGTCCCCAAGAATCGTGATTTTTCAAATGATGAAGGTATTTTGGTAGAGGAAGGAGTGTCCCTTGTTGTTGGCCACTAATGTGAATGCTCTTCCTCCTAGGCATGAATGGCTTCAGAAAGAGGGGTCAGCTAATTTTGTGTCACCATGCTTGGTGTTTGTGGTGAAAAAGGCTCCGATAGTGGATCTTTAAGAATCAAAGGAAGGCAGTTAATAAGTTTGAATACCTTCATAGCTAAAGAGGGGTCAGCTAATTTTGTGTCACCATGCTTGCTGTTTGTGTTGCAAAAAGCTCCAATAGTGGATCTTTAAGAATCAAAGGAAGGCGGTTATGAAGTTTGAATCCCTTCATAGCTAAGTAATGATAGGTTTTCATCAAGATTGATGGCTCTTGAGGGAAGAGATCAAAACTTGGGCTGAGCAACAGTGGGGTCGATAAGTGGTTATGTTTTCTCTTCCAAATGGTTTTTTGTTCTCATTTTCCCCTCTCATGAGTGTCAACAAAATGCTCTCTTTCAAGTCCCACATGGGTGTTTCAGGAGTGGACAATCACATTTTGGACTTGAGAAGAATGTTTTATTTGTGCTTCAATTTCTAGTCCATTTTTAGAGGTTTGAATCAAGGTATACGGTCTACCCTTTGGAATTTTGGAATATAAGTTTGGAATATATTGCCCATAACTTGGGGGTAATTTTGGAGGTGTATTCAAGGTTACTTGCCAAATCACATACAAGTTTTGCATGATTTGGCCTTCCCATTCCTAGCTAGATGATTCTATCTCTCCCTTCTAGATCCTTTGTTCAAGAAGTGGAACTATGAATGTATTCCTTTCAGGTGCTATTCACGTCATAAAATTGGTCATGTGGCTATCTCTTGCATGGAGAGATTTGCCCAATTTTTCTCCCATAAGGTGCCCATAGTGGGTCCCTAATTTACATGGTGTTTGAAGTAGGTTTTTGCTGATAGACAAGCTTTCTTGCATCTCAAGATTCATTATTGTTGTTTTGTTTTGTTTTGTTTTCTGAATGACCCTTGTCAACCTTGTTGGAGCTTTTTTTAGTCTAAAAATATAAGGATTCACAAGAGGCCCTAGAGGTAGAGAGGCTGGTAGATCTTAGCTTTTTTCCAAAAACTACTTGCCCAACTCTAAAGCCTAATTTGGGATCGGTTGTACGGGAATGGCTTTGTTGGGGGAGGATTTGGAGAGATTTGATAGCAAAGGGAAGGAAGTTGCTCAAGCCTCTTTGGAGAGGCATAGTTGTTCATCTCATTCTTCAATTGAAGTGGATAATTAGGTGCAGCAGGCTGATTTTGTTGTTGAAGAGGTTTTAGAAGCCCTTGGTGATATTTGCTATTGTGCATCTTTTGAAAAATTTGATGCCCAAACCAGAAAGAAGAGAGGAGGGAAGCCAGAAGTAGACATTCTTTGGGATACAACCTTGAAGGATTTAGGAGTGAGATTACAATAGACAATGGATGTTTTTGTGACTAAATTACAATGGAGGGGGAGGGTCCCTCCTCTAGAAAGATGGAGGTCTTTCTGTAGAATGATGGGGGTCTACGAGCCCCTAACAAGTGGAGGTTGTTAAGTAACTGTCTTTTAGTAAACTGGATGTGATTTTGCTACAGGAAACTAAGCTCTTGGAATCAGGTTTGCTATTCCTATTGTTTGCTTCCTCGAAGAATTGGCAAGGTTTAGCATCTGATGTGTTGGGTGCGTCAGGTGGTTTGTGTATCCTTTGCAAACCTCTCCCTATTCAGCTGGTTTTGTCGGTAATGAGTTCAAAGTGGATCAGTTATTCTTTTCATTCTCTATCTAAAAATATCTCTAGCATTATTTTAATGTGTATGTTCCCAATAGTGATGTAGAAGCATCAAAGGTGTAAGAGGAATCTTGCATCAGCCAAAAAAAATCTTCAATAGTTGTTTGTTTTGTACATATTTTTCTTGTTTTCCAAATGTTTTAGTGTGTGTCAGGTTTTTGACACAGCGACTTATAGCCTTAATGTTTGTTAGCTCCAAACCTCATGATGGTAACAAAAGGCACAGTCAACCTTTGGTAAGTTATTTGGCAACAAGTTTTGAAAATCTTCAATTGTACTTTGCAACATAAGCTCTATCAAGCATCCTACATGTCTTGGTCTATTTTCATGTGATCCTGATCACCACATTCATGTATTCCATTTTGAGGAGCTTAATTGGACCAATGCTGGACTTTCATTATATAATGGTAACTTGTTTGAACTACAAACCAAGTATTTGAAACTTCCGCCAATTCCTAATGTTACCTACTTCATTATGGGTCCTAAAAGGTGTCATGTATGGAACAACAGTGAATTTAGAGACTTCAATCTCAAGGTACACTGGAAATGGTGATTTTGCATGTTATTGGTGGACCTATATGTTAACTAGGGTGATGTGTCAACTTCCAAGGTCGACTAATGATCAAATCATTTAATTTTTGGGCCATTGATTCTTATCACATTCATTTATGGTGGCATACTATGCTTATCATTTATATATCTATATAATAGATGTCAGAAATGACTTCAGGGCAGCTGTTTTGAAACAGCCAGCTAGTTGGCAAATAGTCAAAGAAGAAAACAGATTAGGATATTGAGATCCCTAAGATCTATTTTGTAAAAAAAGGATCGATGCCTAGCATGAATCTAAGCCCTTGAAGCTATTTGTTGAATCAATAAAATCTAGTTCTTTGTGTAATTTGAATTTCTGTTATTCCACTATGTGCTTAAGCTTATGTTTCATTTTGTTGCAAATTTGATGGTCTTTAATTGGACCCTACAATCTTGACTGTGTTGGTATCGAAGTTGAGGTTTGGAATCCCAAAATTTTGTGAAAGAGGTTGATGGTTGTAGAGAAAATCTTCTAGCAGTAAATGTTGGGCATAAGGTTCCTATTGTGGTGATTGCAAATAGATAGCCAAATCAGAGGTGGTTTACTTTAGATTTGAAGACATCTCCTAAAAGGATAGATACAGTTTGAGGTGTACTCAATGTTGTAGAGAGGGCTGAGGAAATATTCAATATGATGAGTAATGTCTAGGTTCAATTGGATGCAGTATAAGGGGATAGAGGAAGAGGTATCCTTAATCTTAAAACTAATGAAAGTGATGATGAACAAGAGAATAAACCAATAGAAGATATCATACGGACGAAGAAAAAGACAAAAGTGTTATAATTGGCTATGGATGCCAAGATCTTGAGACCAAATGGAAAGCACAAGAAGGAGAGATGAACATGACAAGAATAAACTGTATTCAATGTCAATGATACGATTGTGATTGTTTACAATGAGAGAGACCCCTTGGTTATATAGCCAAGGTGAGATGTAAGATGTCATAGGATTATGATAAAAGTGTCTTAATCATATGACATGAGACAACTAATCACACTTACCTAGGTTCACATGTAATAGTTGTCAAAGGATAAGATAACAACTAATGACAACTAACACCTTCTAGAAAGATTCCTTCCTATGACCTAAGTAAACTTAACATGTGTAAATAAGTCCCCTAGTAATGAATGAACTAGGTACAAGATAGGTACAAGACGTTATTTACACCAACACCCTCCTTTAAGTGCACCTTAGGGAGTAGCTGATTATTATGCAAATGACACAAAGATGCAAGAATGGGTCCCGGCTACTAGGCCATGTTAGGTACCCATGTACAATGCAATACAAAAGAAATGTCTCACAAAGGGAGAAAAGGAGAAAACCCAGTGGGACAAAACTCATTGGACAAAACTCCTCCCCAAAAGAGAGATGAAATACAAAAATGAAATGAAATGCTCTCAATGATGAATGAGAAGGTAAAAACCCCATGTAAGGAAAAGGACCCCCCCAATAAAAGAGAAGTAGAAGAGAGACAAGGGGCAACCCCTCCTCAATGTTGAGTCTCTTGCAATGATGGTAGAAGCTCGACATTGAATGCTAAAGATGATCCAAAAGCGTCGAACAACGTTCCTCCCCTTAGGAAGAAACAAAACCATGGATGCATGCAAGATATCAGGAATATGAATGGTATATGATGTCTCTGAAGCATGCTCAAGTGTCTCCATGTCAATGCCGAAAACTGACACACTCCAAACAAGTGTTCTAGGCCACACTACTGAAGAGGACAATCCAACATCTAGTAGAGATGAATGTAGAACATGATCCAAAGACAAAGATATCCCCTCTGAAGACAAAGAAGCCTCCTCCAAATGTTGTCCAAAAGTATCCACACTCACACCAATCTGTAAAGAATGATCATGTAGACAATGAACAAGAGGGTCAAGGTGTTCCCTCACAACAACTGAGGAAGGGGCATCTTCATCAAAGAGAAGATGAATGTCATCAATGGTATCCTCCAAATCTGCAAGATGAGACTCCACAAACAAGTCTGAAATACCTGTCAGGAAATCATCCAAAGTAGCCATATCTAGAAGACTATGTATGTCCTGTTGCACTGAATCACTAGGAGCCAAAACTATTGAATCACAAGCATCATCAACTGCAACAGTAGATGGAGGAGACAAAATGCATGACTCAAGAACTGGTTCTAATGTGACAACTCCCAAGTTCAAGAAGCCAAATGTCTCCTCTGAATCATGGTTCATATCAACAGTCGAAGGAATAATGTCACCATCAGAAGCAAAATTTGCAAAGGTAGACGATCGAGATGGATGATCAACCACCCCAATAGCAATGATCTCTCTACTCTCCAAGTCTCGAATGATGACTTAATCAGGAGTGAACTCCACAGTTCTCCCATCTCCATCAAGTGTAATCTAATGTATGGAAAAAAGATTGTTTGTCAAATGAGGAACACACAAAACATCCTGGAAAGTGTTGTCCCCAAAACTAATAGATCCCTTCCCTGTTACACTCATGTATGTATTGTTTCCCATCAAGATAGGAGACATAGTACAAGGCTGAAATGAAGAGATTATGGACTATGAAGATGCCATATGATGAGATGCTCTCGAATCTAGAAGCCATCTCCCTCATCCTAGACCTAAAAGAGCACAAAGAGCTTGATCTTTATTTCCTAATGTAGATGCTTGACCTTTGTCCTTTTTAGACTGTTTTGGAGTAAAAGGAGAAGAAGATTCAAACATTCTAGAAGGCAAATCAATGTGATTCTTTTTGAGAATATTTTTCAACTCATCAATATCCTTCTTATAGCAATAGCATTCTTCATGTCCATCCTTCTTGCAATATGCACAAGTAGGCCTCTCCTTCATAGATGATTCCCCTTGGGAAGATGATTTTTTCTTTGATTGATTTGAATGTGGATTATTTTTTGCTGTTTCTTATCTAATTCTGATTCTTTCACCTGACTAACCAACAATGCCTGAGATTGAGAAGTCTTGATGAGACCCATTGAGATAAGCTTTTGTTGCTCATGTATCAACATATCAGAAAATGATGCAAATGAAGGTGTAGTATATGCAGACCCCATAATCAATCTATGAGTATGAAAAGCTAGAAACAAAAGAAGCATAATCAGGACCAAGTTTGTTCATTGTATTACACACCAGCTAAATGTCCTTATCAATTCCACATGCTTTACATTGCTCTCTTAGATCCTTAACCTTAGTGATGTAGTCTTGGATGTTGTCAAAGTTCTTAGGATCCAGGCTCATCAGTTCATTATCAATTTGATAGCCTCTTACTTCATCTATAGTACCATACAACGTTTTCAATTTTTCCCAAGCTTCATGAGAATTTTTACATGATTCAATTTGGAATAACAAATCTTGAGAAACTAGTCTACAAAGACACCCAAGAGCTTTGGTATGTTTGATCATCCATTTTAATTTTTTATTTGCATCTGTAGGTTCAGGTACCTTATTTTCAACATATAAAGAGTGACCTTCCGTCATTAAAATACTCCATGCATTTTGATGCCATGTTGATTAATTATATGATGTGAGCAAGGGAACCTTAGAATGATCCATGAAAACAAGAGAGCACAAGCAAACATATCAAAGCAATGCACCAAGAGACCCCCCCAAATCACTCAATCAAGAAACCCCCCAAGCAATATCTAATTTGGCACTTTATATTTAGTGCATTTACAAGTGCCACTTGCCAAAAACAACAAAGTGGTCTTTGATCTCGGTACATGCAAATGCCAAATTTGGCCACAAAATCAAGTACAATTTTTGGTACAAAATGAAATCAATCTAATCATACCATTGAGAAGTACACGAAAAATCATGCACTTAAAAAAAAAACTGCACCCAAAAATGTTTCTGTAGGAGCAAGATATGAGCTCCTGAAGTTCTCAAAATAAGGACGAAACAACAACCCCTGTGAGAATTTGCAAATTCTGGAAAAACCAGACACTAAAACCAAAAACTGATTGCACCATTGCGAAGAGTGTGCAAATTTAGCCCAAACAAAAAAAAATTGCTCACCAAAAAGAGGTCCTAAGCCCGAGTTATTGCCATTTGAAAATCAAGTGCAAAAATCAAAACTCCATTGGAGAGGGGGTCAAACTTTCAAAAAACATTTTTTTGCCAAATTTAGTAGTAATTGCACCAGATTTAGTAACCCACCTGCTAACTGATTTTAGACCTTCACCAAATCTAAAGCCCTAGCTTTTAATTAAGTTGAAAGACAGAAAAACCTTTTAATAAATTTGGGGACCACGTGTACCACATCCCCCAAATATAATATAGTTGCTAGTACTTTGCTGCTCTTATGATGTTGACTGTTGCGGGTTTAAAGAGAGCCAAATTTTTTGATGAAGCTCACTGAGTATTTTTTTGAGACCATTGCTTTTGCAAATTGTCCGATTTTTACTTATTTCGCCAATATTTTAAAAAGAGGAAGCCATCGGGCGATGGGAACGAGGGGGCCCGCCGACCCAGTGGCTATGTGCCATGTGTCACTGTTGGAGCGCAGCAGTACTCTGTGTGTACGCCCTGCGCAGTACTTGGTATACTGCAAGTACAAAATCCGCAAAAAAGCAAATCTTCCCTTTTTTTATTTTTAATATGAATTTTTCAAATATAATTTTTACATAAATTTAATCGGTACAAAAAATGAATTTTTCAAAAAAAAAATCAAAAATTTTTCTGCAGAAATAATTTTTTTTTTTCAAAATCGTACTGTCACTATCATTATGACGCTTGGGGGGTCGTATGGCGGCTCTTTGGGCAAATTTTTTTTTGTCTCACCGGACAACTGCTTCAATTTGGAGGATTTGGCAGTCAATCTTAGGGTTTTCGGCCCTTCTAGATGCGATGGCAAGATCGGATTTGACCCAAAATGCTCCAAAATTGCAGCTACCTTCTAGATTTGGCAACCACACTTCAACTTCAAACCATCATAGATTTGGCCTTGTATGTTCGATTTGGACGAAACAAAAGGAAAAATCAACTTTCTCAAACCTTCCGGACGCAAGGGTGAGTTTAGATTTGCACCAACAAGCTCTGATATGAACCTACAATTAAGAGCCAAAAATGAAACACCCCCAAATCTGGTATCTCTCTTCAGAAAAAAAGACTCTCCAATGGCACCCAACTTGCTCTAATACCATGTTAGAATTGGCTATGGATGCCAAGATCTTGAGACAAAATGGAAAGCACAAGAAAGAGAGATGAATATGACAAGAAAAAACTGTATTCAATGTCAATGATATGATTGTGATTGTTTACAATGAGAGAGATCCCTTGGTTATATAGCCAAGGTGAGATGCAAGATGTCATAGGATTATGACAAGTGTCTCAATCATATGACATAAGACAATTAATTACACTTACCTAGGTTCACATGTAGTAGTTGTCAAAGGATAAGATAACTAATGACAACTAACACCTTTTAAAAAGATTCCTTCTTATGACCTAAATAAACTTAACATGTGTAAATAAGTCCCCTAGTAATGAATGAACTAGGTACAAAACTTTATTTACACCAACAAAAAGAATATGGAAAGATATTTCCAATTGGTAAAAAACCCAATGATTCACCTAATTATTTTGGGAGTTTGAATCCTAAGGAATTGATTAATTGGATTATTGGTCTCGAATATTATGAGAATGAGGAAATTACTAACCTTGAAAGAGAGAACTTTGAGAAGACAAAGCTAAAAGGTCACACTGCTATTTCATGGAAGGAAATTCAATTGGAAAGGAATAGAAAAGGTAGCTTAACATTGCGAAATGAGATAGGATGATAAATAACTTGAAATCTAAATTTATTCTTGTAAGTTATTAGTTGTATTTGCTCAAAAAGTTGCAAAAAATAAGACAAAAAAAATCGAAGTGTGAAAGATTATACTGAAGAATATTATAAATTGATGATAAAAGTAGGTCATCATGAGGATAACCAAGATAGGGTAGTTAGATATGTCAATGGCTTATGAGGATGTGAAGAGCCCAGCTGGCTCCAACTCAAACCCTTGATGTTTTCTACTTAGCTTTTGTATTTTTAAAGTTTTTTAGGAGAAATTCTAGACAGAAGTAGAAAGGGCACTAAGCATAAAATGCATATAAAACTGAAATTTAAACAAAATCTGAGAAACAACTTATGTATTAAGCATTATTCAACTGCTACAAATAGATCATGAACAATAAACGTACCCGAATCTCCCCAAAATAATTAAATAAAGAATTTTTGGACTTATCAGGTAAGAATGGCTATAATTGAATAAAGGCAACAATTAGAGCCTGGATCTATCTTCTCCCTTGCAGAAATTGGAGGAATGTAGCTGTAAATGGTAGGCGGCTAGGATAGAACCCAGACAAGAGCCAAAAATGAAGCGCTTTGGCTAACAGCTTCACACGCCACTCCCAGAAGAGCACGCCTTTCAAGGCAAGGTATGGCCACAAAATGCTGAATTGTAATCTTTATTGAAAGTTGAGAAATGTGAAGATGGCGTCCCAGATCTGTAAGCCCTCTTCTTATTTAAAACCTATAAATACTGAATAGAATAACTCTGATAGCACAGATGAACTTCTGGATGAAGCTTCCACAATAGCAATCATTCGACTGGTGTCTCACAGCCTCACAATCACAGATTCAGTGAAGAATTCTCGTTCTTCAATGAAGGTTTTCCTGAAACCCTTGTCCTTAGACAAAATCATAGAGAAGATAAAAAATTGCAATGTCAAATGATCAAGAATAGGGTTCGACTTGCAAGCTTTTTGCCTTATATCTCCTAAAAGGCACGACTTTCAAGAAAAGCACGCTAATTTGCCTTTTGCATTTGTTTTAAAATACATTTAAGTGGCGTTACTTTATAAAGTCAAGTTGACTTTATAATAAATCATTTAAGTTAATTTAATAACTTAACCACCAAAATACCCATAACTCCTTCCCAACTCAGTATTTTTCCATGCCGTCAAATACTAGTGAACACTGAACTCCATATGCCTGTACTGAAACCAATACTGAGGTGAAAGGGGTGGGAATGGCAATACCCACCAAAACGGTCAATGACCCCCTAACCAAATCCTGTTAGCCCATGAGGGTCCAAGAAATAGGCTAACTCCACTGCTCCTGAATACTGACTAGAGTGGGCACATTACAGAGGACCTATTCAAGAAAAGCTTAAGTATTTTAACCATTCAATTTGTGTTAGAATAGATAACACATGACAAAGAAGCAATGGGTTTTCAAGAGGCAGAAATCCAGAAGGCTATAGAGGATCTAACAATGATGATGCAAAAGCAAAAGACAACAATGAAAGTTACCATAGTAGCAGATCTAATTATAGATAGAGGCTATGGAAGAACATTCTGAGGAACTTGCTTTAAATTTGGTAGTGAAGGACATAGATCATTTGAATGTACTCATTGATAAGGAGAATATGATAGAAGATCTAAAAGGATTGAATGACAACACATATTGATGAAGAAGGTTCTTCCAATGTTGAGCAGGTATACGATAAAAGGGTGAATCATATTGTTTAAAATAAATTTGTTAAAGCTTGCAAGAGATCTGAATGAACTAGAGCAAAGGAGACATTTTTCTAGGACTATATACAAATATGGAGGTAAATATTGCAAGGAAATTATTGATAGTGGAGGTACTGATATTCTAGTTTCAAATAAAATGGTTGAAAAGTTGAATTTTAAAAAGTTGAGTATCCTAATCCTTATAGAGTATTTTGGTTACAAAAAAGTCATAGAATTTTGTTTAGTAAAGAAAATACCATAGTTTTAGGACTCGGACACAAACTCAACTTGGAAAAAAAAACCTCACAATTACACCAAAAAAGAAAAAGAAATAGATGCATTTAGAGAACATAGAAGTCTAATTTGACTATCAATTTGTCATAATTCAAACATTACACATCATATGATCCTCAAAACTCTCAAAATTTGAAATTTCAGTCACTATGTTATGTTCAGGCGCCAAAAGAGTCTGAGCTCAAGACTCGGAAGTGTTGGAGCAAGACTCAGCCAAACTCGGCTCGGCCAGCTCAAAGACTCGAGACTTTGGAGAGTTTTGCAGAGTACTCAAAGATTCCTCAAACTATGGAAAATACTATTAGACTTATGAAGAATGGAGTAAAACAAGTACTTTTTCCCTTAAAAGTTGAAGGAAGAAGGTAAAAGAGTGACTGGCATTGTGAGGGAAATGTTGGCAAATGGTATGCAATTTTTAGAGAGCATAAAACAAAAAAGATCTATTTTGTTGTTTTACCAAATTTTTGAAGATGGAGAAGGCCCTATGGGTTAATGCAGTAATGCATCTTGAGATTTCTATATTGTTGACAAAGTATAGTAATATTACTTTTGATAACCTACTTGAAGGGTTATTATCACCAATGACTAGTATAAGTTGTCATATGGATTTGATTTTGGGAGGAAGTTTACCCAATAAAGCAGCCCATAAGCTGAAACCAACTAAAAGTGAAGAGTTAAATAGGCAAGTTAGAGATTTTTTGAAGAAAGGATTAGTAAGAGAAAGTTTAAGCCCACGTGTGGTACTAGAAGTATTAGCATCAAAAGGAGGAGCTTGGAGAATATGCACAAATTCTAGAGAAACAATCAAGACTACTATCAACTGTAGATTTCATTTACCAAAGATGGATTATCTTACGACTTGTTTAAATGGCACAAATCACTTTAGTAGGATAGATTAGAAGAATGGATATCCTCAAATTGGATTTAGATAAGAAGATGAGTGGAATACTGCATTCAAGACAAGAGAAGGTTTAATTGAGTAGTTAGTTATACCATTTGGTTTGACTGATGCACAAATTTTTTTTATAAAACTAATGAATGAAATTGAAACCATACATTGGCAAATTTGTTGTATACTTGGATGATACTTTAATTCTCAAAAAAATTATATTGGAACACTGAGCACACATATCAAATTAGTACTGCAAAGAGTAAGAGGAGAGATTGTTGATGAATGTGAAGAAATGTAGTTTCATGAAGGATGAGTTGGTATATCTTGATTTTGTTATTTTTTCTGATGAACTGAAGATGAATCCTGAAAAACTAAAAAACTATTGTTGAATGGCCTATATTGTAAGTATTTCTGAAGTTGGATATTTCCATGCACTAGATATTTTTATTATAAGTTTATTAGAAATTCCGGTTGGATATGTGCACCAATTATTAAATCAATGTGAGGTGATACTGTGATAAAAATGAATCAAGTGGACTGTTGCAGTTGATTAAAATTTTGAACTGTTAAAGAGTTAACTGAACAATCCATGTTATCTTTGCAAAGAAAAGCATGGTGGTAGATTAGCAGGACATTTTGGGATTGACAAAACAATGGCATTCATAAGTGAATGTTATTTTTAGACACAAATGTAGAAGGATGCGAAACTTTATGCAAAATTACAAAATTTGTAAAGCTACTATGGGAAGTAGTCAGAATATTGGCTTGAATAAACCTTACTTATAGCAGACAAACTTTGAGAGGATATTAGCATGGATTTTGTGTTAGGATTACCAAGAAAACAAAAATGTCATGATTCTATTTATGTAGTTGATATAGTTTCTAAGGTAGCATTTTTGTAGGGAAATTGTAGGTTTGCACAAGTTACTTAAGAGTAATGTATATGACAGGGAAATGAGTTTGTTGATCATTTTTGGAGGGCATTATGGAAGAAGATGAATATGACATCATTTGCAAACATATGGACAAACAAAAGTTGTGAATAGGAGTTTGGAAAACTTGTTAAGGTGTTTATTAGGAGGAAAGGCAAGAAATTGAGATTTAATCTTAGCAAAAGTTAAGCTTGCTTAGGAAGATACCATTTCCAATTGTATGTGGACAAATCCAAAAAGATATTTCAGAATTAATAGATTTTACCACAAACCATAGAAAGACTGCTATAGCTAAAGATTATGTAGAATACACAAGAACTTTACATCAGGAACTAAAAATTTAGTTAGGGAAAATGAATTGCAATTACAAGGAACATGTTGATCATAGGAGAAAACGTACAGAGTTTGAAATAGAATATGAAGAATAGTTTATCTAGAAAAGAAAAAAACTCCACAAGAGACAAACAATAAGTTGTAAATAAAGACAAACTAGTTGAAGACTTGACATAGATGTCTAAAGCTAAGGTTAATCAACTTGGTTTTCCTTTAGCTCAACACTGTGAATAAAAATGAGGCTCTCTTTTCAATTACTCAAGGTGTCCAATATAACAACATCTTGAGGGTAAGAGCAATCATGCATCAACCAAAATATATATTATTTAATGTTTGTTTGCTTTATAATTACTTTTCTAGTTTTCCAAATGTTTTGTGTAAGTCAAGTTTGTGGCACCACAACTTATCATTTATATTTGTTAGCTTCAAACTTCATGTCGATAATAGCAACTACAATCAACCTTCAATAAGTTATGTTGTAGTGAATATTGAAGGTCTTAAATTATTGTTTGGAGCATGAGCTCTACCAAGCATCCTATTGTAATGTCGTAAAATTGCACCACTTGCAATTTCACATACATTCTTGTATCCACTTTAGTGTCCACTCCTTTAGCATTTGTGTAGGCTCGTTTTAGCTCTTGCATCAACCTTTTCCCCTCTCAAGACCCCTTTTCAACAACTTACTTCATGCATCAGTTTTGCGTCAAACCTTGTGCTTTTCCCATTCTTGTCGTTTTGTAGCATGATGTGTCTAACACTAGTGCGCCATGTGGACGTTTGCACGCCGTGCTCGCGTTCTATGACATTTTGACGTTCAAACGACCGTTTTTGAGTGCCTTGCCACTAGTCAACTACTTTTTTCGGTGGTAACGGCTCAGGAAGCTTCTTTTCCCTCCTGTTCTCTCTTTAAAAGCTATCTTTTCAATCCATTGGGCTGCCTTCTTGCTACAACAACACTCACATTCTTACAACACTCTTTGCAACTCTCTTGGTTCTCGCAACTATTGCTCTCTCTCTCTTAGGCTTCCTTAAGCCTAGCAGGTGATATCTTGCTTATCTTGTATCTTTGAGCATCTTAGGATTTCTCACATCCCCTATCTATTGCATCTCTATTTTGTGATATAGGTTCTCCTCCTTGAGCAGGGATTGCTTTTATCACTCTTGCATTCATTTCATTTCTGCTTATTATTCCTCTCTATCTATCTGACTGTCCGTGGAGGTGGGAACACCAAAAACGGGGGCAGACTGCGGCAAGCCCCTAAACAACCCCAACATTTACCCTCAGTCTTGTGTGCCGGTATTGAAGATATTTACTTGTAGAGGCTTCATTTCTTCGGTTATTGTAAGCGTTCTCTTCTTCTCATTCTCTCCCTCTATCATTTACGTTTTACTTACTTTATTTTACTCTATTACTTTCCCGCATTCTGGAAGTTCTTACTAATTAGATTGCTAGTAGTCGGTTTGTTGTTTTCTGTGATATTCTCAGTTTCTGGTCCATATGGGACATCAACGCACCGCGCTATAGTCCGTATATTGCGCATTCGTCCTTGGCTGAAAACTTGCTAGTTTGTCCCAAAAACCTCTGTGACTTACTCTTTTTGATTTTAGAACTCTCGCTTTTGTTCCTTGAGGTAGTTTAGGCAATTCGCTCCCTGGGACTCTCAAGAAGAAAGAGACTCGTGAGCAGTGAATCCCCTCTCTACACTTATATGTCCCAAATTATTTTCACACAATCCTAATCACCACATTCATGTCTTCCATTTCAAGAAGTTTAATTGGACCAATACCAAATGGTTCATAGTATAAACATGTTTTAACTATGTGCCAAGTATTTGAAACTTGTGCCAATTCCCAATGATATTTTTTGTAGCATCGTAAATTGTCACCCCTAACAATTTCACACTACCTTGACACACTACTTTTCCTACAACATTAATTATAATAATAATTTACTCATTTCTGGGCCAGAATATAAAATAATTTAAATTCCTTGATTTTCCAAGAAATTTGGGGCAAAATCACTCGGTTAGGGTCAGCGACGCCTTTGACATTAACAATGTCTTATCTCAAAAATTAAATTTGGTGTGAACCTTTAGTGGTTTTAAAAAATCCCAAGATGCAAGATGGCCTATGTCCAAAAATGTCAATTGGAATGCATATATAAACAAGATTTTTTTCATTTGAACATTAGAAAAGGCTATTGTGAATGAGAAGCTATTATGATGCAATTATTGTGAAGATGTATTGAGTTATTCTCTATATGTTATCTACAACAATCTATTGTGTTTTGGGAACTAACCTTTTGCAGATCTATCAAGTAGTCAAGGCATCCATCAATCAACCTTTGCAGCAATTTGTGGTGTGGCATCAGTACATCAAGGATTTCACATCAAGGTAACATTGTCATTTGATCATTTATCATTTCAATCAATTATTGTTGTTTAGGCACCTACCCAACCTGGTGTATGCCCTCTTGATTATCATCATTTGTTATGCATGGAGGTAGAAATATCGATATGGTGTTTGACTTAGGCAAGCCCCTATACAACGTAACATGTCCCCCTCTTTCATGTGTGTAGGTTATGTTTGGAAGTCTCATCAACTGAAAGTTAGAAAAAACACAAAGCAAACTGTAACTCACATCTCAGAGTTTTCAGATCCAAAAAAGCAACATTTTGGTCTAGGGCACCCAGCTACTTCGTCCACCTAATTCAGCCTCAAATTTATAGCACAGTTTCCTCTCTATCTCTGTTTTTCATGTCTGAAGTTGTTTTGTTACTTTTCATTTGTGCGATAAATTACAGTTTCAGAATCTAGGGTTACATGTCAAATAGGTTTGTTAAAAACATCAAATTTATCATCACAACACAAAAGCAAGACATAAGATGCTAGAAGATTGGCTCTCCATTGTGGCAGCAAGCCAATCATCAACCCTAGTCGGTTTTGTGTCCAAATGTGATGTTAAGTGAAAAGAGGTTAATCCTAGTTGGATCTAGGATCATTTTTTCTACATCACAGTTTCTTCAATATGAATCCTAAGAAGGGTTATATATGGAAACACATTGAATTTAGTGACTTCTATTGCAAGGTACATTGTAAATGATGGTTTCAGACATTATCAATAGACATACATGTTAAACATGATCATGTGCCAAATTCCAAGGCTAACTAATGATAAAATCATTTAATTTGATCATAGGTTCTTATCACATTCATCTATTATGGTGTACCATGCACATCACTTCTACTCTATTTAAAAGAAGCTCAATATGACTTGAGGGCAATTGTTGATGCCTAGTATGTACCTAAGCTCTTGAAGCTATTTGTTGAAACAATAAAATCTACTTCTTTGTATAATATTTATTATTCTGTTTTGTATTAAGTCGAGTGTTTCATTTTGTTGCAAGGTTTGATAGTCCTTCATTGGACCCTTCAACCTTGACTATGTTAAATAGTCTTGCTTGCAACTATAAGGTGTGGGAGGAAGTGTCAACAAATTTTCTTGTTTCAAGATCAAAATGATCTGTTAGGGATTCACTTCAACGCTATCTTAGGGTGTCAAACAAACAGGGAGATTTCAGTTGTGTGACTCAATTTGAATTAGATTTTATGAACTTCTTGCAATGATGCAACATTATGGATTTGGTGTCCAAGAAATCCTTCACACAGGGATTGAGAGCAATAAGTAGAGTGGCTAGGTTTTTATCCAGGCAAGGGATAGATTAATCTCCTTTCTTGGCACTGCTTCATGATAAGTTGGCATTTTGGGATGGTTTAGAAGCTTTGATTAAAGGTGATGGTCATTAATTATGAAAAGTTTATGACTTTGTCTTTGAGTGGTCATTGAATGGTGGCTCGTGGCTTGGGGTCCCATGTACTCCATGTCTCTTTTGTGATGACAGTTATCTGTGTACTCCCTAATGTAACTGCCTTAACTGCCTTATTGTGACTCTCTCATATTGCCTCCCTCACATTACCATTAGTTTTTGGAGATGGTTTGTGTGGACTTTGGATATAATGGAAATGACTCTTCCTGTGTGTGATACTCAGCTTGTTATTTCTTCGGACTGCCTTATTGTCACTGTCTCATATTGCCTCCCTCACGTTACCATTAGTTTTTGGACATAGTTTGTGTGGACTTTGGATATAATGGAAATGACTTTTCCCATGTGATACTCACATCTTGTTATTTCTTCTGTTGAAAGTTATTTTTTCATATTGCTTCGTGTTTCTCTATGGATTGTTTCTTGCTTTCTTGATGTGTGTGTTGGCAATGTAGTTGCTGGGTGGTATTATGGCTCGCATGGGTGTGGTTATGTAGAGAGACCCCCATTTTAAGGAACCAGTTTTGACAAGGAGATTGAAAATAATCTTATGTTGTTCCATTGCTTGTTTTATTCCATTCATCAGATATATCTTAGATCTGGAAGGTGTGGATGATGCAAGTATTGATCATTCACAATCTTCAGTCCTGGAATATTTTCAGCATATTTTGGAGACTAAAGTACCTAATCCAGTCATTAGTGATTGGATGTTGAAATATCTAATTTGTGAGCGACAAGCTAGTAGGTTTTCAGAAGAGGATGAGCAAGATACTGTTTGCAGTTTAGTGTTCAATGATTATTACCAGGATTACCAAAAATGAGATTAGGGCTCTAAAGAAGGAACCCAGGAGACAATTTGTGGGCTTCACAAGGTAAAAAAAATTCTGTTGATACTAATTTGATGGTTGAGAATTCGTGTTATCTCACACAAATGGTTTTCTAGAGAATTTTAGTTTGTATGCTCCTCTTGCTTAGGAAGGTGTTGTGGGTTGCAGAACTGCCAAGCATAAAGAATTGCTTCATGGCACTCAATTCTCCAATTTGGAGGAATGTGGCTTCCTTGACTTTCCAATTAGAAAAAGTTGTGGCAGGGAAGGAATCTATGAAGGGATTTTCTTGATTCTCTTGATGCTAAGGGTGGAGGTGTGGCTAGATAGGGCGGTTTGTAAGTTGTCTCTGGTTATAGTTTTTTGTTTGCAGGAGGATGATGGCTCTTTTTTGCATTATTCTAAGCGTTTTTGTATGTAGTAGCTCTTAGTTTCAATATTTTCTACGCTTTGGCATTAAGCTTTTTTATTGCTAAGGGTGATAGCCCCAATAGAACCCTCAGTTAAATATTTGAAAACACATTAGTTTTCTGCAATGCAATGAGCACACAGTGCACTGCCAAGATGCCAATGTTTGCACCTTTCTAACTTCAAATCCCTTTTGGGATGAGGTGGGGTCCCTTGTGAGGCCTCGTTGGTTCAAGCACTTTAACCCTAGATATTTGTGTTGGCTCAATTGGTTTTTGTTGACGAAGTGTTTCAAAAGTATGGGGATGCCGCCCCATTTGTGGCCTCACTGTCTTGGGTCATCTAAACCCCATAGTTAACCTATCAAAAAAATATTTTTGGCAAAAAATTGCAACAATACTAATTCATTTGCATGACACCTTTATCGTCGCATGCATTGAAGGAAACAATTGACAAGGGCTCTTGGTGAGCTCTTGTGCCATAAGTGAGCTCCTAGGTCCTTTTGAGACTAAGTGACATACCAGTGTAGTGCCTCTATTGTTGAGTACTTGTTTGTTTGGATGGGACAAAGGGGACGACTACAACTGACCCACATGTGCCCAACATTCTTGGTTTCATTGTCAAGGCCTCGCCTAATTTTGCTTGTTCAGATGCTTGATGTTGAGTCTAATTCATTCCAATGGAGTGATTTGTTGAAATTTTTCTTGATTTTGCATATTTCCAATATTAGATGAAGTTGTAACCACTATGTAATGTTTTTGAGTAAAGGATGGCTAATTTTAAGTAAATTTTCAGTCTAGCATGGAGATTGTGGGCCATAGAGAGTAAATTTATTTATTGCCTACCACTACAATGAAGATTTCGGTACCTTTGTTAAGAATTTCCCTAAAAAGTTGATATTTCTAAATTTGGCAAGAAAATGAGTTCAATATAGTAAAGATCCATAAAATGTTTGTCACAGAGGATTCTTTGAGAATAATGGTTGAATTTGAGAAACTATGACTTTTTTAAGCATTTCAGGGGAATATGAGTGATCTTTGTGCATTGTTTGCTAATTTGGGGTAGTTGATTAAATATTTCTAGGAACAAATAAAATACAGCCTGTATTTGGTGTGATTGGAGATTTTTGTTGAAGTTCTTCCATAACCATGAAATAGGGTAGAGGATTTGCTTGAACTTGTGTAATGAGTGGAGAGATATTCAATGAAAGTGAAATATCATGTGCAACAAAATAGATTATATAAAAATTCTCCTAACTATAATTTGTTAGAGGTGCTTCCCATCTACAACCAAAGCATGGTAACCTATAGTTTATGTGATTTGTCTTCACATAACATTGTTGCTCAAGATTTGATCTTCCTTAAGTATAGGAAATTTGAGTTTAAATCTTACTTCCTCCTAAGAAATCTCTAATGGGAATAAATACTTGATACAAACAAAAATAAATTGGGATATTGAAACACCTTAAGATTATGTGATACAAATACAATTATGTTTGTTATATGATTCAATTAAACAACATTAAGGGAAGCATGCGAAGCAATACAAAAGTCACAAATACGCATGAGACATGAATTTATGTGGGAAACCTTTATGGGAAAAAACTCTAGCAAAAATATATTCAAATTGTATTATTCAAGAAATTAATTCCACTACAATAGGGCCTCTTTCACACAATCTCAATCTGTAAACTAATAGCACATCAATAGCATTTTGTTTCCACAATCCATAATAGTTGTCTTCAAGATTTTTGGATAACCTGTGTGCATATTTTTACATCAATGTTTCTCTCTCTTTCTACTTTTCATCCTGATGATGGATCACGGAGTATGATCCAAAACGTTGATGTAAAAATATGCACACAGTTTATCCAGAAATCTTGAAGACAACTAATAGCACATAACCTCCAAAACTAATTTTCACACCTTCAAGATTCAACCATTTACAACAATGTCCAATCTTAACTAACCTTGGCATATCTCTACAAATAGATAGATAGCCACATAACCATCCAACAAATAATTCATTGTCTAATTGCCACATAAAATACCAACAGTCACACAACCATATCATGATTTTATTTCAGCACGCCGCACATTACATGTAACATGACTTCTCCATATGAATAATCACCACACTGATAAGTCAATGCCACTCACACTTGGTCAAAGATTTTTGACCCATTTCTCCTAAACTCAACCAAACTACCAATGCCTTGTGTAGCAAAGGCGGACTCTTTATGAGCTATAGCTGCTTGCAATACCTTTAGTTATCTTCTAGAACATCTGCATGCTCTTGGTTATTGAGACATGTACTGCAACAATCCAGTGCACTTGCACTATCATACACACTTACGATGACATATCTACAATTATGTGATTGTGAGTTCTCCAAATGACTTGTGGTTAGGAATGTAGCAACACCAAACTTATACAAGTATTCATGTTAAACCACAACATCTGAAACTCACTGCAACATGTCATAGACTCATAGGTAATTGCAACTATTTACCAATCTACCAGACAACTGTCACATGAATTTAGAACAAAGCCGATCAACTTCTTTCATCAGAAACCTTACTAGGAACTCTCTACAAGTGAATAACACACCAAAGTTCCAACAATCTCAACATTGTATCAAGAATCATGAAATTGCTCACCTGTTGGGTGGACTAAAAAGGTTTGGAGAAATTACATATTACATCATTCACACAAGTGCTAAAACATGACCAACTAAAGTATCAAAAAATAAATCATCTAAACAAATACATAAGAGAACAAAAATTACCCTGATTTCTTTCAGCGCTGCTGCTATCTGATGATGAGCCATTAGTAGCCAATCCCTGAATTACATCAGATGAATAAATAAACAAAATCTGAATCACCATGATAAGTTCAAATAGTATAGTATAACAATTTCAAACTGCAGATCCATGTGATTATAATCTGTCATGCTTCAAACAAAGGTTTCCCATCTAACTCATGCAAAAGCCCAACTGAAAGAAAGAAATCAACTACCGTTGGTTAGCAACTTAGCATTGCTACAGAACAAATGTCAAAGAGGAAGTTTGAGTAATGCTTATACTTGTCAGTATTAACTTCAGTCCAGCTATAATCAAAACTACTGCATGCAAATGTAGCACTTTACATACCATGCAGCAAGCACCATAATATGTCAAGCACTGGATTAGACAAAGTTATGAGCAACAATTAAGGATGTGCATGTTACTCTGAAATTTTAAGGCAACCAGCTGATGATTTATACCACATACAAAGCTTAAAAAAACATATATTAACGATCATTTAAATGAGTGCCATCCAATGCACGCTCTTAACTCTCTTCCAAATGTGTTCTGGATTGTTAAAGGCTGCAGTGTTGGTTATCTTCATCAGTTCACTAATACAAAGCACCGTAAAAGAACCCATCTAATCCAAATACCATTCTAGAATATTATGGCTGCTTTTGTTATGCCAGGCCCTAATCAATTGTTCTTAAAGCAACTATATTACATCAAAAAGTGTCATAGATGTATTTGAGTGGGATATATGAAAATTCAATCATATCCTAAAGGAAAAGCACGGCTATGCTTATTTCCCTAATTTGAAAGCCTTTCCACGGTGTAATGTCATGCTCCCACCCACATTTTAAAATTCCCAACAAAACAAAATACCCATCGATCCCAGCAGGTCTTAAAAAAGACAGCCAATCCATAGTTAGAAATTATAATAAAGTAATTACTTGAACAGCTGCAATCTCCTTCAAACAAAGAATAAATAAATATTAACTAAAAAGTCAAGAGGCATCCCAAGGGTTATGACCATTAAAGAATAGGGGCATATAAAGTGATAAATACAGGGGAAGGAAGGGAATTTCAAGCAGAGATAATTATTTATTTTTCCTTCATGGAATATAAATGAATGATTCAGCAATCTTGAGGATGAAAACCCTTAATTTCTTCACCAAGTTAGTAGATGAAAACCCCTAACTTTAGCAAGGATATCTCAAGACATTTGTACAAATAAAATAGCTGCAAATTGCAAGATTACAGCAGATATTCAAAAATAAGTGTGTATTTTTCAGAATTATATTATTAAATTTTAAATCTGAAATGTATATAAAAATTATAGTTTTAAGGATAATTAGTATTTGTAATTAATTATGCAAGTCTTATTTGTGTGGGATATTTGTTTAAAGCAAAAATAAGGAAATTCTAGAATGGTACATTACATGTAATGACTTTTTTCACGTCATGTTCCCAATGGGTGATTTACTAAAAATTTGCACCCCGTTAACAGATATCTTCAATGGATTGAACTATTCTTGTATTTTAGAATTAGAGGGTTAATGAAGAACACTAAAACACTGATTATTGAATCAAAAACTTTCATTTAAAAAAGCATCATTTATCACAGTTAACGGTCATTAATTCTTCAAAGCCTTGAATTTTTGTACAGTAAGATCCAATTCAACTACATGATATACAAAGCTCAAGAAGGAAATAGGCATTTATGATTTTCATTACCTCTGTATGTGAAGTTCCAGCATTTTTGTCCATTTCATCCATCTGTTTTTCTTTTGATTTCAGTCCAAATTTTGCACTTTCTTGATCTCTAAGCATCTGTTCATGGCATTCCAAAACATATTATATTACTCGCTTAAATCCTCTTCAAAGTTATAATTTGAATAGAAGAACTAATTAATAACAAAGATTATGCTCAGGATTCACTATCCGGTGAAATAACCAGCATTTTGGATTGAATAAAGCATGGAATGACAACCCACCTGGCGTGGTTCCTTTAATTTCTCACGAAGTTCGTCAGAACAGAAATCAAAAATATCCAACTCCAATGGATAATTTACTTTCTGCATGAACACAAACATACAAAGACAAGATATGGTTAATGAAGGAAGAATAACCATGTGACATGTCCAAAGGGATTTTAAAAAGCAAATCAGCAAATCACCCTCAATATCTTTGCCTTTTGGTTTGACTCTCTCTTCCAAAAGAAACGGACAAATTGGATAGTTAAATATCTGCAAAACAATAAATAATAAATGTGTCAAATGCAAACCACTAATGAATATGAATCCTGATTCCCTGAACTTTGAGCATCAACAAATCAAAATGATTTTCAGATTACACAAAACAAGAATGCATTTTACCTCGGTAAGCTGTTAATGCGTGACTCTTTCAAAAATACTGCAGTTCGACCTAATGCAGGTGACGCCTTTTCCAATTCAGACTTCAAGCCCTGCATACAATTAAAGAAACCAAAAATATTTTCTAACAAACTATATTCAATCAGAAGGTTTGATTTTCCTTTTTCTCATGCAAAATTGAAGTATTTGAATGACAAAATTGAGTTAAAAATTAAAGGACATATCATCTATCAAATGCAAATTTACCATGCTCTCTTACAAGCAGCTGTTGATGCCAAACATGACTTTGTAAACAAAAAATTTCAAGATTTCCTAACAGTGGTTGAGGCATGCTCAACTATGTTATGTTTCCAGTGAATAGCCTAAACAAATGTGAAATAGATTTCAAACAAGGGCCATGTCTATCTCTAAAAAATAGAACAGTAGATGGATTTCACTACTCAAAGAAAGAGGTTGTCACATGCATAGAAAAAGTTTAGTACCAGTTTAAATTCTACACATAATAAATATATGCAATGGTCAAACAACAGTTCTTAGTTGGTCATTATGAATTGGTAGGTATAAGCTAGTTGACAGTACCAAAATCAGTTGATGAATGCTTCAAATTTGACATGTATGAAGAATTGCCCTCTCTTCTCTGTATATTCCTAAGTGTTATATTCCATTCTTTCATTATGTTATCAGAGCCCAAGGTAGTGGATCTTGGGGATTGGCATCTCGGAGGCTAAATCCTAGGGCCACTTCCACTTCCAATTCTCCTAGACATAGCTCATCTAGAGGTCCTCATAATAGAACTCATAACCCTTTTTCAAGAAGGGATACCTGAAGCCTTGTGAACTATACCCCTGAGAATTCAGATTCAGGTGTAGCCCTGCCTAATGAGGATGAGTTAATACAAGACATTGAGGGACTTCAAGAGGAAGCCCAGAGGCTTGAAGAATTGAGAATTAAACATGCAAAAGAAAAGGAAGAAAATATAAAGGCTGCTATGCTTGAGAGGGATCAACTGACAAGAAAGGTGGAAAAAATGAAACTAATGGTTCAAGAGGAACCTTCCCCTATTCCTTCCACATCCAATGGTCCTGTCCTAACCCCTACACTTCAAAAAACTACTTTAAATGTTCCTATAGGAAATACCCATACTAACACCTGGACTAGTTCCATTGTTACAAGCTCAGTTGCAACCCCTTCCACTACAAGTAAGCAATCACAGCCTGTGGATAAAGGAAAAGGGCCTTTGGTTCATTCCAAGGGGATAAATATAAGTGCAAGTGTACCATCTGTTGGTACTCCCACAACTGCACCACCTAATCCTTCAAATCTCAAATTGCAAATGGAAAATGAGCAATTACAGAAGGAATTAAAGAGGATACAAATTCTTGCTGCTAATGCAGAGATGCAAAGAAAAATAAATCCTCTATTGGAGATCCTTCAGCCTCTAGCTCTCAAAACCCACCTCATTCTACACCCCAACCAGCTCAAACTACTGGCATGAATGTTTCATCTGCCATTGGTCAATCTATTCCCCATTCCCAGCCACAAAATTCCAGTGGAATGGGACAACCTTCTCAGCACCAAAGAAAGACCAATACTCAATCTGGTGGAAGTATTTCCAATCATGTGGGAGGGAGAAATGCACATCAAGGAAATTAGAATAGTGGGAGCAGAGTGGTAGTGGACCTCAACTAAGTCAGGGAGATCAATTTGCTAGAAGACCAATGCAATTCCCTTGCTTGAAATGATGAGAATTGATGAACACAAGCAAAAGGCAGTTGCCCTCATCAATGGTGTAGCTACAGCCTATGAAGAAAAGAAGGTATCTACTCCACCAGAAGTGAGTAGGAATGATCTAAAAGATGGAGATGTTGAAGGGATAATAAATATCCCTCAAATTTATTTGGGTACCACCATTACAGCCTGTCCTAACCAGGTGGACCCATTTTATGTAACCCTCATAATTGATGACAAGCTAGTAAAGGATTGTATGATTGATTCAGGGGCTTCATCTAACATTATGCCTATTGATATCATGAAAGAAATGGGACTGCAAATGAATAGAGCATATGGCAAATGTTATGCTATGGATTCCAGGGAAGTACCAATGTGATTGGGATCATTAAGGATGTAGCTTTCAGTCTTGCTGCATACCCTGAGAAGGAGTTCACAATGAGCATTACAGTGATAGATATTCCCCCAACATATGGAATGCTTTTGTCAAGAAAATGGAGTGCTACAATGGGGGGAAGTATGTAGAGTGACAAGTCTTTTGCTACTTTTCCAATTGATGGTAAGGACATAAAACTTGTTAGGGAGCAAAGGTCTTCACACATGATTAAAGAAATGGTCCCTGAGGAGAGAATTCATTTTGTTTGCATTGGTCCAGATAATTTCAAAGTTGAGTTACAAGAGGAGGAACAGAAACCTGCACCACTGGAAAAAGAGGTCATGAAACAAGCCAATACAAGTGAACTATGGACAATGTATTTTGATGGGGCTTGTTCTATAGAAGGATCTGGTGCAGGAGTGATTTTCATTGCACCTACCGGTAAAAGTTATAAATTTTCATCCTCATTATTGTTTGTTTGCACTAATAATGTTGTTGAGTATGAAGTTCTACTACTGGGACTAAGCTTAGCAGAAAAACATAGAATCAAGAAACTTAGTCATTGGTGACTCACAATTAATTCTATCCTAGGTTAGGTCAAGGTTCATATAAAAAAAATAAAAGATTGAAACAGTATAGAAATGTTGTTTGGGACTTGGTAGAAATGTTTGATGCTTTTGGGATTGAGTGGATAGAGAGGAGTGAGAGTGTTATGGCCGACTTGTTGGCAAACATAGCATTAAGGCCTAATGATATAACTTTTGTTGGTATCTCAAAGGTTGAGGTACAAACAAGGCCATCTGTTCCTGACAACATTCAGAATTGGCAAGTATTCAACGATGATGATGACATATTGAAGTTCTTACAATGTGTTGATCACTATGAAAGTCAGGAAATTGATTTTGGAGAATTTGTTGAGACTATTGATGGAAAGGAAACAATGTTTTGTAATGAGGTTATCCAACTAAAGACCAATAAGATTCCTAAGGGTTTAGTTGCTTTTTGATGGTCCAGACAAAAGTATCGTTAAACAGAGTTCCACACACCAAGATGACCTAGAGGAGGTCAATCTAGAGACAAAAAAATGCTCCAAAGAAAGTATACATGGGGAAGAAAATGAAACCTCAGATTAAAGCAATGCCCATTGCTTTACTAAGAAAATATAGGCATGTATTTGCCTTATCCTATAATGACCTGAAGGCATACAGGGAAGAATTATTTCAGCAAGAGATTCCTCTTAAACCAAATACATAGCCCTTCAGGTAGAAACAAAGGCCAATAAATCCAACCTTGGCACCCAAGATACAAGAAGAGCTTATGAAGTTGAGAGACGGGGGAATCATTAAACCCATCAAACATTCAACTTGGGCATCAAATCTTGTTCCAATAAGGAAAGAGAATGGTGACATCAAATTATGTGTTGATTTCAAAAATCTGAATGTGTCGTCATTAAAAGATAACTATCCACTCCCAAATATGGAAGCTATGCTCCAAAAGGTAACTAGTTGTGAGCTATTATCTATGATGGATGGTTTTTCTGAGTATAACCAAGTAAAATTTAAGGAGTCAATGCAGTATAAGATTGCATTTACAACTCCTTGGGGCACTTATGTCTATGTCAAGATGCCTTTTGGCTTGACCAATGCCGGTACCACATTTCAGAGGGCTATGAATGTAGCCTTTGCAGATTTTATTGATATCTTCATGGTAGTCTATCAAGACGACCTCAATGCATACTCTAAGAAAGATGAAGAGCATAGTATGCACTTAGAGAAGATTTTTATCAAAGCACTAGAATATGTGATATCTCTCAATCCTAAAAAGTGCGCCTTTGGGGTTGCTTAAGGCAAATTGATGGGGCATATAGTGTCCAAAGAGGGAGTGAGGATAGACCCAAAAAGAGTTGTTGCCATAGAAAAAATACCACAGCCCAAGAATGTGAAGGGTATCCAATCATTCTTTGGACAAGTTAACTTCTTGAGGAGATTTGTGACCAACTTTGATGAAATCACAAGACCAATTCCAAGATGTTAAAGAAAGGAGAAACAATGGCTTGGGGAGAAGAACCAACTAAAGCCTTCAAGGGTATCAAACAAGCCATCAAGGAGGCACCTGTTTTGAAATCCCCTGAAATTTCAAAGCCATACCAGTTATTCTCCTTTGCCTCATTTCACACAGTTGTCGCGGTATTGCTGCATAAGAATGATAAAGGCTATGAGCAACGTATTGCCTTTTTCAATAAGTCATTGCAAGCAGCTGAGCTAACATATGACATGGCTGAAAAGCAGGCCTATCCTTTGGTAAAAGCAGTTAAAATTATCAGAACATACCTAGTAGGTGCAACAATTGTTGCATATGTACCAAGTGCAGCAATAAAGGACATCTTCACACAACAAGAAGTTATTGGGAGAAGATGTAGGTGGTTCAATAGGATACCAGAGTTTAATATTGACATGCAAATTACCAAATTGATCAGAGGTCAACGATTGGCCAAATTAATGGCAGAAACAAACTTGGAGGCCAATCAAGTAAACAATGTTGATTATGTTGATGTAGCTCCTATTTGTGATATGTAGACCTCAGGGTAGTATAGGCACATTGTTTATTACTTGCAGAATATGTCAAGTCCTAAAGGAATGACAAATAATCATAAAAGAACATTAAAGCTGCAAGCAATAAAATATGTGATAATAGATAATGAGTTGTGGTGGAGGAATGTAGATGGAGTGTTGTTAAAGTGTATTGATGGGAAGAGAGCCTTGGAAGTTTTAAAAGAGATGCATAGTGGTGTTTGTGGTTGCCACCATATGGCCAAGACTACTACTCATAAAGTCCTAAGAGCAGGTTTTTAGTGGCCCACATCATTTAAAGATGCACATAAATTGGTCAAGGCATGTGATGCATGCCAGAGGCTTTCAGGGAAGTTAAAATTCTCAAGAAATTTGCCTCCAGCCCAATTACATTTCAAGCACCCTTTCAGCAATGGGGAAATGATTTTATTGGAGAGATTGCAGATAAATCCAGTGGAGGACACTCTTGGATATTGGTAGCAACTGATTATTTTACAAAGTGAGTTGAAGCTATCCCCACGAGGAAAGCTACCAGCAAAGTATGGTTGATTTCTTGTTAAATAATATTTTGATCAAATTTGGAATGCTTGAAAAGATAGTATCAAACAATGCCATGTGCTTCAAATCAGAGGAATTCACTAGCTTCTACAATAAACAGAGGAATTCACTAGGATGCAAAACTCTTATTCTTCCCCCTATCACCCACAAGGAAATGGTCAAGCAAAATCAAGCAATAAAAGTCTACTAAAGATTATTAAGAGGGTGATTAAGAAAAACAAGAAGACCTGGGACTCAAAGTTAAAGTTGGCTCTTTGGGCTGATAGAGTGACCATCAAGAAAGCAACAAGACAATCTCCATTCTGCTTAATTTATGGCATTGAAGCAAGGCTACCGACAAATAATCTTATGAAGATGAACAAATTCATCCAAGAATATGATGAGGACATATGTGATGATATGCAACACAGAATATTTCTTGACCAAATTAGATGAAACAAGAAGAGAAACCCAACAAAAGAATGCAAAGATGCAGCTGCAAGTTAAGCACCTATATGACAAGAAATCCTCTCCCAACAAGTTTGAAGTGGGAAGCATGGTATTAATGTGGAATGCCAGAACACAGGACAAGAGCAAGCATGGCAAGTTTGATGCATTATGGTTGGGCCCTTATCCAATAAGCAACACACATTGAGAGGATTCATACTTCCTACAAAGCTTACAAAGTGAATTTTCCAGGGATACCCGGGGTCGCGTCCCCCCCCACACCCAAAAAAAAAAAAAATCCCCCTGTCCCGGTTCCCGGGACATCCTGAGTACCAAGGGACAACAAGGGGACAGTCCCCCTTTTTTGGAAATTTGTGGGAAACGTCCCAGGGACGGGGGGACGTCATTGACCAAATGGGGGACGACTGAGCCGTCCCTCAACCGTCCCAGGCACGGCCGACCATCCCCCACGTTTTGCAAGTTGAAAACTTTAAAAAAAAAAAAGCATAAAATTAAAAAATAATGCCCCTGCCTACGTGGCATGTGTGGGCCCAAGTGTTTTTAACTCCTTTATAAAGGAAAAAGGGCCTCTCTAACCTCATTTTATTCATTTTGTTTGTTTGAGCAGCCAAGGGTTTGAGAGGAAAAGAAATTGCAGCCATTGAAGGAGAAGGAGCAGCAGTTTGAAGGAGGAGAGGAGGTTGAAATAGTGTTGTTGGGAGTGCAAATCCACCAAAGAGGTATGCATTTCCTTTCCCTATTTTCTTTTTTTTATTTTTTTGCAAAATATGAAGCATACATAGTCTGATTTTTTTTATTTTTTTGTATTTTCAGTCAAAACTTGCATTCTAAAAACAAAAAACATGAGGAGCAGTGAGGGTGGGAGTGATAGTGAAGTTGAAATGCAAGTTAGAAGGGAAACTAGAGAGCAAATAACCCCTACCCAATGCCCTACTTCATCAACCAATACCAAAACCATGAAGGACTATGCAAAACACCCATTAGACAAAAAAAAAACCATTCCTTCAATTTGTGACAGCCAAGGGTGAAAGACATAATAATTCAGGGGGGAATAGGGTTTGGTTTTGCCATGTTTGTGAAAAGGAGTTTAGGGGCAGCTACACAAGAGTTAGGTCTCATTTTTTGGGTGAGATGGGCCATGGAGTTAAGAGTGTGTCCTGCATTGACAAATGCACTATTTATAGAGTACCAAAAAATTCAAATGGAGTGTGATGGTGGGGTTCAAGGTGGGTCTCCTTCTTTCCCAAGTTCACATTCATCTATGCCTACTCCTACTCCTACTCCTTCCACGGTTGGTAATAGTGTTATCTGAAGAGGAAAGAGGAAAGTGATTGGTAGCGATAAGGCAGCCTCAGTTGAGTCCATGTTTCAAAACCAAGCACAAGAAACCACCGAATCCTCTATTGCCAAATTCTTTTTTTCCCACGCCATTCCATTTCATGTGGCATGTTCCTATTATTTCAAACAAATGGTGAAAGACAAAGAGTACTCCAAAGTTAATGTGTTAATGAAGGAGATGAGGCAAACATGGATGAGGACGGGGTGCTCTATAGTGATGGATGGGTGGACTGATTGTAGATGTCGGCCACTTATCAATGTCATAGTCGCATGCCCTACTGGATCTTATTTTCTTAGAGCCGTAGATTGTTCAGGGAGACATAAGGATGCAGACTTCCAATTTTCCATTTTGAGAGATGCCATAGAGGAGGTTGGGGCTGCAAATGTGGTGCAAGTGATCACCGATTCAACACGTGTGTGCAAATCGGTTGGGTTGATGGTGGGGGGTACTTACAAGCACATATTTTGGACCCCATTTGTGTTCATGCATTGAAAGACATATAGGGAAGATGGATTGGGTGAAAAAAATGGTGGCAAAAGCTAGAAAAATTCAGATGTTCATTTGCAACCACCACACCTCACTTGCTCTCTTCAGGACATTTTCAAAGAAAGCGTTTCTCAAAAATGTTGATACAAGGTATGCCATTTACTTCATTTTGTTTCACTTTCAATTTGTATTCATAATCTGATTTTGTTTTAAAAAAAAAAATTTAATGAATCATTGAATTAATGAATGTAGATATGCCACATACTTCATCCTATTGGAGAGGATGCTTGAGGTCCATGAGCCTCTACAACTAATGATGGTCAATGCTGAGTGGATTAGATGGTCTAATGCAAGTTCTACTCAAGGAAAGAGCATCAAACAAAAGATCCTTGATGACGATTGGTGGGCCAATGTGAGGTAAGACATATTAGATGGCTGATTTTCATATTAAATTTCTGATTTTAATATTTTAATTTTATTGTCCAATGTTCCAACTTTTGAAGTTTCTAACATATCAATTAACTTGTCAACTAATTATTTTGAACTTTTTGTTTGCATTTTGCAGATATATTTGCTCCTTCACCTCGCCCATTGTAGATGTCATCAGATATGTTGATACAGACTCTCCTAGTCTTGGAGAGATATATGAGACATTTGACACTATGTGTGGGAAGATCAAGCAAGTTATTTCGGCAAAAGACCCCACTTTGGATTTATATGAGCAACACATTAGGCCCATTATGACATAGAGGTGGAATACAATGAACACCCTGCGTCATATGGTTGTCTTTGCTCTAAATCCAAAATGGTATGCACCAAGGGATGGTAGGGTCCCTCCATGTGATGATACTGAGGTTTTAGATGGGTTCACACGGGCCATTGAAAAGATTTATCCACCAGAGTAGGCTTCACCACTTTAGTCACAATTTCTAGACTTTGCTAATCTTAATGGCCCAAACTTGAGTAAACCACAGGCGAGGTTGGATAGAGCTATATTAGCTCAATCGAACCCTATTGGATGGTGGACCTATCATGGGAGAGATACATCGTAGTTGAAGATACTTGCCATTCACCTTCTTGCACAGGTTGCTAGTTCCTCTGTTGCAAAGAGGAATTGGTCCACGTATAGCTTTATCCACTCCCTCAAGAGGAATAGACTTACCTCTAGACGAGCAGAGAAGCTAGTGGCCGTTCATAGGGCTCTTCGGCTTTAGGATCGGCAGACTCCAGAGTATCGACAGATTCCAACTCTATAGTGGGATATTGATCTCGAGGACGCGACTTAGGCAGATGAGGAGATAGTTGAGGGCTTGGTTGGGGTTCTATTGGCTGAGGAGAAGCATCACAGTGGCAGTGACTCAGAGGATGACTTTGATTTTGATGTGGTTATGAGAGATAATTAGGGGCAGCAGTGCTCTTTGTTTATTTTGTATTCATTATTGACATACGATATTGTATTTTGATTTTCATAGCAAACTTTAAAACTATATGGCAGCAATGTAGCCTTTGGGCATTTTGATATAAGTTTATAAATTATAACTTGGAGGTTGTTTCATGATTCGTGTATGTTAATTTTGAATGTGTATTGAGTATTGGCATAATGTTGAACACAAATGTTATATGTTAATGTTCTATAATGTGTATTATGCATGCCTTATTCATGTTATCTTTTGAATATTTAAAGTTTCCCTATATTTTTATATAGCCGTCCCCTACCCTCCCTAATTTTGGCCTAAAAAATTGGAAACTTGGGGACTCGTCCTGCTATCCCCTGTCATCCCCATCTCGGAAACTTGGGGTAACCTTGGAATTTTTGGAATTGCCCGTACATGGACAATTCCTGAAAACATACTTCTCATAAGGTATGTTCTTTTCCATGTACACTGCATATGTTTGTATGCAAGTTTGGTTCGGTTTTCTTTGTTCTATCTGCCTTGTCCCAGCGTTTCCCTGGTTTTGGTTTCTCTGTGTTTGGTCTGCTCCACTGTGAGATTTTTGGAATCTCATTTTGTTCATGGTGAACAAACATCCCCGAACATGATTCATTGATGGAACCTATATGATTTTTTAGTTCTAGGTTATGCATTTCAAAATTTTGAGTGTTTTGATGGTTTTGAGTGGGCTAGGGTTTGCATTTCTATGCCTTAGTCATTTCTTCTATTCGCTCGTTGACTTGCTATTGTTGATTGTCGGTATGTAAAGTTACATCATATGTCATTTAAAGTCATGTTTTGGTCAGCCCCAACATCCTAGTTCTTTCGGTCACCACCCCGTTTAATACTTTTAAACCTTAAGCCTACGGGTCGGGGAATAAATTTTTGCCTAAGTCTAAGGTTTAGCCTAGGTACGAAATATTTCTAAGTTATAAAGTCCTATGTCGACCAAGTAAAGTGACCCCTTTAAGTCATAACTTAAAGCACATGCTTTAAGTTATCTTAAGTCATGTGTCCTTCGATCCCACGACAACATGTGTTCAAATTTCATTGGCCCCACTCGCTTGCAAGAAATAAAATAATAACAAAAAAGAAAGTGCGGGGATGCAGTGAGGCACCACGTGTCTAGTGGATCTTGCAGGCTCTTTGCAAAGCTTGTTCGAAACTGGTGGCAGGTTTTAAAGGTTTAAATCATGGTAGCGAAGATCCACCTATTAGTTCCCCGCTATCTCACGGGATACAGTCAGCATTTACAAGAGAGTGCGATATTTTGGGATGTCGTTGCATCAACTCCTCTAATGCTTCCAAAGGCGATGGGGCTAGAGGGTGGTATCGAACAGGCTTTTCCACATGGTGGCACCTAATTGGCCTAAGACTACGATTAATGACAGTCAAGTTTTCAAGCATGATTTTACTCAATTTGAGTCGTATGAAGGTATAGGTTGACACAAGATCGACGACTCACTTTCAAAGTTGAGTTAACGAGTAGTTGGAGCTTTTTTGCATTGCATGACCAAGCAACAATGGCGGACGCAACACTATTCAATCAAATGAAAGAGCTTTCTCACCATAGAAGCAAAGGATTAAAGCACAATTCAAAATTACTAGAGCAGTTTAAAGTATCTAGAGATCAACTGTGGCGATTCTTCAAGCTTCTTGTGCTCAAAACTAGGGTTTCTAGTGTTTAAACACCAGTAAGTAAAAGTTGCCTTTTTTGTGTTCAATTTCCAGTAAATTTGTGTGCATTCGCCAGCTCGGTATTCTAAATTGTTTGCCCAAGAAGGAAAGTGCTAGAGAAATTGAGCCAAGTCTGATAAGGTTTGTACTTCAAACTTTGAAATTAAGGCTTACACCTTAACATATTGCTAAGTATGGAGTATGAGGGATACCCGAACCCCGAACCTCGAAAAGGTTTTGGTGTTCGTTGATCAAGGTTAAGGCTTATTCCTTAAGTAGGATTTTGTGTAAGGTGAAAAATGGAACCCCAAAGGCCAATGCCTGAAAGGGTTGAAACTATTGGTTGTGAAGGATAGTTTCGAGCATCACGACTCAGGAGAACGGCTTACGCTATGATTGAAAGGCATGTAAGCGGTAAAGTGCAAGGGCGAACCTCGATGTCTGATTGCTCATTGCAAGGATTGGTGTTTCGCACTTCAATGTTCTGGAGGTTAGTGTGTTGGCTTGCGATGGAGTCTAGGATGGTAATAGGTAAAGGATAAGGCTAATGGTCGAACCCCGATAGGTTTGAAGAAGACTTGGACATTGTTGTTCGGACTTGCTTCTCAAGTCCTGCCATACACAACAAGGTGTTGTGTTCATTGGCCAGCTTAGCATTCCCGGGTTCATTGCAAAAGAATGAGGAAAAAGAGCGGCAAAAAATCAACACAATCGACATCAAAGGCACTCTTGGAGGAACAATGATTACAAAGAGTAAATAATTATTTTTGTCCTTGGAATATTCCATCCACGAGCAAGTTGTACTTATATTTTTGAAATGTAAATAAATGTCAAATGAAAATATGATAGGTGTAAATGGCCTGAGGCTTGTTGCTCCCTTGTCTTATAAAAGGGAATTCAAGGCCATTTGCACGGGATGATTGATCTCTTGGAGAATTTTGTAATGTAACATAGAGAATAGAGTTCGAGTCTTTTCTTAGGTTGTTGAGTCTATGTCTTATGCATTCTCATATGTTGTATAACATTACTAGCATTTGATAGAATATAATGGCAATTCTTAAGCCAATTGTCTCCTCTTGTGTGTTCTTTATACAAAATATAAAAGAAATTGATCAAAGATCATTTGATTTGTCTCCATTGTTGTTCCAATGGATGTATGCTTCTATTGATGCTCTTATTCAAAGAATAGGTTAAATGCTTTGATGGAAGGTTTGTGTAACATTGTGCAAGAATTTGATAAGAAGAATTGGTTAAGGATTTTGAGTGTAACATTGTAATGCACTGTTATAAAGCTCTGTAATGCTTAGATGGAATTTTGTTATACCATATAGCTTGCATTTTATCTGACTCCATGCCCTGGATTAAGGCACCGATCTGGAATCTGTGTCTGAAGTTGCATCTCTAGGATCTCTCACACTTTAAAAATCACAAAGTTTATTTTAGAAGTATCATGTGATTTCATATTCTCCTGCTATAGATTGTTGAATGCTTTAAAGGATTTTCCAGATCTTCTAAGTTCTTCATTTATCAAGCAAATTATATGAAAATATATCTGTTATCTACAATGTATGAGATAAATTGGCACAGGAGATCATAAGTACATTGTAAGGGATCACCCTCCTGGGTTTTGCAGAGCCCAAAGTGTAGAGGGAAATTTCATTCAACTTTCACATGTTCGTTGGCCAATCCCTCCAGATAATTAACCTTGGAAATGGCAAAACCATAGATTATTTGTGAGATCTGGTTGGGAATTAAGAACAACCAACACGGCTATTGGAGAAAACAACCTATTTATGAGAAACTAATGAAAGAGAAGAAGACATCATTGGATTATACTTTGTATCTGATTTTCACCCCTTGAAGAGCATTGTGTATAGTTCAACGGCAACCAGCCTGAGAACAGAACCCCTCTAGGTTATAAATTAGAAGAAAAAACCCCCTGATTCCATTGCTGAGTTAGTAGACGGAAACCCCCAATTCTAGTAGATTTAGAGATGTTTCCAAAGCATTCCGTTAAAGATAAATCACTGCAAAAAGGAACTATTTTACCAACTGCTGGAAAGAGACAATTTGGTCATTATAATCTATTTTCCATTTACGCAATTAATTATTAGCAGAAAGTTTTGAAATCATAAGGATTTTATATTTATACTAATCATGCAAGCTTCTATAATTGTAAGTTCAGGTTTATTATATTCAAAGTAAATTAAGGAAAAAAATAAAAGAGACATTACATAGCTTGGATACAGTGGTGCACCA
This sequence comes from Sequoia sempervirens, assembly GCA_007258455.2. Lineage (NCBI taxonomy): Eukaryota > Viridiplantae > Streptophyta > Pinopsida > Cupressales > Cupressaceae > Sequoia > Sequoia sempervirens. Next base: position 304,769,792 of record VDFB02075321.1, read on the forward strand.
TCCAAGAATTTCAACAATAATTAAAAATCAAGCTACTAGCACTAAACTGTATAGTTATTAAAATATTGGATTCTTGAAAGCAAACTGTGATTCAAATGATTAATTTTGCAAATTCCAAGTAATTGAAAACATTGCACAAAAAAATTTGAAACAAACTGATACCTTGGAAGAGAACTAAACACAATTGCGATTGAAGAAAAACTGTTGTAAGCAATAGGTATGGCCTAATATGATGAATTACAGCCAGCAGGAGATAAGTACAATCTACTAGAAATCTACAGCCCAATATGGATGATAATACGGTCCTCAAAAAAAGCTGGTGTGGATCCCAAAATCTGCTGCAGCTTCTTCTAACTATTCAGCAAGGACTAAACTGACAATACAACCTAGAAATAGTGATGTCGAATGTTGCAATTGACAACAATAAATGGTGCACAAGGTCTAGGATAAACTGTATGGCTATTTATACATGAAAAATTAGATAAAACTTGCAGCGATCACAATCAGCAATCACTCCAAGAGTTGCAACTAGCAAATAACAGCATGATAGACTTATTTGCCCCAAAATAGGACAGCACAGCTTACTGGAAATGTATGGCCCAGCATATCCTGCAAACTCAATCTATACGACGAGGATAACACTTAAAAATATCAGATAAAACAATAAATTATCTGACACCTCACATAGAATGATGATTTCATGCACATGTACCGCCTAGATAGAGTAATACGGCTAGATTGATAAGGTATGACCTCCTTGAACTATGAACTGTACAGCCTATGGAAGATAATATCATATCAAAATGTAATTGATAAATTAACAATAAAATTGATATACCTTTCAATTGCAAATACCCCAAACACTTCACACCAAAATATGGAACCCTTCAAACTAAAATCAATAATTGGATACTAGAAATCTTTATCAGCTAGAGCACAATGGCCATCTCTATGTAAAATTGCACTTAAAGGCTAGGAGGGTTTTCGTCCTAAGGTGAAGAAAGAAGAACTCACGTTCATTTTTGAAAATTCAAATTGATAGAATGAGCAAGAAGAGTGTTTTTCCGAAAATAATCCTCATTTTATAACTTTTTCAAGGGGAAATAATTTAATATAATTTTTTCTTTTTATTCCCTCAAAATTATAAAATATTGAAGTGTCATTTATAACAAACTTTTCAGACCTTGGGCTTAGAAACACTTTATAATTCAATTATAGCGACCTTTTTAAATAATTAAATGTAAGTCATCTTTTTAAATAACATAAAATTACTTCCGACAACTTAAATTTAATCATTTAATTATTTATCTTTTTCACTACCTATTAGCCAATGGGAAAAGTTTAGATAAATAGGCTAAGGGTCTTCATTAATTTTAGGCTAGAGAGGGGGACATGACACCTTTGTCATATCAAAGTACGTGTTTTGTTGCTTGCCATTGAAGCAATTTTGGCTGTGACACGAATTGAGAAATATACCTAACAATCAAACATATATCTAGTTGAGTGGATGTGAGATAGAACAAACTGCCCACCAACTATCGAATTCTAATTTATTGACCAATGTAGACTCACAGTGTGCTACAAGTTGAAGCCCATCCTCCAATGGTGTAGACGAAGGATTTCAATATGTTGTCTAGAATTTCTAGAAAGTGTTTTGGCATATTTGAATTGAGACAAAGATGATATGATGAAGCGGCTAAAATTATTCACCTAACCAATAGTGTAGGATGATGGAACTTGTGGTTTGAAAATTTGAGCATTTGTGGAGCTTTACTTAAGTCCATACATGAATTTGACCAACTTGCACAATAGGTGTTTTCTGCTTGGCACTTAGAACACTTCCAGTTATACCATATAAACCACCTCATCTAAATCCCCATTCACTAAAGCATTCTTCACATCCATCTTATACACTTTACATCCAAACTAGGCTGCAAAAAGAGAGTATCAACTAGAAAGTGGCTTGTTGTGATGATAGGAGCTAAGTTCTCCTCACAATTGATGCCTTCTCATTGTGAATAGCCTTTGGCAACAAGAAGGGCATTTTACTTATCTCAAATACCATCTACATTGCATTTAATCTTATGATGCCCATTTGCATTCAACGGATTGCTTTGTCATGTCCCCATCACAAGCCTAGTGACTGGCTTTGACCCTTGGCCTAGTTAATTCTCAGAGGATATTTGGAAGTTTAAGAAAAAAGGGAATAATTAATTAATTAAATTAAGTTGTTGAAATAAAGTTTCCTTCTAGATGACTTATAGTTAATTAATTATTTGTCTTCTACTAGACAGTTAAAATTAAAAAGTGACTTTAGCAGGGCCAAAATATAAACTTAAATCTTTAACTCACTTTAAGTGGGAAAAAAAATAAAAATTATGGGATGAAATAAATAAAATTATGGGATTTTAAAAAATAAAAATAAATCACTTTTGAGGATGAAAACACACCTAGCTGATTGAGTGAATTCATTCAAGGTTCACCGATGTATTGAAAGATTTCAATTTTTGGAGTTCATTGGTGTTTTAGTTTGAAAATTTCAGTTGAATGATAAATTTGGTTAAATCTATTGCTACATTTTTTATATATAAATATTAGCTATTTCAGAAGGTTGAGATAGCAACTTGTTGGTTTTGAGTATGTGAATTTTGCTCTTCAATTAACCTTATTTTCTCACTGTTTTGAATATTGATTTTTTCTTTTTTGACAATGTATACTTGAAAGACTAAATCTATTAATATTTCAGCATGGTATGCAAACTCAGAACAGTTTTCATGAATAACTAATATTAAGATCAGATGTATAAATAGATGCGATATTGGATGGCTCTGCTGTAATGACATATACATAGCATATATAATATATTTCTGACCTTTATTTTAGCTAGTTAAGTAAAGAAAAAATTCAAAACACTTATTAAATAATGTCTTCTATGCATTTTGCAAGTTCTACCTCAAGCCATAGAAACTGCACCAAGAGAAATCCTATGTTTAAAGCATGCATATAATGCAATCTGATAAAAGTGCAAAAAATAAATAAATAAATGTAGATGGATCAAGGATGTAAGGGACAACTGATGAATAAAGCTTCTAAAATTAAAAAGGCTAGGGATCTGCTTACAGATCAAGGTAGCTTGTGGATAAGACATAATTCAAAACTAATGTGAAAGGTATAAAGAAAATCAGCCCTCTAAGGAATAAGCAATTTACAAAACTTAGAGAAAGGAGCTAAGCATATTGTTAATAGAAACCCAAGTCTAGCGTGAAGGGGATTATGTGTTCTTGTTGGCTCACCAACTGAAAGGAATTCCAGAGCAAAAACTCCAGATGTAAATGATCCAGATTATCTCCTCAACAAGACAGTCTGAGAGAACATAATCAATAGGAATACCACAAGAAAATCCCTGCTGCAGCCTTTAGCTTGACCATTTGAAATACTTAGATATTTTCAAGGGATTTATGATTTTCATAGCAGAATAACCGGATCAATCCTTAAAAATCTTAACAGGTGCAACAATCTGTTATACTGTTTTAATAGGGTAAGCTGAAAATTTTGATTCATTCAAAATAGTGTCTAGGACTTCCTCAAAATGGAAATTTTGAAGATAAATTTTTGTTTATCAAATGGGATTGAGTTACATTTAAGATTCAAAGTTCTAACCATGTGCCATCCAGAAAATGGCGTTTCTCTAACATCTTATAAATGTTTCAACATCCAATAAAACCAACTTTTGAAGCAGATAAGCACAACAATAAGCTTACAAGAAGCTGACAAAAATAACTTAGTAAAATAAATAACAATTAAATAAGTAGTGAAAGAATGAAATACTAGATCAAACTAAAATCATATTCTAAAAAATAGAAAACATTTCAAACTTTTCCCTCAGCCAAGACATACATGTTTAAGCCCATCATGCAAATGATTGACCTCCTGAGATATGTGACACTTCAAAGAGAACACTGACTCTGTTTCCAAAGTTTCCTCTCCGCTTTCAGCACATTGAACCCTATTTGACATAAACTCCAGCATTAGATTCTACTTATTTTAATATCTAGTAAGAAACATACTGTCTAATAGAAAATTATTTAGATAAGACAGCAAACATGTACTTAAAGTTCAATTGAATGTCCCACACATAGTTGGAAAACTCGCCAATTGCAAGTACTCGGCAAGCCCGAAAAACTCGACTCGGCAAAAACTCGGCAAAAAACTCGGGAAATTAAAAAATTGCTTAAACTTCACTAAAAACGCATTTTTTTTGCAAAATTCAAAGATAAGATGCATCCAATGAATCAATAAATGAGTACATATAAGAAACAAGCAGTATTTGATTGATATGAAAGAAAATTGGATAGAAAATGGCATCCTCATGTGGAATGCTGAGTGCTCAATGCATTGATATGATAATAGTCTGAAACAAAATGAAAATAGGAAATTGTTTTTTTAAAACTGAAAGTAAATACTACAAACATTAATATATTTCAGTTTTTACAAATTCACATGAATCACATCTTCCTCTTCCCATGTCTAGATCTCAGTAAGGGACCGGAAGAGGGTCTAATCAAAGGAGTTTGCTCCTGCTGTGCTTGTGGCTCCTCAACCTCCATCCTGGATGTAGATCCTCCTGCAGCTAGTGGTGGTGGCACTGGCAATGACTCCTCCTCGGGGTCATCCTCAAGGTTGTCCAATGAGAATGCAAATCCACCCTCCTCCATTGCTTGTCGCTCTAAATCATAAATCTCATCTTTAGTAAACAATGGAGGTTGCTCCCCTCGCCCTGTCCAATCATTGTAGTCCATAGAATTTGTGACCCAAAAGTTGGCAGGTTTTTCACAAAAGTCGGCAGGTTTTTCAGGTTTTTCACAAAAGTCGGCAGGTTTTTCGCAAAAGTCGGCGAGTTTTTCACAAAAATCGGCGAGTTTTTTCACAAAAGTCAGCGAGTTTTTCACAAAAATCGGCGAGTTTTTTCCTGCGAGTTCTTCTCGTTATTACTCGTTTGCAAAAAAAACTCGCAAGTTTTTGGCGAGTTTTCCAACTATGGTCCCACATATAACTTCTAAATTTTGTTTTTGAAAAAGTCCATTATTATATGAAAAAACAATGCCGTCTGCATAATAAATTCCAATTTGTAATAAGAGAGATTCAGAAGGAAAGGAATTATGAATTGTCTTTGATAAGGTAATCATCAACACGGTATTAAACGAGAAAGTTTGTTGTTAGCTCAAAGGCATTTCAAATAAATTTATTTGTAATCTTTTTGAATAATAAGACCAACAATAACATTATCTCAAATGCCATATCCTGGCACCAAGAATCCTAATGCTTAAGATGTTAATGAAAGGTCATGGACATTTTAAGCACATAGTTGTAACAAAACCTTAAAAACAACACTTAAAATAGTAACATATGATATTTGATGATCACTCCTCGACTTGATGCTGGGAGGTCACAAGCTATTTTTTTAATTTTTTCACTAACACCCCTCTGAAGCAGATTAACAAACTCAAAAAGATTGTAGAAAACAAGATGAGAAAAGAGAGGTTGCACATGAGCTTTTGCCTACTCAAAAGATAATAGGATGGGATTTTTTTTGCAAGCTTACACACCATCTAAGCAAAACTTTTAATAACTAATTAATTACTGATACCAAACAATAATTCTATAGATTTCAGAGTTGCATGACAGACGACTTTTAACTTGGTAATGAATGATATATGACAATATCAGTCATGATGTTTTGTGTTGAAGTTTATGATTTCATTGAAAGATTATATAAATGAGACATTTAATTTCAGTCTTGTATATAATTATTTTTTATCAATACCTAACATTTGCATGTCCTTGTGTGTGCTAGAGACACCATGAGAACAAGAATCAGAAAAGGCCACAGCAGTGGAGACACACATGATGATCTGGTTCCATCAACCAGGAGAATACACAGACTGCAAATTCATTTAGTGTTTGCATTCTCTAACGTATAACCTGTCTATTTGTGTATTGTGTCTCCCTGATTTAAGTCATTATACAACTCTTGATTTGACTCTACCTTGCATCTGTTTTAATGATTTGATTATTTGACTGGATTGGCATGTTACTAGTACATAATGCATGGGAGCGTTATTACCTATTTATATTACCACATTAAGATTCTTTAACTACCTTATTGCAAATGATTTCTTAAGTTATCAAAGACTTCAACATATAAGTATATTAGAATATTAGGATTTTACTATATTAGATAGGAATTAAATTCCTTCTAGTCCTTGTAAAATATATATACTCATATAAATATAAGGAATTTAAATCCTATCTTATATACTAAAATTCTAGTATTCTAAATCTTATCTACATGCTAAAACCCTAAAAAATATGAAAATTATTTTAAAAACATGCTTCAGATGTCAACACCTCTTTTAGCGACTTGCAGATAGCATGCAGAAGTGGAGTGGTGACAGCCATGCCCAGGGCAGATTGGCCACACTCAATATCATTATAATCTCACTCTTAACTAATTTTCCAGCACCAGCTATGAATGTCATGCAAGAGCGAGAAAGACTTCATTTGCATGAGGAAAATGGAAAGGAAAGAAACCCTCATCTGTCCAGCTAAATCCAGTGCTGACTGGGAAACCAGTGGATTGGCTACAATACTCCTTCAATGTAAAAACTTTTGTAAGCTGAGACATAGACAACAAGATGAAAGGAAGGATTGGCCTGAGACCAAGGGGAGGTGGGATAGATTTTCTGTCTTCCAATCACAGAATTGTTCAGGGTGATTTTGGGAGGCGGAGAGGCATGAGAAGGGGGATCACATCATCAATTATAATAGGCCTATATAAAGGGGAACCACTACCAGGAACTTCACAGGCACTAAGATTAGGATTATTGAACTGTTGCATACTAGAGAATTTTCTTAAGTAAATCCTGTAAGTTGTATTTTCCTTTTGGACTCTGTTGGTTTTGCTGTGTTGCACTGCCATTATAGCTTTGGCTAGCAGTGGCAGGCTTCTTCGCAAATGAATACACATCCCATCAATGGCAGGCTGCATTAACCATGAACCTGAGCATCTAATTTGTCCTGAGCTTCAGGAAATTGAACTGATTGCCCTTGGGCAGGGTACCATAAAACCTTTGAGAGTAGTATGGGTTGAAATTTTAATTGATTATCGTATAGTTTATCTGTTATTAAACAAGGAGGGGAATACTCCTTTTAATAAGAGATTACAAGACGATGTTTCTAAAAAGAAACAATCGTGAACAAAAACAATAAACTGAAAGTTGCTAAAACTAACTAAAGTAATGTAATGACCCCTTTCTAGTAGAAGCTTTAAACCTGAATCTTGCATTCAAAGTGTTCCTCAAAGAGTCATTTGAAACATTAGCGTTCCATAAGTTCATGATCAAATCCAATAGGATCCAAGATGGTATAAATATTTCATACTTGTCAAAGGATGATTCATTTCCTTCTTGTTACTCACTATGAACGATTCTTCTATAATATATTTCATAAGTACATTGGGGTAGATGTTAAACATCTTCTCAGATCCTATAGATGAATTCTATTATACCATTTAACGTCATAGCGAAAGAATAGAGATGTTATTACTTATAAATCTCAATAATTGCTGCAAGCGTCATTATTGCATATAAACATATATATATATATATAAACTATAATCATCATTAATTATTTATATATATTTATTTTATATATATAGATAATTAAAAAATTACAATATACATATTAACAATCATCTTAAACTCATATATATATTTATTTTATTCTATTTTATTTATATACATTTTATTTTATATATAAATTAACAATCCATATTAAACTCACTGAAATCAGCATACCTCTGATTTCTGTCTGTGGATTCAGAATGTATTTACCTTTCTCTTCTTTCCAGCCATGTCATGTAAATGACCTTTGTCCACCAGCAAGCATATATTATAAAGTTTATTCTTTTTTCTTCTCTTTCCCATTCGATCATTCTCTATTTTTCTGACTTATGCCTGTCCGATTGCTGACCAGACATTCTACAGAATATTTTTTTCTCTTTCCCTTGATCGAGGTTCAACATATGGTATTTGCTTACTCCGCCATTTCATTCCCATATATCTTCCTCCATTCGATGACCTTTTTTCCTTCCTTCTATACTTAAACACAACTTTGGGCTGCTGCTGGGGCCTGCGTTTCAGACCTTGTCCCCCTTTTGAATGGCAGTGAACTTAAACAATGAATTATCTTGTAGAAAATCCACAATTCCTCTTGATGCTCCCCTGATTTATTTCTCATAATATGTCTCCCTTTTTAAACTGCAGACACCATTTCCTTTTATACCCCTTACAAGGTCGAATGGCACAGCTCTTACTTTATAGGGCATGATTCTTAATATTAATCGTATTCCTTAAGAGGTATGCTTTTTAATTATTTACGAATTGGTATTTGTTTAGTTAGGGCAGGTTATTCTATTTGTGATATTTATATCATTATAATGATTATAATGATATTTATAAATTTCATATATTATTGTATTTATGCTGTTTTATATTTTATATTATCTGTTTCTTAATATATTTGTTTTTATTTTTATTTTATTCTAATGTATTACAATCTTTGATTATGATTATAATATTTAATATCGATATTGTTTTTAATATTATTATAAGATTATCATTGATAATTATTTAGATAGTTAATGTCTTTAATGTAAATTTGTTTATCTTGTTTTGACGTTTTATATTTCGATGCTACAATTTTGGGAACATGACATGTAAACCAACAACTAAGATGACCATTAAAGATTACAATAATACTTTAATACCCTCCCTTAATGGTCATTCTACTAACTACACCAAGTTTGCCCCAAAATTTTACAAATTTCTCTTAACTTAGGGGACTTGGTGAGAATGTTAGCAATCTGATCCTCAATTGGAACATACTACAATATCACTGATCCATCTTCAACAAGTTGTTGGATGAAGTGACAATGAAACTCTACATGCTTTGTGCACTTGTGGAAGATTGGATTTTTAGCAAGTTTTAGCACCCCTTGGTTGTCACAAAACAAGGGTGAAGGCCCTGCTTGAGACATCTACATGTTAGCAAGCATCCTCTAAAGCCATACTGCCTCACATGTTGCCTTAACTATACCCTGATACTCTGCTTTTGTCGAGGAAAGAGCTACTACCTGCTGCTTCTTACTGGTCTATGTGACTACACCCACACCAAGACTAAAAACATACCCAGAAGTGGACTTTCCTGCCATCAACTGAACCTGCCCAATATGAATCTGTGAAACCAACCAGCCTCGGATCTTTTCTTTTGCTATATAGAATGCCAAAGTCAAATGTCCCTTTCACATATCTCGACAATCACTTCGCTACAACCCAATGTTATGCCTTAGGGGCAATCATGAAATGAGAAATGTAGCTCACAACATAACTGAGATCAGGTCTAGTGGCAATAAGATAGATGAGGCTGCCCACTAGTTGCCTGAACATTGACTCATTCACCACCAGTGAGCCTGATTTGGTTGAAAGTTTCAGCCCCTTCTCCATGGGAATGGATGAGATTTTGCAATCTGTCATCCTGAACTTCTCCAACAAACTCCTAGTATAATTCGATTGAGAAAGGAAGATATTGCCACCTATCTACCAAACTTCTACACCAAGACAATAGTGTAGGAGACCCAAATCTGTCATATTAAATGCCTAACACAAACTCAACTTGATTTGCTCAAGCAAATGTAACCCACTACTAGTAAGGATGATATCATCCACATAGATGACAAGGATGATATCACTCCCAATGCTCTTGACATACAAATTTGCATTTGAGGGACTCCTTTGAAACCCCTGTGCAATCAAATACTTGTCAATCTTCAAGTACCATGCCCTGGGTGCCTACTTTAGGCCATAAAGAGCCTTCAGCAATCTGCATACCTTGTGTTCTTTTCCTACAACCTTGAAACCAGGAGGTTGCGTCATGTAGACCATTTTCTCCAAATCTTCACTAAGGAAGGCACCCTTTACGTCCATTTGGTGGATCTTCCAGCCAAACTGTGCTATCATGGCTAGGACAAGTCAGATGGTGCTCATGTTTGTTGTGTGAGCAAAGGTGTCCTCATAGTCAATGCCTTCTCTCTACGAGAACCGTAAGCAACCAACCGAGCATTGTATTTATCAAGTGTTCCATCAGCCTTGTACTTCACTTTGTATACCGATTTGTCGCCAATAGGTTTCTTCCCTAGTGGAAGATCTAACAAAACCCAAGTATTATTCTTCAAAAGACTATGTTCATAATCCATAGCCTTTTCCCATTCAGGTTTACCCTTCACCTCTAAATAATCATGGGGTTCATAAACTCTCTGAATGTTGGCCATGAGAGCAAAGTTCATTGTGTTCTTGCTCTTGCCTCTAGACGATCTACCCTCAACAAGCTCATCATCTCAAACATCACCAATGAGCTCTTCCCACCACTTAGGACAAGGAGGAGATGCATCTTCTTCCAAATGAGGATGATCATCATCATGACTTGGAGTGCCTAGAATAATATCATCTGGATGTTGATCCAAGTTATCCTGAGGGAAATCTACTGGTATAGGGTCGTGCCTAGGAGATTCCACAATGTTAGAATCATCAAAATCCCTCCCTTCAGGTGGAGCTAATGGAAGCTTAACACCCAAATCTTTATTCTTTAGAGGCTGATCCTCAAGAGTCTTGATGGGGAAAGAGAGCAAAAAGGCAACACCTTCCTCATCAAACACAACATCCCTATTTAATGTCAAACGAGCAATGTCCACATCAATCAACCAATAGGCCATATGATTGTCATTGTATCTTGTTAGCATCAACTTCTAGCTCTTGGAATCCAGCTTGGTACTTTTTGCATCTGGAATCCAAACATACGCAGTTGAACCAAAAATCCTCAAATGGTTGATTCTTAGTTTCCTCCCAGACCATGCTTCCTCTAAGGTTTTCTTGACAGCTTGTGAGGGAGACCGGTTAAGAAGGTATATTGCAGTATACACTGCCTTAGCCCAAAACTTCTTGGGAACATTTTTGTTCTCTAGCATACAGTAGGCCATTTCGGTAATGGTACGGTTCCTCCACTCAACAACTTCGTTCTGTGAAAGGGTATAGGGTGTGGTAAGCTGATGATTAATACCATGTTTAGCTCAAAATTCGGTGAACTGGTTTGAATAGAAATCACCCCCATTATCTGATCTAAGAGTTATGATTTGACATCCTGACTCTTTTTCAACTAATGCTTTAAACTTCTGAAATTCATTAAACACGTTTGATTTTTCCTTGAGGAAATACACCCACATTTTTCTACTGAAATCATCAACAAACAAGAGGAAATACTTGGGCATCAATGACCATTGCAGTATTCATTGGTCCATAAACATCTACATGAACTAGTTGAAAGACCTTGGATGCTCTACAAGAATTTTCATTTGAAAATGGAGTACGATGTTGCTTCCCTACTTGGCAAGCTCCGTACACCATGTGTCTGCTATTGAATCTCGAGTAAGCCTTCTACCAAATTCTCTCAAGCCAGTTAAGAGAGTTAGGCAATGTTGAGATGCCTATATCATTGATGCCAAAGAATATTGATGGATGAACTCGTTGTAGCCATTGCATGCTCTTGAGAATCTCCAATATCAACCAAACAATACAAACCATGATCTTTGAGCCCAACTGCCACAGTTTTCATGGACTCTTTATCAACAATTTGGCACTTGTGTGAACTGAAAATGATGTCCAACTTCGGGCAATGTCACATAATTTGACACACCGAGAGCAAATTGAGCTCCATGCCCAACAAATAGTATACATTGAGAAACATTAGATTTCTCCCGCCAGATGTGATCTGAACGTTGCCCTTGCTGACAACTATATAGTCTTTGTCACCACCAAAAATGACAGAATTGGAGCAAGCCATCTACTACGTGAACTAATCTCTCCTATTTGTGAAATGCCAAGAGGCTCTAGAATCAATGTACCATGCAAATGATTTGATGTGATCCGCTGGTCTTTTGGCCATCAATGCATAGGAGGTAGACTCCTACTTGGAATGCATAGATGCCATCCCTCCTGTTTTCCAAAGGCACAAAAAATGAGGTAATCAGTTAACATGGATACCGAGGCAATCCGCAGGCACAAATCCCACGATTTTATCCAAAAATTGAGAAAAAAATCAAAGACACAAAAACCCATGATTTTGTTCAAAAACCAAGAAAAATATTCTACAAATTTTAAATACTCCTCAGGTCTGAAAACCTAGGCAAGAATTTCCAAAAATTCGTCAAAAAATGGAACAATTCTCTTGAAATCCATTGATACTCTAAGAAAGGTAAAAAAATGTTAATTCTTTTGTTAGATTTTAAAGGAAGTCATGGATGGGGAAAATGTTGTGCATGGAGTAAATTATATTTCTATAGCTAGACTTCTCATGGAGAACCACCCATCCATATTCTAGACTCCTTATTCCACTATTTGCATTAATCTTATATTAGAGGATCTTGGCAACCTCTCATGGTTCAAAGTAGTTGTGTAGCATGCTAAAAACATTGACAAATGCGTATACAACCATGCTTGGGTTCCCAACATAATGAGAAAATACATAAAAGAAGAAATCAGTTTCTGCTAAAAAAACTTACTTTGCAATGAGCTTTATCACTTTGCAATATTTGCTTCAATCAAAGGTTACCATGAGGCATATATTTGTTAGTGAGGAGTAGTCTCGATCTTCATATGCTAAAACCACTACAAGAATTGATGTGTTGAGTGGATTTTCAATGAGTAAAATTTCTAGCTTCTAGCAAAGAAGATCATAGATGTAAGTTCATATTTTGTTTCTATTTTTTCTCATTTTTACTAGTTTAGCATTTATGGTACTTTTTTTTCTTGTTTATGATTTTATGTTCTCTTCTCTAATCCATTATCTACTATTTATTTATTTTATTGTTTAAGTGCAACTTATAGAGCATTCAATTGTCCTCTATGTTGTTGGTGGGGAGAAACCTGCAATGGCTTATATATGACAGTATGGACAAACCAAGGAGTCCATTAAATCAATCGATGGTGGGCTTGAAGAGAAATATCATCCCATATGGGATATCACTGATCGACAATAGTAACCTCAACTTCACAATCTCTTACATTTAACTTCTTATTTCTTAAACCCACATTCAAACTCCACTCAAATTTCAAGGTGTTTGAGAAGGATCCAAGTGGGATCTACATACTCATAAGCAAATGGTACCTAATCCCCAACTTAGAACAAGTTGTGCAAGGGAGCCTCTTTGTGCAAGATATATGTAAGCCAACTTAGACAGCACTGCAGCTAATTAAAAGCTTATCAAAGGCATAATTTAGATTTAAAAATTTTTCTTATTTTAAATTGTAGGGTGGGAGAGGTTTTGTACTAAGGTGTCGACTTAAAGGATTTCCATACATATCTTGAGCCAACCATGTAGTGCTTTAGGATGCAATTGCAATTGGAGTATATTTAAGCAAACATACTCCAATAGGAAAAATTGTCAACAAAGGTTGGATGAACTTCTTTATTTTCATTACAACCTTCACCTTCATTACAACTTATCCCCCATCACAATAGAGGTGGTTGAAACACAAACACAGTGGATCACCAAGTCTAGGGATCATGTCTTCACAAAGAATGACCTTGAATCAACTTGATCTTGAGGTAGAGGCAGTAGTTGTAGAGGAGGAGAGTGCATGAGTAAATCCCTTGAATGTTGATGTCACTGACAAACAAGAAATATTATAGCTGCATCGTCATCAAGGACCTATCTCAAATGCCAATACAAAACTGGCCTTATAGCTATAGATGTTTGGAAAAGTGATGCAAGCTCCTCACAGCCTTAGTTATACTTTTGATCTAATGTTTTGATTTCATAATCCACAAGTTTTGTATTCCTAAAACACCTAACAATACTTATATATTTAAAAATAGTGATCCCTTGAGATCAAATATGCTTTCATACTCATTCGCTTGATGTACAATTGTGTATGTGATTAAAGCAGCTTCAATTTGATTCATATATTGCATAGTTACAAGACTAGAACTTAATAGGCTGGTTTTTCACTCAAATTTGGATGCGACACTCAAACTCAACAAATGGAAAAAAAAAAGAAAAAGAAAAAAAAAAAAACATGAAACATAAGGACTTATAAAGACTTAAAGATTTTATTTGCTTCATCCATACTCCTTTCCAATTCATGTCCTAAACATGAGCAAGCCATTATTGCAAAATTTGTCTTATGCACTCAAATTTGTAATGCTACAACTAAAACCAAATCTATACCATATACTCACAGCATACATTCACAAGAGTAGATACAATCCCAAATAATAAAGATGAGCAACCCAGAGCAAGAAAAACAATAGAAATAGGGTATATACATTGTGCCCTAAAATACAATCAAAATAGGCCACGCAAGACAGCACATATGATTTGCACTAAAATACAATTGAAATAGTGCATACAAGATAAGACATGTAAAAAATAGTTGCATTTGGTCATGTTTTACAGTTGCATTTGGTCACACTTTATAGATAAATGTTCTTTTGCATTCAATTTTTAGGATTTGCAATCAATTTTGTAGGGTTTTATATAATTACAAAGTCAAGTCTTTGCTAAGTGGATCATTAGGACTTGGCTAGGCTTTCTCACCAAGTCTAGGTGACTTTGAACGAGCCCTATAACAATGGTTTACTCATCATAATGTCTTTAGATGTGATTACTATAGGGCACATAATAAAAGCTTTAAATCCTTTAAAAAATCTATATTTCATGGTTTTCTCAATTTGCCAAGTTTGAGTGTTGACTTTCAGTCAAAAATCAGCAAAATGAGTCTCAGTCTTGCAACTATTGCTAGTCTTTCTTGAATTTGCATGGTAGTTCTTCGAACCTTCTATTACAAACTCACACATTTTCATGCTTACCTATCATGTATTATAGACCTCTCTAACATTATCGTTATCATATCTAAGAAAATTATTTCTCAAATGTCTTCCTAAGTCTCTCCCAAGTGGCTTTATCTAGGTGTGGAATATCAATCTCCCAATCAATCACCACTCCTCAAAGTGTAGGTTGGAAAGCAACTCAACAAATGATTCTCATTTGCATGCCCGTTCACAATCTAGAATCTAATCCACATCATATAAAGTCAAAGGGGATTCAAATCAATTGCCTAAAAATTTTGACAACTTTTACTTTTCGAGAGATAGTGTCAGCAGGTTACCCACAGCTATGCATAGAGGATTCTTATGGGTTTATCCTTCAAGTTTGATTGTCCTCCAAAAGACATGTCAGATTTTGCTCAAAACTATTGAACACATCCATATATTCAATCCTTCCTTTGGCAGTGAAACATACATTGTCTTGGTCAACTTCACTTCCCTTTC